>SJYA01005546.1:0-22565 GCA_006410615.1 Neotragus moschatus | reverse complement strand
GGGAAAGGATTCCAGGCATTCCCGTCGCATCTCAGGAGGAGGCACTCTCAACAGGAAAGTAGAGAGACCATTCCAAAAGACCAGCAAATGTCTCAGTCCAGTCCAAATGAACCAGATTTTCCTGCACTGCCTCGACTGTCACCCCCTGTATCGACTCAAACCACTGTGGCAAGTGTGACAGCCCTTGTCACCTCGAGGGAAAGCCACAGATTTCTGTGTCAACTCCACGGGAAGTCTGACACTGATTGGAGTGCTCGGGAGGAAAGACGAAGTGTGTGTCTCCAATCGAGATGGGGCCTGACTCCCCTGTGGAGACTCCAGAGGAGTGCCAAGATCCATGTCAGCACTGGAGAGGAAACCTCAGGTTTGGGCCTCAGCTCCTGACAAGACTTAGGACCCGGAACCGAGGGGAGAGGGATCCCAAGAGGCCCCTCTCAACTCGCATGGAGACTGGCCTTTCCTGAGGACACACAAGCGGGTCCCTGAGGTGCCCTTGGTAACTTGAGAGGGACCTGCTGCAACTTGAGAAAAGCCAGGAGATTCTCCCGTCAACGTGTGATGAAGCACTTTTCCGCTGTGGTGTCTCAAGGGAAATCACACCTCTCATCTTGGACCTCGAAAGGTTCCTTCACACCTTTGCTGCAACTCCAGAAGTTCCCCGACATAATCGTCACCATTCGGAAGGAACACGGAGGGTCCCGCCACAACTGAAGAGGAGCCCTGTTGTCCCCTTCTCAGCCTGAAATGAGGGTTCCTTTCCCTGGTTCATTGGGAAAGGATTCCCAACGTTCCTGTCATATCTCAGGAGGAGGCGCTCTCAACAGGAAAGTCGAGAGGTACCCCCGGGGTAATGCCACCATTCCAAAAGACCTGCAAATATCTCAGTCCACTCCAGATTAAACTGATTTCCCTGCACTGCTTCTACTGTCACTTCCAGTATCGAATCACACCATGGTGGCACGTGTGACAGCCCTGTGGCACCTCGAGGGAAAGCCCCAGATTACTGTGTCAACTAAACGGGAAGCCCAACACTGATTCTACAACTCGGGAGGAAAGCATAAGTGCATGTCTCCAAACGAGACGAGGCATAACTCCCCTGTGGGAGACTCCAGAGGAACATGAAGATCCATGTCAGTACTGGACAGGAAACCTCAGGTTCTGGCCTCAGCTCCTGACGAGGACTTAGGACCTGGCACCAACTGGAGAGGAATCCCAAGAGGCCCCTCCCAATTCCCATGGAGACTGGCATTTCTTGAGGTCAAACCAGTGGATCCCTGAGGGCCCTGTCATAACTTGAGAGGGACCTGCTGCAACCCCAGAAAAACTAGGAGATTCTCCCCTCCAGGTGAGATGAGGCCTTTTTCTGATATGGCGTCCCAAGGAAAATCACACCTCCCCACTTGGACCTCGAAGGTTTCCCTCACACCTTTGCTGCACCTCAAGAAGTTCACCAAAATATCTGTCTCCACTCAAGAGGCACCCCGAGGATCCATCACAACTCAAGAGGAGCCTTGTTGTCCCCTGCTCAGCTCGAGATGAGTGTTCCTTTCCCTGCTTCATTGGGAAAGGATTCTTGGCATTCCCATCGCATCTCAGGAGGAAGCGCTCACAACAGGAAAGGCAAGAGGAACTCCCAGGGTCATGTGCCCTTTCCAAAAGACCCGCAAAAGTGTCAGTCCACTTGAGATGAACCTGCTTTCCCTGCACTACCTCGACTGTCAACCCGAGTATCGACTCACACCTTGGTGGCACGTGTGATAGCCCTTGTCACGTCGAGGGAAAGCCACAGATTTCTGTGTCAACTCCATGGGAAGACTGACACGGATTTTAGTTCTCGGGAGTAATGCGGAAGTGCATGTCTCCACTCCAGATGATGCCTGACTACCATGCAAAGACTCCAGAAGAACGCCAAGATCCATGTCAGCACTGGAGAGGAAAACTCAGGTTCCGGCCTCAGCTCCTGACGTGGACTTAGGACCCAGCACCGACTGGAGAGGGATCCCAAGAGGCCTCTTTCAACTCGCATGGAGACTGGCCTTCCCTGAGGCCACTCGAGTGGGTCCCTGAGGTGCCAGTCATATCTCAAGAGGCACCTGCCATATCTCGAGGAAAACTAGGAGATTCTCTGCTCCAGGCGTGATGAGGCCCTTTGACGCTGCAGCGTCTCGAGGGAAATCACACCTCCCCTCTTGGAACTCGAAAGGTTCCATCACAACCTTCCTGCAATTCAAGAAGTTCCCCGACATACCCATCTTCACTCCCGAGGAATATGGAGGGTCCCGCAAAAGCTGAAGAGGAGCCCCGTGGTCCCCTCCTCACATTGAGATGAGGATTCCTGTCCAGTTCAGGAGGTGTGAATTCCTTTGAGACGACGCACAGGTAAAAGGCCTCATCAGGCCTGGAGGGGAGAATCTCCTGTTCTTCTCGAATTGCAGCATGTCCCTCTCGAGTTATGACGGGCACCTCAGAGATCCCCTCATTTAACCTCAAGAAAGGCCACTCTCCATGGGAGTTGCGAGGGGCCTCTCAGGATTCCTCTGCAGTCAGTGCTGGGTCCTATGTCCTTGTCAGGACCTGAGGCCGGAACCTGAGGTTTCCTCTCATGTGATGCCATGGATGTTGGGATTCCCCTCGAATCTCCACAGGGGAGTCAGGCCTCGTCTCGAGTGGAGACACACACTTCTCTTTTCCTACAGAGCAATAGAATCAGTGTCAGGCTTCCCGTGAAGTTTACACAGAAATCTGTGACTTTCCCTCGAGGTGACAAGGGCTGTCACACGTGTCACCAAGGTGTGAGTCCACACTCGGGTTGACAGTCGAGGTAGTGCAGGGAAATCAGGTTCATCTGTAGTGGACTGACACATTCGCAGGTCCTTTCAAAAGGCGGCATGACCCCGGGAGTGCCTCGTGCCTTTCCTTCTGAGAGCGCCACCTCCTGAGATGTGATGGGAATGTCGGGAATCCTTTCCTGACGAAACAGGAAAAGGAAGCCTCATCTCGAGCTGGTGGTGTTTCTCTTGAGTGGAGATGGGTACTTTGGGGAACTTCTTGAGGTGCAGCAAGGGTGTGAAGGAAACCATTTGAGGTCCAAGTGGGGAGGTGTGACTTCCCTTGAGATGCCGGATCGGAAAAAGGCCTCATCTCGCCTGGAGGGGAGAATCTCCTAGTTTTTCTCAAGTTGTGGCAGGTCCCTCTCATGTTTGGACGGGGATATTAGTGATCCCCTGGTTTGACCTCAAGAAAGGCCAGTCTCCATTTGAGTTGCGAGAGGCCTATCATGATTCTATCCAGTCGGTGCTGAGTCCTAAGTCCTCACCAGGAGCTGAGGCCAAAACCTGAGGTTTCCTCTCCGTTGCTGACATGGATCTTGGTGTTCCTCTGGAGTCTCCACAGGGGAGGCAGGCCTCGTCTCAAGTGGAGACACGCACTTCCCTTTCCTCCTGAGCTGTAGAATCAGTGTCAGCCTTGCCGTATAGTTGAGACAGAAATCTGTGGATATCCCTCGAGGTGCCACAGGGCTGTCAAACGTGCCACCGTGGTGTGAGTCGATACTGGGGGTGACATTCGAGGCAGTGCCGGGAAATCAGGTTCATCTAGAGTGGACTGAGACATTTGTGGGTCTCTTGGAACGGTGGCACAATGCTGGGAGTACCTCTCAACTTTCCTGTTGAGACCACCTCCTCCTGAGATGCTAAGTGAATGCCGGAAATCCTTTCCCCACGTAGCAGGGAAAGGAACCCTCATCTCAAGCTGAGGAGGGGACAACAGGGCTGCTCTTGAGTTGTGGTGGGACCATTGGTTTTCCTCTTGTGTGGAGACGAGAATTTCAGGGAACTTCTTTAGGTCCAGCAAGAGTGTGAAGGAACACTTCGAGGTCCAAGTGGGGAGGTTTTATTTCCCTCCAGATGCCGCAGCGGTAAAAGGTCTCATCTCACCTGGAGAGGAGCATCTCCTAGTTTTTCTCGGGTTGAAGCATGTGGGAACATCAGGGATCCCCTTGTTTGACCTCAAGAAATGCCAGTCTCCATGGGACTTGCGATGGGCCTCTTGGGATTCCTCTCCAGTCTGTGCTGGATCATAAGTCCTCGTCAGGAGCTGAGGCCGGAACCTGAGGTTTCCTCTGCAGTGCTGACATGGGTATTGGTGTTCTTCTGGGGTCTCCACAGGGGAGTCAGGCCTCTTCTCGAATGGAGACACGCACTTCTGCTTACCTCCCGAGCACTCGAATCAGTTTCAGGATTTCTGTGTAGTTGACACAGAAATCTGTGGCTTTCCCTCGACGTGACAAGGGCTGTCACATGTGCCACCATGGTGTGAGTTGATACTCGGGTTGACAGTCAAGGTAGCGCAGGGAAATCAGGTTCATCTGAAGTGGACTGACACACTTGTGGGTCATTTGGAAAGGTGGCATGACCCCAGGAGTGCCTCTCGCCTTTCCTGTTGAGAGCGCCACCTCCTGAGATGCGACGGGAGTGCCAGGAATCCTTTCTTGATGAAGCAGGGAAAGGAACCCTCATCTCGAGCTTAGGAGGGGACAACAGGGCTCCTCTTGAGTTGTGGCGGGACCCTCGGTGTTCCTCTTGAGTCAGACGGGTATTTTGGGGAACTTCTTGAGGTGCAGCAAGAGTGTGAAGGAACCTTTCGAGGTGCAAGTGGGGAGGTGTGATTTCCCTCGAGACGCCCCATTGGAAAAAGGCCTTTTCTCACCTGGAGGGGAGAATCTCCTAGTTTTCCTTGAGTTGCAGCAGGTCCCTCTCGAGTTATGATGGGCATCTCAGACACCCGCTGGTGTGGCCTCAGGAAAGGCTAGTCTCCTTGCGAGTTGAGAGGGTCCTCTTGGGATACCTTTCCAGTCGATGCTGGGTCTTAACTCCTCCACAGGAACTGATGACGGTACCTGAGATTTCCTCTAGAATGCTGACATGGATCTTGGCCTCCCTCTGGAGTCTCCACAGGGTTGTCAGGCCTTGTCTCGAGTGGAGACATGCACTTATGCTTTCCTCTCAAGCACTCAAATCAGTGTCAGGCTACCCGTGGAGTTGACATAGAAATCTGTGGCTTTCCCTCGAGGTGACAAGGGCTGTCACACGTGCCACAGAGGTGTGAGTCGATACTCGGGTTGACATTCGAGGTAGTTCAGGGAAATCAGGTTCATCTGAAGTGGACTGACACATTTGCTGGTCTTTTGGAAAGGCGGCATGACCCCGGGAGTGTCTCTCCCCTTTCCTGTTGAGAGCACCTCCTCCTGAGATGCAATGGAAATGCCAGGAATCCTTTCCCGAAGAAGCAGGGAAAGGAACCCTCATCTCAAGCTGATGAGGGGACAACAGAGCTCCTCTTAAGTTGTGGCAGGACCCTCGGTATTCCTCTTGAGTGGAGACAGGTGTTTCTGGGAACTTCTTGAGTTATAGCAGGGATGTAAAGGAACCTTTCAAGGTCCACGTGGGGAGATGTGATTTCCCTAGAGACGCTGCATTGAAAAAAGGCCACTTCTCGCCTGGAGGGGAGAATCTACTGGTTTTTCTCGAGTTGCTGCAGGTCCCTCTCAAGTTACAACTGGCACCTCTGGAACCTGCTACTGAGTCCTCAGGAATGTCCAGTCTCCATGTGAGTTGAGAGGGGCCTCTTGGGATCCCTCTCCAGTCAGTGCCGGGTCCTAAGTCCTCGTCAGGAGCTGAGGCCAGAACCTGAGGTTTCCTCTCAAGTGCTGATGTGGATCTTGGGGTTCCTCTGGAGTCTCCACAGGGGAGTCAGGCCTCGTCTTGAGTGGGGACTTGCAGTTATGCTTTACTCCCGAGCTGTAGAATCAGTGTCAGTCTTCCCGTGTAGTTGACACAGAAATCTGTGGCTTTCCCTCGAGGTGCCACAGGGCTGTCACATGTGCCACCGTGGTGTGAGTCGATACTGGGGCTGACAGTCGAGACAGTGCAGGAGAATCAGGTTCATCTGGAGTGCACTGAGACACTTGTGGGTCTTTTGGAATGGTGGCACGACCCCAGGAGTGCCTCTCGACTTTCCCGTTGAGAGCGCCTCCTCCTGAGATGTGAAGGGAACACTGGGTATTCTTTTCCGACGAAGCAGGGAAAGGAACCCTCATTTCGGGCTGAGGAGGGGACAATGGGGCTCCTCTTCAGTTTTGTCTGGAACCTCCGAGGTCCTCTCGAATGGAGACGGGTATCTCTGGGAACTTCTTGAGTTGGAGCAAGGGTGAGAAGGAATCTTTCGAGGTCCAAGAGGATAGGTGTGACTTCCCACGAGACGACGCAGCTGAAAAGGGCCTCATCATGACTGGAGGGGAGAATCTACTGGTTTTTCTCGAGTTGAGCAGGTCCCTCTTGAGTTACGATGGGAACATCAGGGACCCTCTCGTTTGACCACAAGATAGGCCAGTCTCCATGGGAGTTGCGAGTGGCCTCTCAGAATTCCTCTCCAGTCAGTTCCGGGTCCTAAGTCCTCGTCAGGTGCTGAGGCCGGACCTGAGGTTTTCTCTCCAGTGCTGACATGGATCTTGGCGTACCTCTGGAGTCTGCACAGGAGAGTCAGGCCTCGTCTCTAGTGGAGACACGCATTTCTGCTTTCCTCCCAAGCATTAGAATCAGTGTCAGGCTTCCTGTGGAGTTGTCACAGTAATCTGTGGCTTTCCCTCGAGGTGAAAAGGGCTGTCACACGTGCCATCGAGGTGTGAGTGGATAGCCGGTTTGACAGTCGTGGTAGTGCAAGGAAATCAGGTTCATCTGAATTGGACTGAAACATTTCCATGTCTTTTGAAAAGGAGGCATGACCCTGTCAGTGCCTCTTGCGTTTCCCTCGAGGTGCCACAGGGCTGTCACACATGCCACCGTGGTGTGAGTCGATACTGGGGGTGACAGTCGAGGCAGTGCAGGACAATCAGGTTCATCTGGGTTGCACTGAGATATTTGTGGGTCTTTTGGAAAGGCAGCACGACCCCGGGAGTGCCTCTCGCCTTTCCTGTTGAGAGCGCCTACTCCTGAGATGCGACGGATTGCTGGGAAACCTTTCCCGACGAAGCAGGGAAATGAACCCTCATCTCGAGCTGAGGAGGGAACATCAGGGCTCTTCTTGAGTTGTGGCAGGACCCTCGGTGTTCCTCTTGAGTTGAGATGTGTGTTTCCGGGAACTTCTTGAGTTGCAGCAAGGGTGTGAAGGAACCTTTCAAGGTCCAAGAGGGGAGATTTGATTTTCTTCGAGATGCTTCAGCAGAACAGGGCCTCATCACGCTGTAGGGGAGAATCTCCTAGTTTTTCTAGAGTTGCAGAAGGTCCCTCTCTAGTTGAGGAGGAATTCAGGGATCGCCTCGTTTGACCTCATGAAAGGCCAATCTCTATGGGATTTGGGAGGGGCCTCTCAGGATTCCTCTCCAGTCGGTGCCGGGTCCTAAGTCTTCATCAGTAGCTGAGGCTGGAACCTGAGGCTTCTCCAGTGCTGACATGGATCTTGGGGTTCTTCTGGAGTCTCCAGAGGGGAGTCAGACCTCATCTCGAGTGGAGACATGCACTTACACTTTCCTCTCAATCTGTACAATCAGAGTCGGGCTTCCCGTGGAGTTGACATAGAAATCTGTGGCTTTCCCTTCAGGTGACAAGGGCTGTCACACGTGCCACCGAGGTGAGGGTCGATACTCGGGTTGACAGTCAAATTAGTGCAGGGAAATCAAGTTCATCTGAAGTGGACTGACACATTTGTGGGTCTGTTGGATAGGCAGCATGACCCCGGGAGTGCCTCTCGACTTTTCTGTTGGGAGCACCTTCTCCTGAGATGTGACAGGAATGCCAGGAATCCTTTCCTGACGAAACAGGGAAAGGAACCCTCATCTCGAGCTGAGGAAGGAACCACAGGGCTCCTCTTGATTTGTGGCGGGACCCACGGTGTTCCTCCTAAGTGGATACGGGTATTTAGGGGAACTTTTTGAGTTTCAGCAAGGGTGTGAAGGAACCTTTCGAGGTCCAAGTGGGGAGGTGTGATTTCCCACAATATGCCGCATCGAAAAATGGCCTCATCTCACCGGGAGGGGAGAACCTCCTAGTTTTTCTCGAGTTGCAGCAGGTCTCTCTCGAGTTATGACAGGGACCTCAGGCATTCCCTCGTTTGAGCTCAAGAAAGGCCAATCTCCATGGGAGTTGTGAGGGGGCTCTCGGGATTCCACTCCAGTCAGTGGGGGCTCCTAAGTACTCGTCAGGAGCTGAGTCCGGAATATGAGGTTTCCTCTCCAGTTATGACATGGATCGTGGGCTTCCTCTGGATTCTCCACAGGGAAGTCAGGCCTCGTTTTGAGTGGAGACATGCACTTCCGCTTTCCTCCCAAGCTGTAGAATCAGTGTCCAGCTTTGGTGTTTTTGACACAGAAATCTGTGGCTTTCCCTCGAGTTGCCACAGGGCTGTTCCATGTGCTACCATGGTGTGACTCAATACTGGGTGTGACATTCGAGGCAGTGCAGGGCAATCAGGTTCATCTGGAGTGGACTGAGACATTTGCGGGTCTTTTGGAATGGTGCCACGAACCCGGGAGTGCCTCTCGACTTTCCTGTTGAGAGCGTCTGCTCCTGAGATGCGACGGGAACGCCGGGAATCCTTTTCCGAAGAAACAGGGAAAGGAATCCTCATTTCAGGCTGACGGGTGGACAACGGGTCTCCTCTTCAGTTGTGGCAGGACCCTCCATGTTCCTCGCGAATGGAGATGGGTATGTCGGGGAACTTCTTGAGTTGTAGCAAGGGTGTGAAGGAACCTTTTGTGGTCCAAGAGGGGAGGTGTGATCTCCTTCGAAACACTGCAGCAGAAAAGGGCCTCATCACGCCTGGAGGGGAGAATCTCCTGGTTTTTCTCGAGTTGCCGGAAGTCCCTCTCGAGTTACGATGGGCACCTCAAGGACCCGTTCATGTGGCCTCAGGAAGGGCCAGTCTCCATGGGAGTTGTGAGGGGCCTCTCGGGATTCCTCTCCAGTTGGTGCCGGGTCCTAAGTCCTCGTCAGTAGCTGAGGCCAGAAGCACAGGTTTCCTCTCCAGTGCTGACATGTATCTTGGGGTTCCTCTGGAGTCTCCACAGGGGAGTCAGGTCTAGTTTTGAGTGGAGATATGCAATTATGCTTTCTTCTCGAGCTGTAGAATCAGTGTTTGGCTTCCCGTGTAGCTGACACAGAAATCTGTGGCTTTCCCTCGAGCTGCCACAGGGCTGTCACAGGTGCCACCGTGGTGTGAGTCGATACTGGAGCTGACAGTCGAGACAGTGCAGGACAATCAGGTTCATCTGGAGTGCACTGAGACATTTGTGGGTCTTTTGGAATGATGGCACGACCCCGGGAGTGCCTCTCGAGTTTCCCGTTGAGAGCGCCTCCTCCTGAGATGCAAAGGGAATGCTGTGTATTCTTTCCCGACGAAGCAAGGAAAGAAACCCTCATTTCGGGCTGAGGAGGGGACAACGGGGCTCCTCTTCAGTTGTGGCGGGACCCTCCTTGTTCCGTCTCACCTGGTGTCCACGTGCTCTACACGTGTTGTCGACGTGCTATCAAGTTGCCTCACGTGGTGTCCACATGCCTCTTACGTTGTTTCCACGTGGCTTCCACGTGCTGTCGACATGTCTCTCACGTGTCCACGTGCAGTCCATGGGCTGTCCATGTGCTTCTCACGTGTTGTCCACGTGCAGTCTATGTTCTGTCCACGTGCCTCTCATGTGCTGTCCATGTGCTATACATGTGCTGTCCATGTACATCTCACGTGGTGTCCACATGCCATCCACATGCTTTCCACGTGCTGTCCACGTGCCTCTCACGTGTTGTCCACGTACTCTCTACGTGTTGATGACATGCTATCCAGGCGCCTGACGTGGTGTCCACCTGTCTCTCACGTTTTGTCCATGTGCAGTACATGTGCTCTCCATGTGCCTCTCACGTTGTATCCATGTATTTTCCAGATGCTGTCCATGAGCTGTCCACATGGTGTCCAAGTGTCCTCGACCTTCTGTCCATGTGCTCTCCACGTGCCATCCACATATTGTCCACGTGCCATCCACGTGCATCTCAAGTGGTTTCCACCTGCCATCCACGTGCTGTCCACGTGCTAAGTCCTGTCCACATGCTGTCCACATGATGCCACGTGCCTCTCACAGGCTGTCCATTTGCCATCCACGTGCTGTTCACGTACTGTCCACGTGCATCTAACGTGTTGTCCATGTGCTGTCCACGTTTAGTCCAAGTCATGTCCACTTGCTGTCCACGTGCGGTCTACATGCTTATCACGTGGTGTCCACATGTCGTCCACATGCCGCTGTAGTACCTCTCATGTAGTGTCCACGTGCCGTCCAAGTGCCTCTGACCTGGTGTCCACGTGCCGTCCATGTGCTGTCAACATGTCTCTCACGTGGTATCCACGTGCAGTCCAGGTGCAGTCCATGCACCTCTCACGTGTTGTCCACATGCAGTCCACGTGTTGTCCATGTGCCTCTCACTTGTTGCCCACATGCAGTCTACGTGCTGTCCACGAGCCTCAAATGTGCTGTCCACGTGCTGTCGATGTGGTGTCCACGTGCCATGTACCAGGTGTCCAAGTGCTGTCCCCGTGTTGTCTACATGACTCTCACGTGGTGCCCGTGTGCTGTCTATGTGTTGTCCACGTGCTGTCCATGTGCCTCTCATGTGTTGTCGAAGTGCCATCAACGTGCCGTCCATGTGCTGTCCACTTTCTGTCCTCGTGCTGTCTACGTGCCATACACGTGCTGTCCACGTGCCTTAAACGTGCTCTCAATGTGCATCTCAAGTTGTTTCCACCTGCCATCCACGTGTTGTCCACGTGCTGTTCACGTGCTGTCCACCTGCTCTCCACATGCTGTCTACGTGCCTCTCTCGTGTGGTACACATGCTGTCCTCGTCCCTCTCATGTGTTGTCCACATGCTGTCTACGTGCCATCCACGTGCCTCACACATGCTGTCCACTTGAAATCAACTTGCATCTCACGTGGTGTCCATGTGCCATCCACGTGCTTTCCACGTGCTGTACATTTGCCTCTCACATGTTGTCCATGTGCTCTCTACATTTGTTGACGTGCTATTCACGTTCCTCACATGGTGTCCACGTGTCTCTCACATGGTGTCCACGTGTTGTCCACATGCTATTGACGTGTCTCTCACGTGTTGTCCATGTGCAGTCCATGTGCTATTCTTGTGCCTCTTACGTGGTGTCCATGTGCCATGCATGTGCTGTCCATGTATTTTCCAGATGCTGTCCACGTGCTGTCCACGTGGGGTCCAAGTGTCCTCCACCTTCTGTCCACATGCTCTCCACGTGCCATCCACGTGCTGTCAATGTGCATTTCAAGTGGTTTCCCCTGCCATTCACGTGCTGTTCACGTGCTGTCTACGTGCTGTCCACATGCTGCCACATGCATCTCACGTGTTGCCCATGTTCCATCCATGTGTTGTCCACGTGCTTTCCACTTGCTGTCCACGTGTCATCCACTCTACACGTGCTGTCCACGTGCCTTTCACGTGGTGTCCACGTGTTGTCAACATGCTGTCCATGTCCTGTTCTCGTGCCTCACACGTGGTGTCCATGTGCTGTCCACGTGATGTCCATGCACATCTCACATGGTTTCCACCTTCCATTCAAATGCTGTCCACATGCTATCCACGTGCTATCAATGTACTGTACACGTGCTGTCCACATGCATCTCATGTGGTGTCCACGCGCCATCCACGTGTTGTCCACGTGCTGTCCTTGTGCTGTCCACGTGTTGTCACTGTGCTGTACATGTGCTTTCCTGGCGNTTTCCACCTTCCATTCAAATGCTGTCCACATGCTATCCACGTGCTATCAATGTACTGTACACGTGCTGTCCACATGCATCTCATGTGGTGTCCACGCGCCATCCACGTGTTGTCCACGTGCTGTCCTTGTGCTGTCCACGTGTTGTCACTGTGCTGTACATGTGCTTTCCTGGCGTATCTCACGTGGTGTCCATGTGCCATCCACCTGCTGTCCACGTTCTATCCTCGTGCTATCAACGTGCTGTACACATGCTGTCCATGTGCATCTCACATGGTGTCCACTCGCCATCCACGTATTGTCCACGTGCTGTCCTCGTGTTGTCCGCATGCTATCAACGTGCTGTATATGTGCTGTCCACGTGAATCTCACGTTGTGTCCACGTGTCATCCACCTGCTGTCCACATGTTGTCCTTGTGCTGTCCACGTGCTGTCAGCGTGATGTACACATGCTGTCCAGGTGCATCTCGCGTGGTGTCCACATGCGGTCGCCATTCTGTTCATGATCCATGCACGTTCTGTCCACGTGTCGACCACGTGCTGTCCACATAATGTCCACCTGCTGTCCGCGTTCATCTCACGTGGTCTCCACATGCCATCCACCTGCTGTCCATGTACAGTCCAGGTGCTGTCCACCTGCCGAATACGTGCTGTCCACGTGCAGTCCAGGTGCTGTCCACCTGCCATCCACATGCTGTTCACATGCTGTCCATGTGCCTCTCAAGTAGTGTCCAACTTCTGTCCACGTACTGTATATGTGCCTGTCACGTGATATCCATGTGCTGTCCAGGTGCGGTCAACATGCCATCCAAGTGCCGTCCACTTGCCTCTGACGTGGTGTCCACGTGTTGTCTTTGTACTGTCTACGTGCCTCACACGTGGTGTCCATGTGCCAACCACGTGCCGTTCATGTGCTGTCCATGTACCATCCACATGCTCTCCGCCTGTTGTCCATGTGCTGTCCACGTGCCTTTCAAGTGGTGTCCAACTTCCATCCACGTGCTGTCTATGTGCCTGTCACGTGATATCTATGTGCTGTCCAGGTGCAGTCAACGTGCTGTCCACCTGCCGTACACTTGCCTCTGACGTGGTATCCACGTGTTGTCTTCGTACTGTCTATGCACCTCACATGTGGTGTCCACGTGTCTCAAATGTGGTGTCCACGTTTCATACACGTGCCATCAATGTGATGTCCACGTGCCTCTCATGTGTTGTCCACGTGCTGTNCGTACACTTGCCTCTGACGTGGTATCCACGTGTTGTCTTCGTACTGTCTATGCACCTCACATGTGGTGTCCACGTGTCTCAAATGTGGTGTCCACGTTTCATACACGTGCCATCAATGTGATGTCCACGTGCCTCTCATGTGTTGTCCACGTGCTGTTGACGTGCAGTCCACCTGCCTCTCACGTGGTGTTCACGTGCCATCCAAGAGTTGTCCATATGCTATCCATTTGCTGTCCATGTGCTGACCCCGTGCCTCTCACGTGGTGTCCACGTGGTGTCCACGTGCTGTCCACCTGCCTCTCAAGTGGTGTTCACGTGCCGTCCAAGACCTGTCCACGTGCTGTCACTATGCCTCTCACGTGGTGTCCACGTGGTGTCCACGTGATGTCCACGCACATCTCACGTGGTTTCCACCTTCCATTTAAGTGCGGTCCACGTGTCGTACACATGCTGACCACGTGCCTCTCACGTGGGGTCAATGTGTTGTCCATGTGCTTTCCACTTGCAGTCCACATTCTGTCCATGTGCCTCTCCCGTGTTGTCCACGTGCTCTCCACGTGCTGTCTACATGCCTTCCATGTGCCATCCACATGCTGTCCACCTGCTGTCCACGTGCCTGTCACGTGGTGTCCATGTGCCAAGCACCAGCTGTCCAAATGCTGTACCCGTGTTGTCTACATGACTCTCACGTGGTGTCCATATGCTGTCTATGTGTTGTCTGCGTGCTGTCCACGTGCCTCTCATGTGTTGTTGACGTGCCATCAACATGCTGTCCACCTCCTGTCCACTTGCTATTCTCATGCTGTCCATGTGCCGTACACGTGCTGTCCACGTGCCTCTCATGTGGTGTCCACTTGCTTTTCACGTGCCTCTCATGTGATGTCCACGTGCTTTTCATGTGCTTCTTGGGTTGTAACCACGTATTGTCCACATGCTGTCCACGGGACTCTCATGTGCTGTCCACCTGCCATCCACATCCTGTCCACGTGCAGTTCACGTCCTGTCCACGTGCTTTCCACATGCTGTCTAGATGCCTATCACGTGATGTCCACATGTCCTCAATATGCCATTGAAATGCCTCTCATGTAGTGTCCACGTGCCATCCAAGTGCCGTCTATGTGCTGTCCACGTGCCTCTGACATGGTGTCCACGTGCTGACCACATGCCTATCACATGGAGTCAATGTGTCATCCATGTGTTTTCCACGTGCTTCACACGTGCTGTCCATGTGCCTCTCATGTGATGTCCACGTACTTTTCACGTGCCTCTCAAGTTGCAACCATGTATTGTCCAAGTGGTGTCCACGTACTGTGCACATCCCTCTCACGTGCTGTCCATGTGCCATCCACATGCTGTCCATGTGCCGTCCACATGCTGTCAACGTGTATCTCAAGTGGTTTCCCCTGCCATTCACGTGCTGTCCACGTGCTGTCTACTTGCTGTCCACGTTCTGTCCACGTGTATCTCATGTAGTGTCCTCATGCCATCCACGTGTTGTCCACGTGCTCTCCACATGCTGTCCACGTGTCCCTGACGTGGTGTCCACGTGTTGACCACATGCCTCTCATGTGGTGTCCACATGTTGTCCATGTGTCATCCACATGCAGTACACGTGATGTCTCTGTGCCTCTCACATGCAGTCCATGTGCTGTCCATGTGCATCTAACGTGGTGTTCACGTGCCATCCACGCACTGTCCACGTGCAGTCCAAGTCATCTCCACGTGCTGTCCATGTGCTGTCAGCGTGCATCTGAAGTTGTTTCCACCTGCAATCCACGTGCCTTTCACGTGCTGTCCATGTGCCTCTCACGTGCTGTCCACGTGTCGTCCATGTGCTGTCCACATGCTGTCCACTTACATCTTACATGATGTTCATGTGCCATCCACGTGCTGTCCACGTGCAGCCCAAGTCATGTCCATGTGCTGTCCTTGTGCTGTCTACGTGCCTATCATGTGGTGTCCACATGTCGTCCACATTCCGCTGAAGTGCCTCTCATGTAGTGTCCACGTGCCGTCCAAGTGCTGTCCATGTGCTGTCCACGTGCCTCTGATGTGGTGTCCACGTGCCTCTCACGTGGTGTCCACGTGCCATCCACGTACTTTCAACGTGTCTCTCACTTGTTGTCCACGTGCAGTCCATGTGCCTCTGACTTGTTCTCCACGTGCAGTCCACATGCTGTCCATGTGCCTCTCCCGTATTGTCCACATGCTCTCCACGTGCTGTCTTCGTGCCTCCCATGTGTGGTCCACATGCTGTTCTCGTGCCTTTCACGTGTTGTCCACATGCAGTCTACGAGCTTTCCATGAGCCTCACACGTGCTGTCCACGTGCTGTCAACCTGCTGTACAAGTGCTGTCCATGTGCATCTCACTTCTCCACGTGCCATGCACGTGTTGTCCACGTGCTCTCTACATGTTGTTGATGTGATATCCAGGTGCCTCACGTGGTGTCCCCGTGCCCTTCACTTGGTGTCCATGTGCTGTCCACGTGCCTCTCACATGTTTTCCTTGTGCTGTGCATGTGCTGTCCACTTCCTGTCCCCCTGACTCTCACATGTTGTACACGTGCCATCCACATGCTGTCCACTTGCTGCTCACGTGCCTGTCACCTGATGTCCACGTGCCATGCACCAGCTGTCCAAATGCTGTCCCCGTATTGTCTATGTGACTCTCACGTGGTGTCCGTGTGCTGTCTATGTGTTGTCTGCGTGCTGTCCATGTGCCTCTCACGTGTTGTCGACATGCCATCAATGTGCAATCCACGTGCTGTCCACTTTCTGTCCTCATGCTGTCCACGTGCCAAATACGTGCTGTCAATGTGCATCTCAAGTGGCTTCCACATGCCATCCATGTGCTGTCAACGTGCTGTCCACCTGCTATCCATGTGCTGTCCACGTGCCTCTCACGTGTTGTCCACGTGCTGTCCATGTGTTGTCTTCGTGCTATCTACGCACCTCACATATGGTGTCCACATGTCATCCATGTCCCATCAATGTGATGTCCACGTTTCTCTCATGTGTTGTCCATGTGCTGTCCACCTGCGGTCCACCTGCCTTTCACGTGGTGTTCCTGTGCCTTCCAAGAGCTGTCCTTGTGCTTTCCATTTGCTGCCCACATGCTGTCCCTGTGCCTCTCACGTCGTGTCCACATTCTATCCACAAGCTATAACGTGTGTCTCACGTGGTTTCCACATGTTGTCCATGAGCTGTCGTTGTGCCTCTCACGTGGTGTCCACATGCCCTCCACGTGCCATACACGTGCTTTCCATGTGCTGTCCAGGTGCCTCTCATGTGATGCCCACGTGCTGACCACATGACGTCCACGTTCTGTCCACGTACCATCCACGTGTTGTCCACGTGCAATACACATTCTGTCCACGTGCATCTAAAGTGGATTCTACATCCCTCCCACGTGCTGCCCACGTGCTGCCCACATGCTGTACATGTGCTCTCCATGTAGATCTGACGTCGTGTCCACGTGCCATCCAGGTGTTTGTCCACATGTGGTCAACGTGCTGTCCACGTGCTCTCCACGTAGATCTGATGTCGTGTCCATGTGCTGTCCACGTGTTGTCCATGTGCAGTCAATGTGCTGTCCATGATCTGTCCACGTTCTGTCCATGTGTCGACCGCATGCTGTCCACGTGATATCCACCTGCTGTCTGCGTGAATCTCACGTGGTCTCCATGTACCAACCACGTGCTGTCCATGTGCTGTCCATGTGCTAACTACATGCCTGTCGTGTGGTGTCCATGTGCCATTCATGTGCTGTCCACATGCTATCCATGTGCTGTCATGTGCCTCTCACATGGTGTCCACGTGCCATAAACATGCTGTCCACGTGCTGCCCACTTGCCTCCCAAGTGGTGTCCACGTGATGTCCATATATTGTCAACGTGCCTCTCAGGTGGTGTCCACCTGCCGTCCACGTGCCTCTCAGGTGGTGTCCACGTGCTGTCCACGTGCTGTCTACGTGCCTCTCACCTGGTGTCCAAGTGCTGTCCACTTGGTATCCACGTGCTGTCCATGTTTCATCCACGTGCAATCCACGTGCTGTCCACATGCCTCTCCCTTGGTGTCCACCTGCTGTCCAATTGCTCTCTACGTGCCTCTCACCTTGTGTCAATGTGCTGTCCATGGGTTGTCCATGTGCTGTCCAGGTGCTGTCCACGTGTCATCCACATGATGTCCAAGTTTCAGCCACGAGCTGTCCACGTGCCATCCACGTGCTGTCTCCTTGCATTTCTTGTGGTGTCCAGGTGCTATACACGGGCTGTCCACATGCTGTCTACGTGCCTCTGTCCATGTGCTGTCCACATGCTATGTGCCTCTCATGTGGTATCCATGTGCTGTCCAAGTGGTGTCCATGTGCTGTCTCCATGAATCTCACGTGGTGTCCACGTGCAATCCACGTGCTGTCCACATGCAGTCGACGTCCTGTCCAAGGGCTGTCCATGTGCTTATCATGTGGTGTCCACATGTCGTCCTCATGCCATCGAAATGCCTCTCATGCAGTGTCCACGTGCCATCCAAATACTTTCCTCGTGTCTCTCACATGGTGGCCACATGCTGTCTACGTGTTGTCTACATGCTGCCCACATTCTGTCCACGTGTTGTCCACGTGCTGTCTACGTGCCTCTCATTTGGTTTCCACGTGCCGTCTACGTGATGTACATGTGCCATCCATGTGCTATTCACGGACTGTCCATGTGCTTTCCACATGCTATGCATGTGCTGTCCATTTTCCTCTCATGTGGAATCCACGTGCTGTCCACGTGCCTCTCTCATGATGTCCACGTGTTGAACACATGCTTTCCACATGCTATCCACATGCTGTCCACATGCCTCTCACGTGCTATGCATGTGCTGTCCACATGCTGTCCACGTGCTGTCAAAGTGCCTCTCACATTGTGTCCATGTGCCTTCCACGGGCTGTCCACATGTTTTCCACATGCTGTCCATGTGCTGTCCACGTGCATTTCACGTGGTGTCCAGGTGCCATCCACGTGCTATCCATGAGCTGTCCACGTGCTGTCTACATTCCTCTCACGTGGTATCCATGTGATTTCCAAGTTCTGTCAATGTGCAACTCACGTGGTGTCCATGTGCCGTCCACGTGGCATCCAAGAGCAGTCCAGGTGCTGTCCATTTGCTGTCCACGTGCTGTCCCTGTGGCTCTCAATTGGTGTCCACGTGCTGTCCATGTTCATCTCACGTGGTGTCCACCTGCCATAAATGTGCGATCCACGTGCTGTCCATGTGCTGTCCACCTGTCTCTCACGTGGTGCCCATGTGCCATCCATTTTCTGTCCACGTCCTGTCCATGTTCTTCTCAAATGGTTTCCACGTACCATCTTCAACGTCCAAGAACTGTCCAGGTGCTGTCGATTTGCTGTCCACGGGCTGTTCCTGTGTCTCTCACGTAGTGTCCATGTGCTGTCCACATACTGTCCACGTGCCTCTCACGTGGTGTTCACATGCCGTCCAAGAGCTGTCCGGGTGCTTTCCATTTGCTGTCCACGTGCTGTTCCTGTGCCTCTCACTTGGTTTCCATGTGCCGTCAATGTGATGTCCATGTGCTGTCCACTTGCTGTCCACATGCTGTCCTTGTGCTGTCCACATGCAGTCCACGTGCTGTCCATGTGCTGTCCAAGTGCTCTCCATGTACCTCTCATGTTGTGTCCACGTGTCATCCACATGCTGTCCACGTGCGTCTGACGTGGTGTCCACATGCTGTCCACGTGCCTCTCATGTGGTGTCCACTTGCCTTCCAGGTGCCGTCCACCTACTGTCCCCATGCTGTACACGTACTTTCCAAGTGCTGTCCATGTTGTACACGTGCTGTCCACCTGCATCTCACGTGGTTTCCACCTGCCATCCACGTGCTGTCCACGCGTATCTCACTTGGTGTCCATGTGCTGTCCACAGGCTGTCCACGTGCTGTCCAAGTACTGTGCACGTGCCTCTCACATGATGTTCACATGCAATCCAGGTGCTCTTGATGTGCTGTCCACATGCTGTTCAAGTGCCTCTCATGTGGTGTCAACGTGCCCTCCACGTGCCATACACGTGCTGTCCACATGCTGTCCAGGTGCCTCCTACGTGGTGCCCACGTGGTGACCACGTGAGGTCCACGTTCTGTCCAAGTACTATCCACATGTTGTCCACGTGCCACACACGTGCTTTCCAAGTGCATCTAAAGTGGATTCCACCTCCCAACCACGTGCTTCCCACATGCTGCCCACGTGCTGTCCACGTGCTCTCCATGTAGATCTCACGTCGTGTCCATGTGCCGTCCACATGTTGTCCACATGCAGTCGAAGTGCTGTCCATGATCCATCAACATTCTGTCCAAGTGTCGACAACATGCTGTCCACGTAATGTCCACCTGCTGTCTGCGTGCATCTCACGTGATCTCCATGTGCCATCCACATGTTGTCCACATGCTGTGCACATGATATCTATGTGCCTGTCACTTAGTGTACATGTGCCATCCACGTGCTGTCCATGTGCAATCAATGTGCTGTCACGTGCCTCTCACATGGTGTCCACATGTCATCCATGTGCTGTCCATGTGCTGTCCACGTGCCTCCCAAGTGGTGTCCACTTGATGTCCACATATTGTCAACGTGCCTCTCAGGTGGTGTCCACCTGCCATTCACGTGCCTGTCAGGTGGTGTCCACGTGCTGTCCATATGCTGTCTATAGACTCTCAACTGGTGTCCAAGTGCTGTCCACTTGGTGTCCACGTGCTGTCCAGGTGCTGTTCATGTAACGTCCATGTGCTGTCCATGTTTCATACATGTGCTTTCCACGTGCCGTCCAGGTTTCGTCCACTTGCTGTCTCCATGCATCTCACGTGTTGTCTACATGCTGTACAAGTGTTGTACAGCATCTAAATTGGATTTCACCTCACACTGAGGTGCTGCCCAAGTGCTGCCCACATGCTGGCAAGTGCAGTCTACGTGATGTAAACATGCTCTCCGCATAGATCTCATGTCGTGTCCATGTGCCTTCCATGTGCTGTCCATGTGTGGTAGACGTGCTGTCCATGATCCATCAACATTCTGCCCAGGTGTCGACCACAAGCTCTCCATGTGATGTCAACCTGCTATCCACGTGCATCTCATGTGGTCTCCATGTGCCATACACGTGCCCACGTGATATCTATGTGCCTGTCACGTGGTGCCATGTGCCATCCACGTGCTGTCCAAATGCTGTACTGTTGCCTCTCATGTGGTATCCATGTGCTGTCCACGTGCTGTCCACGTGATGTCCACGTGCTGTCCACGTGCTGTCCTCTTGCCTCTCATGTGGTTTCCATGTGCCAAACACGTGCTGTCCTCGTGCTGTCCACGTGTTGTCCACTTACCTCGGCATTCCATTCGCATCTCAGGAGGAGGCAATCTCCACAGGAAAGGCCAGAAGCACTCCCTGGGTGGTGCAACCATTCCTAAAGACCAACAAATGAGTCAGGTCTCTTCAGATGAACCTGATTTCCCTGCATTCCCTCGACTGTCAACTTGAGTATCGACTCACACCTCAGTGGCACGTGTGACAGTCCTTGTCACTTCAAGGGAAGGCCACAGATTTTTGTGTCAACTCCACGGGAAGCCTGACACTGATTCGAGTACTCAGGAGGAAAGTGGAAGTGCGTGTCTCCACTGGAGACGAGGCCTGACTCCCCTCTGGGCACTCCAGAGGAATGCCAAGATCCATGTCAGCACTGGAGAGGACACCTCACCATCCGGCCTCAGCTCCTGACGAGGACTTAGGAGCCGGCACCGACTTGAGAGCAATGTCGAGAGGACCTTGGAAACTCCCATGGAGACTGTCCTTTGTGGAGGTCAAACGAGGGGATCCCAAAGGTCCCTGACGTAACTCAAGATGGACTGCTGAACTTGAGAAAAACTAGGAAATTCTCCCCTCCAGGCGAGACGAGGGCTTTTTCTGATGCGGCGTCTCAAGGGAAATCACACCTCCCCACTAAGACTTCGAAAGGTTCTTCCACACCCTTGCTGTACTTCAAGAAGTTCCCCAAAGCACCTGTCTCCCCTAAAGAGGAACACCGAGGGTCTTGAAATAACTGAAGAGGAGCCCCGTTGTTCCCTCCTCAGCCTGAAATGAAGCTTCATTTCCCTGCTTCATCGGCAAAGGGGAAAGGATTCTCGGTGTTCCAGTCGCATCTCAGGAGGAGGTGCTTGCCACAGGAAAGGCCAGAGGCACTTCTTGGGTGGTGCCACCATTGTTAAAGACCCACAAATATTCCCTGGGTGGTGCCACCATTCCTAAAGGCCCATAAATGTTCCCTGGGTGGTGCCACCATTCCTAAACACTGACAAATGTGTCAGGCCCCTTCAGATGAACCTGATTTCCCTACATTCCTTCGACTGTCAAACCAAGTATCGACTCACACCTTGGTGGCACGTGTGACAGTCCTTGTCCCTACCAGGGAAGGCCACAGATTTTGTGTCAAATACACGGGATATCTGACACTGATTCCAATGCTCAGGAAGTAAGCGGAAGTGCATGTCTCCACTGAAGACGAGGCCTGACTCCTCTCTGGGCACAGCAGAGGAACGCCAAGATCCATTTCAGCACTGGAGAGGACACCTCAGGTTTCAGCCTCAGCTCCTGACAAGGACTTAGGACCCGGCAATGACTTAAGAGCAATGTCGAGAGGCCCCTGGCAACTGCAATGGACACTGGCCTTTGCGGAGCTCAAACGAGGGGAACCCAGAGGTCCTCGTTGTAACTCGAGAGGGACTGCTACAACTCGAGTAAACCTAGGAGATTCTCTCCTCCAGGGGAGTTGAGGCCTTTTTCCAATGCGGTGCCTTGAGGGAAATCACACCTCACCACTTAGATTTTGAAAGGTTCCTTCACACCCTTGTTGCACTTCTAGAAGTTCCCCTAAACACCATTCTGCACTCAAGAGCAATACTGAGAGTCCCGCCACAACTGAAGAGGAGCCCCATTGTCCCCTCCATAGCCCGAAATGAAGGTTCCATTCCCTGATTCATCGGGAAAAGGGAAAGGATTCTCAGCGTTCCAGTCATATCTCAGGAGGAGGCGCTCTCCACAGGAAAGGCCAGAGGCACTCCCTGGGTGGTGCCACCATTCCTAAAGACTCTCAAATATTCCCAGGCTGGTGCCACCATTCCTAAACACCCACAAATGTTCCCTGGGTGGTGCCTCCATTGCTAAAAACCCACAAATGTTCCCTGGGTGGTGCCTCCATTCCTAAAGACCCACAAATGTTCCCTGGGTAGTGCCACCATTCCTAAAGACCACAAATGTTCCCTGAGTGGTGCCGCCATTCCTAAAGACCACATATGTGTCAGGCCCCTTCAGATGAACCTGATTTCCCGGCATTCCCTCGAGTGTCAACCTGAGTATCCACTCAAACCTTGGTGGCACGTGTGACAGTCCTTGTCATTTTGTGGGAAAGCTACAGATGTTTATTGCAACTTCACGGGAATCCTGACTCTGATTCGACTACTCGGGTGGAAAGCGGAAGTGCGTGTCTCCACTGGAGACGAGGCCTGACTCCCCTCTGGGGACTCCA
>SJYA01005545.1:0-24081 GCA_006410615.1 Neotragus moschatus | reverse complement strand
AGGGAAGCCCAAGAATACTGGAGTGGGTAGCCTGTCCCTTCTCCAGGGGATCTTCCCAACCCAGGGATCGAACCAGGGTCTCCTGTGTTGCAGGGGGATTCTTTACCAACTGAGCTATCAGGGAAGCCCCATCCCCCCTCCTAGCCCCCCACTTTCTCCCTCTCTTCTCTCTCTGTATCCGGCTTCTCCCCAAGACGTCGCTCAGCCTCAGGTAGGTTATAAAGCACTTCTCGAAACTGCGGCTGTATTCCACAGTCATCATTTGTTAAACAGAGGCATGGATGTGCCCCCAGGGAAGGGGAACAAGAGGGTGAGAAAGAAGTTTATTTTCCCAGGTCTTTGATGTAAGAAAAATCATTCTGAGCTGATTTGAAAATCGTTCTGACTTATGCCACAACATTTTCCTTTCAGGGAGAGACTGCTCTCTCTCTCTCTCGAGCATCGTCCTGTGTTTACCTGCTTTCATACCGATTCCTTTTTTTGATGCTGAGAGGATGCTTGAAATAGAAAAATCAAGTTGACGGAAAGCCTGTGGGATTAGCAGCCCATGAAACCTTGAAAAGCTGACCTGAAAGGTCTGAAATTGCAAAGGCTCCAGAAATACACCCTGAAAACTGGTTTTCCTGCTTGACTTTTCATGCCTCCAGTAGTCAGGTCAAAGTTACATGCTGCCTTTTACCAGATTCTCATCATAAGTGGGAGCAGTGCAGGGTCTGAACTCCAGCAGTCCCCACCCCATTTCTAGTCCCAGCCCAGGACTAGAGAAAATGGTACGGTCTCTAGTCCATAGGGGTGAGAGGGCTGAGTTACCAACACCCTCAGACCTCGTTTCCTTCATCTCTAAAATGGAACCATGTTCCCTTCCTTGAATGGCGGCTGTCACGTAGTTGGTGCCTGAAAAGTGACAGGCAAGTTGGCATACCTTTAAAAAGAAAACTTATCTCTTCTTTTTCAGACTTTGTACACCTGAAACTAACATGACCTTGTAAATCAACTGTAATTCAAAGAATGCTTAAGCTTAAAAAAATAATAAAACTCAATTGGGCTTCCCTGGTGGATCAGCTGGTAAAGAATCCTCTTGCAATGCAGGAGACCTGGGTTCAATCCCTGGGTTGAGAAGGNCAGACTTTGTACACCTGAAACTAACATGACCTTGTAAATCAACTGTAATTCAAAGAATGCTTAAGCTTAAAAAAATAATAAAACTCAATTGGGCTTCCCTGGTGGATCAGCTGGTAAAGAATCCTCTTGCAATGCAGGAGACCTGGGTTCAATCCCTGGGTTGAGAAGGTCCTCTGGAGAAGGGAAAGGCAACCCACTCCAGTATTCTGGCATGGAGCATTCCATGGACTAGTCCATGGGGTCACAAAGAGTCAGACACGACTGAGAGACTTTCATTTTCACTTTCCACCTTTATTTTGTCATTTTTAAAAATTGGGCGGACTTCCCTGGTAGTCTAGTGGTTAAGACTCCACCTTGCAGTGCAGAGGACTTGGGTTTGTTCCCTAGTTGGGAAACTAAGACCCCCCATGCCAAGGGGTATCTGAGCTCTCAAGCTGAAAATGTTGAGTCCCATACTTCATAGCCTCACACACCACAGCGAGGATCCTGTGTGCCACAACCAAGACCCCACACAGCCAAATAAATAAATGAATATTTAAGAAGGAAAAAAACCAAAAGATTTTTCAATTAAAACAGTTAAAAAAAAAAATTCTGACAATCGGGTATTTTTTTTCCCCCTCCTCGCATGGTTCCTCAAATCCAGAACAAAGGTCAAAAAGTTGATGCCCCGGACTAAATGTTTGATTCCTCCAAGATTTATATGTTGAGACTTTATCTCCAACGTGGCAGGGGGGACTTTGGGAGGAAATCGAACCACTGAGAGATTAAGCACTTTGATCAGGGTCCCGGGGCTCACTGAATGGTGCAGCCAAGACTCCCTCCCGGTCCCATTAGCCTAGGTCACAAGCTCTGCGCATTCCACAGAGGGACCGTCTCCACCTTTGTGGGTGATATAAATCCTTGTATAGAACTTGCTGTGTGCCAGAAACTCTTCTCTGTACGTATGTACAGGGTTAGTTTCCTGTTGCTGCTGTAGAAAATGGCCACAAACAGGGTGGTCTAAAAACACAAACCTGGGCTTCCCTGATGGCTCAGTGGTAAAGACTCCACCTGCCTATGCAGGAAGCACTGTTCAATCCCGGGGCCAGAAAGATCCCCCATGCCGAGGAACAGCTAAGCCTGTGTGTAACTAGTGAGTGGGTGCTCTGGAGCCCGGGAGCCACAACTACCAAAGCCTGTACCTAGAGCCTGTGCTCCACGACAAGAGAGGCTCCCACACGGAAAAGCCTGCGCCCTGCCACTCGAGAGTAGCCACCACTTGTTGCAACTTGAGAAAAGCACATGTATCCACGAAGACCCAGCACAGCCAAAAATAAATTTAAGAAACACAAACTTTTCCTCTTACCATTTTAGAAGTCCAGAATGGTCTCTTTTTTTCTTTTCTTTTCTTTTTTTTTAAATGTGGACCATTTTTAAAGTCTTTATTGAATTTGTTTTAATATTGCTTCTGTTTTATGTTTTGTTTTGTTTCTTTTTGGCTGAGAAGCATGTGGGATCTTTGCTCCCTCACCAGGGATCAAACCCACAGCCCCAGCATTGGAAGGTGAAGTCTCAAGCAGGGATCAGACTAGAGCACCAGGGAAGTCCCCAGAATGGGTCTTGTTGGGGTAAAATCGAGGTGTCGACAGGGCTGCATGCCTTCTGGCAACTGTAAGGAAGCATCTGTTTCCTTGTCTTTAACAGCTTCTAGAGGCTCCCACATTCCTTGGCTCGTGGCCCCTTCCTCCATCTCTAAAGCCAACAATGCCAGATCCCATCCTTCTCACACAGTTTCACTCTCTCTGCCTCCCTCTCTTGCTCACAGGACCCTCATGATTCCATGGGCCCACCTGGACAACCCAGGATAATCTGCCATCCAGAGGTCCACCGATGAGTACCCTCAATGCCCTCCATCCCATAACCTAATGTATTCACATGTTCCAAATGTGGACATCTTTGGAGCAGAGAACTTTATTTTGCCTATCACATATATATTCTCTAATTCCCCTAATCCACACAGCAGCCTACTGGCCGCTACTTTGACTATCTTACAGAGGAGGTTATGGGTGGATTGTCCAAGTCACATGTCCAGTAGTCAGAGACCTAGGGTTCTACAGATGTCCAGCTCTTCCCATGTCCCTAATCACTGCTTAGCTCTTGTGCTTAGGAAATAGGAGTACCAGCAACCTTGAAGAAAATCAGTAGGTTGGAAACATATATGTCCCCAGATGACCACAGAACCTGGCTTGCCTGGAATAAGCCTGGTTTGCANAATCACTGCTTAGCTCTTGTGCTTAGGAAATAGGAGTACCAGCAACCTTGAAGAAAATCAGTAGGTTGGAAACATATATGTCCCCAGATGACCACAGAACCTGGCTTGCCTGGAATAAGCCTGGTTTGCATCTCTTGCCCTGTATTCCTCCCAGAAAGTACCCTTGTTGTTCAGTCACTAAGTCGTGTCCAGCCCTTTGTGACCCCACGGACTACAGCATGCCGGGCTCCCCTGCCCCTCACTAAGTGCCCTGGTAGATAGTAAAAGTGTCACCCTCTCAGAGCTAACGCAGATCCAATTGTCCTTGCTCTCGATGGTTCTGAGCCCTAGTCCTCAGGTGGCTGTTGTCTGTAAGTGGACGCCACCTAGGACCGCACTTGGATATGGATTCTTTCTTGCTCACAAGTGAATTTCAGTCAACAAGGATAGCTGTTTATCAGGAACTCTTATTGCTCAGTGGTTTCTTTGAGGGGAGGAAAGATCTTCAGACTTTTCCAAGCTTCTCTAAATTCTTTCCATTGTGGCTGTCAAGGGACCCTTTAGAAGCCGCGGTTAAATGCATCCAAATAAAAAAAATGTCTGTGTGAAGACGGATGGCTTTTGCGGATGGAGGAGTACTGGTTAGTTTTTGTTCATTCCTCATTTTTTTGTTTTGCTTTTTGCTTTTATCTCCAGACCGTTGAAAACTGTGTGTGCATTTTAAGGAATCTTTCATACCGGCTGGCAGCAGAAACGTCTCAGGGACAGCACATGGGCACCGATGAGCTGGACGGGTTGCTCTGCGGTGAGGCCAATGGCAAAGATGCGGAGAGTTCCGGGTGCTGGGGAAAGAAGAAGAAGAAAAAGAAATCCCAAGATCAGGTGATATTGGTGACTCGCAGCTGCATGCAATTATCCCCTTCCCTAATTGCAGCATGGCGGGTTTGTCTGTGTCTGCAGGTACAGAGCTCTGTGATTCTAGCACTCATGCGTCGGCACCATTTTCCCTTGGGGATTTCACAGCTGAGACAGTGGAGCATTAAATGATTCCCCTCATGTTCTCCAGCCAAGCCAAGACAGGAAATTTCCAAAAGAGGAAGAGGCCCTGAGTCCCGGGCAGGCTCTGAGTTGCCAGCTCACAGAATCGAGTCAGATGCAGGCGCAGCTTCTTCTATGTCGCTTCGCACGTCTATTGAGGTCTTCAGGCGGGCGCCTTGCAGGTGGAACAGTTGCACATTATGGGTGTGGTCTGAGAAGGGAAGCTGAGGAGAGAGGCACAAAAACCCAACGTATTTTATAGCTCTTTGGGGAACTTTTGGATATGCAGTCTTGCACTCATTGGTGGGAAATGGAGTGATTCACAGCCCTTCCAGACAGAATGGCATTAGAAGCTGGACCTTGAGGGACAATTCTGATGAACTCAGAAAGCTGTCCAGCTGGAGAGACCTCTCCAAAATGAAACGGCCTTTACCTCGGCCAGCTGTAAGTCGGCCCTGCAGTAAAGGCCTATGGGCTATGACTGTCAGCCTTGGCAGCATCAGAAAGGCCTCCACCCCTCTTCTGGGAGGCAGAACCCCTCACCCACCAGGCCCCCAAATAACGGAGTAATATGAAAAAGCACCCATCCTGTAGTTGCTGGAAACCCCTGCTACTGAGGTTTCCCGTCTCCTCTGACACTGTGGTCATGTTCCCAACCTCGCCCTGGACGTTGTGGTCATATCTCCAGCTCCTCAGGGTCCTGTGAACCCAAGATCTGAGTGTTCTCAGGAGTGGATGATTGAGAAAGTAGAATGGAATCCCCAGCATGCCCTCTTGCCGGGTTTTCAATCAGAATAAATAAGCAAAAGCATCTGCTTAGATCACAGCATGCTATTTTCTAAACTGTTTTTGAATCGTTTTACTTTGAGTGAGTGTTAAAGGAACTATTTTATTGAGTCAGGATTAACGGAAATGCATCCTGAAATATAATTCCTACATGTAACCCAAATGTGTCAGCAGTTGCATCTCTGCAGACTCTGGTTCTCGAGCTGTTTGTGGTCCCTGAGGGCTGCTCCAGGTCCTTCAACAGCTTCTGTAACTGTGTGTTCCCATTTAAACTTACCTATAATTTAGGAGACACAGGCTCATTGCCTTTGACTGTGCCTTCCACACTGAGAAGCAAACCCCCAGCGCTGCGTTTTCTCCTGCACTGGGTCAGGGCTCTGTGTCTTGCATCTCTCCCTGGCTCACAGAAGCTTTTGCCTTTTGGGAGGACTGAATGATGGCTCTTTAAAAAACAATTAATATTTATTAACGTGCCTCATGTCAGCTCTTGGCTGCAGCACGCAGTCTCCAGAGCAGGGGCTGAGTGGTTGCAGTGCACAAGCTCAGCTGCCTCGTGGCCTGTGGGACCGCAGTTCCCCAACCAAGAGTCAAACCCATGTGCCCTGCATTGCCAGGCAGATTCTCAGTCACTGGATCACCAGGGAAGTCCCTGAGCTGGGGTTCTTAATTCAACCACTTAGACCTCTCCCACCAGGGGAATGGACCAGTTGGCTGGCACCTACCATGTACCAGGTGTTATACGAAGGGATGTCAGGCACTTCAGTTATCCCGCCTGGTACTTCTGGGCACCAGACCATGATGAGTTCTGAAAATGTCCAGTATCACATAAGTTAAAGATGGCCGAACAAAGGTGTATGGGTTCTTTTCTTGGTTTCCTTTGAGGCACTGTATATCATGGGACCCAGTCCCTACACTGCTTTACCCTGGGAAGCAAGCTTAGTAAATCCGTAGGGAAGAAAAGCCTGCATGTGAGAATATAGTGGTCTCTCCAGTCTGCCCTGTGGTCATTATCACCTGAGTCTTACTTGCACCCTAATGACTCAGCACTTCTGGGATGGATGGGCCCAGGCAACTTTGGAAATCCAATTTGTGAAAGTCCAATAATATGGCCTCCCAGGGGGCGCCGTGGTAAAGAATCGTCCTGCCAGAGAAGGAGATGCAAGAGACATGGGTTCAATCCCTGGGTCAGGAAGATCTCCCGGAGAAGGAAATGACAACCCACTCCAGTATTCTTGCCTGGGAAATCCCACGGACTAAGGAGCCTGGCAGGCTCCAGTCCATGGGGTTACAAAACAGCTGGACACGACTAAGCACACATGCACGGTAATATGATGTTAGCCTTGGCCAAGAAGAGAGAGAGAGAAAAAATGAGAAAGAGAGGGGGAGAGAGAAAGAAAGAGAGAGGTGGGGGAAAGGCGGGTGGAGAGAGAGAGAGAGAAAGAAAGAAGAGAGAGAGAGTATGGGAGTGATGGTGGGAAAGAGAGAGAAGAAGGAAGGAAAGGGAAAGGGAGAGAAACTTTAAGGTTAAATTCACTCTGACTTCCAGGTTTTCCCTCAAGTCTGTGGCTTGGATTTTGAAGCACATTCCTCTGGTGGCTTCCATGCCTGCACTGGTGTGCATTTTTTAAGATTCTGCCCTGACACCGAACCCTTTCCCCAACTCTGCTAAGGTGTGCAGGTGCAGCTGACAGGGGCCAGAGAAGCCAGGGGTCAGAATAGAACATTCATGGACATCATCCCAAGAAAGAGCCCTTCTTCCATGATGTTAGCGGCTTCCATGGAACGTTATGGTGTGTGAATTTCCACCTTAGAATGCTGGACTTCACGTTGTAATTTATGAGATCAGTGATTCTTTCCTAAGTTGAGGAAGCTAAAATAATTAATTGAATCGTAACGATTTTTTCCAGAAGTCTAAATGAAAATCTATACAGTTTGATTGTTCTTCTTACAATATTCTTTTGGAAGGGGGGAGGGACAAAGAATTTCTTTAAGAAAGTTTTGCTGAAACCATCATAAGTTAAAATACAAAGGAACTTTGTTGTTTATAAAGAGGCTTCAAACTTACTTCAACCAAATAATAGTTTTTCAAAAGGTTTTCTTTCAAACTGTGCTCCTACATAATACAAAAGTATTTTGAAGTGCCGGAAAATACAATATCAAGTTTAACGAGGATGTAAACAGATAGAATTCTAGCTTTATGGCTATAAAAATGATCAGATATAATGCATCGTTTGGAATCTCTACGGCTCATAAAGTCAGGTTTTAAAGAATAGAAAGTGATTAGAGAAAGTGTGTAATACAAAGTGAAGAAAAAAATGTAAAAGCGGGTGTGTATGTAGACACGGATATATGTAGATAAAACCTGGCCAATTTAGTAAAACTATAGCATAAACAAATATAAAATGCATGCATGTACAAAAAAGTATGTGTTTCTAGAAAAAAATGCAGTAACATCAAAGGCAAAAGATACTGATGGACACTTCTCGTACTTATGTATTTGTAAATTTTCTACCATGGGCATCACATTTGTAATCTTTTTAAATATTATTGAAAAAATTAAAATACAAAAAGGCACTAACTGACCAAGTCAGTGTTTGTTTGTGCAAATTCATATGTTCTTTTAAATTTAAGATGCCTCAGAGAGGCATAAAGTGAAAGTGTTAGTCAGTCAGCCCTGTCCATCTCTTTGCGACACCATGGACTATAGCCCACCAGGCTCCTCTGTCCATGAAATTCTTCAGACAAGAGTACTGGAGTGGTTACCATTTCCTTCTGGGGATCTTCTGGACCCAGGGATTGAACCGGCATCCCCTGCCTTGGTAGGGAGGTTCTTTACCACTAAACCACCAAGCAAGCCTTTGATGCATCATATTTCAGTCCAAAAGGACGTTGCAAATTCATTACTTTCTGACTTTGTGCTCAGTGCCTATTGCTAAATTATAAGAAATTGTTACTTTCTCTGGAAACTCTTTGTAAATAGAACTTCCACCCAAGCAGTGTGTAGGTCATGTGCCGAGAGACACATCTCACCCAGCAGGGGCCTCCCTGCCTCTGGCAGGCTCTCCTGCCAGCAGCCTGGCACAACGGGGCAGGTGGCAATCCTCTGAAGGCTGAGGTGCAGGGAAGTGTGTGTGCCTGTTCACTGCAGTCATGTCTGCTCTGTGCAACCCCGTGGACAGCAGCCCGCCAGGCTCCTTTGTCCATGGACTTCTCCAGGCAAGCATACTGGAGTGGGTTGCCATTCCCTTCTCCAGGGGATCTTCCCAACCCAGGGATTGAACCCAGATCTCCTGCATTGTAAATAGATTCTTGACCATCTAAGTAGGTCAAGATTGATTTTTCTACTTTTCCACCTTTTGTAAAAGTAAGCATTTTTGTTTGTTTTTCCATTTGGGATATGGCTAAGGTTCCTGTGATGGTTTCTGGGGATCAGTGGTGCTGAAACATGGATTAGAGATAACCAGACAGCCTGGGCAGCTGGCCAGGGCAGACCTGAGCCTCCAAGGCCTGCTCTGTGTGAACTTGAGTGAGTACCGAGAAATCCGCAGAGAAAAACAAGCAAGATCCCTTAGAACTCGGCACCTCCCTTCTGCTGAAATCACCTGTGAATGTTTTAGTTCACATGGACATATATGTATCCACATGGTTGGAGATATAAACCTATCAGATTCAAAGAGGATTCTGACCCAGCATTTTTATATGGTAGACATTCTCTCTCTCCTGATAATCTTTGTTTAGAGAGCTGAGGTCAATTTAAGAGTATATAGTAAGTTCCCTATGTACAAACAAATTCTGTTCTGAGAGCACATTCGTTCAGTCCAGTTTGTTTGTAAGTTCAACAAAGTTAACCTAGACCTCCAACTAACACAATTGGCCATACGGTACTGAGCTATAATAGGTTTATAATACTTTTCACACAAATAACACATAAAAAGCAAACACAAAAATAAATCATTTTTAATCCCATAATACAGTACTTTGGAATGTACAGTAATAACAGTACAACAGCTGGTATACAGAGGCTGGCATCGAGTGAACAGGCAAGACGAGTTACTGACTAGGGGAGAGGAGGTGGGAGCTGGTAAAAGGGAAGGAGCAACAGCAATCGGAGATGGAGGGCCAGCTGCCGTTCCACTCACTCCTGATGTGATTGGACTTGCAAACACATATTCATATCTTTGAAAGTTCTTGTAAGTTCTACCAACTTGAAGGTTGGTAGATAAGGGGCTTACTGTATTATTAGTCTTTTTTACCTCTTTCCTAGGTTGTTGATGTCAAATGCATAGGTTAGTGGTGAGTTTTAGTTAAGATATCATCTTGATACAAAATCTATAGTAATGGGCTTCTGTGTAAAGCCTCTAAGGCCCCTTACTTCTTCCATGATAATAGACATGTCTCAGTAGAAACTAGGGAGCTTCCCTGGTGGCTCAGACAGTAAAAGCATCTGCCTGCAATGCAGGAGACCCAGGTTCTATCCCTGGGTCGAGAAGATCCCCCGGAGAAGGAAATGGCAACATACTCCAGTACTCTCGCCTCGAAAATTCCATGGATGGAGGAACCTTGTAGGCAACAGTCCATGGGGTCGAAAAGAATCTGACACAACTGAGTGGCTTCACTTTCACTTTCAGCAGAAACCTGGGCTTCCCAAGTGGCGCTGGTGGTAAAGAACCCATCCACCAGTGCAGGAGACATAAGAGACCTGGGTTTGATCCCTGGGTCGCGAAGATCCCCTGGAGGAGGGCATGGCAGCCCACTCCAGGATGCTTGCCTGAGAATCCCATGGAGGGAGTCGCCTGGCGGGCTCCTGTTCTTGGGGTGGCACAGTCGGACACGACTGAGTATTTAGCACGCACGCAGCAGAAGCCCAAGGCCTATCCCCGGCACACTTTCCCGGCCCAGCCCAGCACCCCACAGGCCAGGCTCCCAGCTTCCGCCCATGCCGCTCCTCTGTCCTCTCCCCTCCTTCCCCTGTTGGAGAATCATCCTTCAAAATCAGGTGAAAGGCTGCCTCCATGCTCTCCAGACTTCTACCAAAGCTAAGTGCATCACTCTCTAAGCTACATCTGCGTGGTTCTGTTTATCTCCTCCAAGGCTTTTCACATCATCAGCCCTTTACAGCAGTGGCTCTCCTCCAGAGAGAATTTCCTGCGGGGAAGGGCTGTGCGGGCCTCCTTTCCGTGGCCCAGCACCAGCTGTGCCGAGCGGCAGTCGATCTGTGGTCCCGAAGGGCCTCTCGCTCTTGCTGTGGGGCTGTTTCCGGTGGGCGTTCACAGCTGTGACTGGTCCCTGCCTCCTCAGTGTTCTCAGGACACTGTGCCTTCCAGGGCTGCTGTGAGAAAGGAGTACTCCATAGCCCTTTTTACTGATTGATTTTTGCATCCCTTGGTGGGCATGAGCCCATAGCCTGTAAGTTTCCATTNCATCATCAGCCCTTTACAGCAGTGGCTCTCCTCCAGAGAGAATTTCCTGCGGGGAAGGGCTGTGCGGGCCTCCTTTCCGTGGCCCAGCACCAGCTGTGCCGAGCGGCAGTCGATCTGTGGTCCCGAAGGGCCTCTCGCTCTTGCTGTGGGGCTGTTTCCGGTGGGCGTTCACAGCTGTGACTGGTCCCTGCCTCCTCAGTGTTCTCAGGACACTGTGCCTTCCAGGGCTGCTGTGAGAAAGGAGTACTCCATAGCCCTTTTTACTGATTGATTTTTGCATCCCTTGGTGGGCATGAGCCCATAGCCTGTAAGTTTCCATTTGTGATTCAAGCTATTCCTCAGCTTCTCATGGCAGTGCTGTGTTTTACTTTATTTGTTTAAAACCTTTCATGTTGTACCGGAGTATGCAACATGAGAATCCCACGGACATATTGTTAGAATAGCCAACTAACGCTGCTGTGAGAGTTTTGGTGGACAGCGAAGGGACCCAGTCATACATGTACATGTATCCATTCTCCCCCATCATACATGTACCTGTATCCATTCTCCCCCATCATACGTGTACATGTATCCATTCTCCCCATCATACATGTACCTGTATCCATTCTCCCCCATCATACATGTACCTGTATCCATTCTCCCCCATCATACATGTACATGTATCCATTCTCCCCCATCATACATGTACATGTATCCATTCTCCCCATCATACATGTACATGTATCCATTCTCCCCATCATACATGTACATGTATCCATTCTCCCCCATCATACATGTACATGTATCCATTCTCCCCCAAACTTCCCTCCTCTGCAGGGTCATGCCTGCTCGGTCGCTTCAGTCAAATCTGACTCTTTGTGACCCTATAGACTGTAACCCACCAGGCTCCTCTGTCCATGCGGTTTCTCCAGGCAAGTGTACTAGAGTGGGTTGCCAGGCTCTCCTCCAGGGAATCTTCCCAACCCAGGGTTCGAACCTGGGTCTCTTACGTCTCTTGCATTGGCAGGTGGGTTCTTAGCTGCTAGTGCCACCTGGGAAGCCCATCCAGAGGTAGTGCCTCATTTTATTACATTCTGACTCTGCACTCGCCACCAAACCTCAAGAACGTTCTAGATCAGGATAATCATCTGAGCATTTGTAATTCATGTCGATAAGTATATATGTCTGTATCTCAGAGTGCCCCTGGAGAAGCAGTACGTCAGTCACACCAGGTGACGAAATGCTTGGTTCTGAAGGTGTCAGCATGCGACACACATAAATGGATTAGGTGCCATGGAATCCCCTCCCCTGAAAGATTTCCTTGGCGTTTCAGGACGTTGTATCTGGGGTCGCCTCAAGAGCCTCAGCTGTAACCCACTGTGCCACATGGATGCTGTTAGCTCAGGAGTGAGGCTCTGAGACTATATAGAGATCAACGTCCTAAAATACGATAATGAATTTTATTGCTGGTTTAAATCAGTACATTGGAAATTTGAATCTTAAACTTACTTAAATTATAAGTAGGGCTTCCCTGGTGGCTCAGACGATAAAGAATCTGCCTGCAATGCAGGAGACCCGGGTTCTATCCCTGGGTCAGGAGGATCCCCTGGAGGAGGAAATGTCAACCCACTCCAGTCTTCTTGCCTGGAGAATCCCATGGACAGTGGAGTCTGGTGGGCTACAGTCCATGGGGTCCAAAGAGTTGGACATGACAGAGAAGGCACGCATACACACTGCAGATGGTGTTGCCCCTGGTTCCCTGCGTCCGGGTGACTGGCATGCCACGGAAGGGAAGACCAGATGTGGGCACNTTCTTGCCTGGAGAATCCCATGGACAGTGGAGTCTGGTGGGCTACAGTCCATGGGGTCCAAAGAGTTGGACATGACAGAGAAGGCACGCATACACACTGCAGATGGTGTTGCCCCTGGTTCCCTGCGTCCGGGTGACTGGCATGCCACGGAAGGGAAGACCAGATGTGGGCACGGTGCCCACCCAGCCTCACCTGCCTCGCTCTGTGTGCCACTGTAAACGTGTTATCACTTGGCTCTGCAAGAGCTCTCTCCTTGCCAGTAAATAGTCATCTGCACCAGAAGCTGGAAAGTGTTCATTGCTCAGTCATGTCCAGCTCTGCAAGCCCATGGATTGTAGCCTGCCAGGCTCCTCTGTCCATGGAAGTCTCCAGAATACTGGAATGGGTTGCCGTTTCCTACTCCAGGGGATCTCCCCGACCCAGGGCTCAAACCTGTGTCTTGTGTATCTCCTGCATTGCAGGCAGATTCTTTATTGTCTGAGTCCTAGAACGTGGAAGGGCCACCAAGAATTCCAGTGCAGGGGTCCACCATGTTGTATGAGCCAGTCTCTGATGATCAGGAAATTAGATTGCTTCCAGAGTTTAACTAAACTGCAGTAAACGTCCATGCAGTTTTAAGTCTCACCTACATCCTTGATCACTTCTCAAGGATGAAATCTGGAAAGGGAAACATCGAGACCAAAGCACGCTTTTAAGGCTTTGGGTACGTAAGCCAGAAGTTGCCTTCATCACTCCAGACGCCAGCGCCAGTGTGAACTCCTTGTGATTTGCTTTATTATCACCTGATGGATCTGCCCTTTGTGACATTCCTGATGCTTTTAAGTCCTCATTTCCTAATATCCCAGGTTGTTTTTCCTTCTTCCAGGTGGTTTTCATTGCCTTCTCAGTAACCACACTTTCCCGTTTGCGGCTTAGTGCCATTTCCTTTCCAACCATCTGCTGATTTCGGCTGCTGCTATTCCTCATGGTTGGTGGCAGTGTGGTCTCACTCTGCTGTCACCTCACCGTATGCCAGGAGCTCGGTGACTCGAGACATGATATTCCACGTCCTCGAAGCACTAAATCGTATGCGCCGCCAGGATCACAGCTCTGCGTTTTTGTGCGGCCACTGACCTTTGCTGCTCCCTATGAATGAGTGAGATGCTTCGCCTTTCACACCTCCCATATAAAACAGATCCCATCACCCAGAAATGCTGCTCTTCCACTCTCGGTGACGTTACAGACTCAGCTCTCTATTTTTGGTGTCTCGTTTGGTTTGTATTTACATTTTATTATTCAGTACTCTACACCATCAATCAATACTCTATCTTGCAGGCTAGATCTGAGTGTCTCAGCCTCGACACTGTTCACAATAGGAGCCGGGGTGGTTCCCTGTTGTGAGGCTTCTCAGGTGGCTCAGTGGCAAAGAATCTGCCTGCCAGAGCAGGAGAGACATGGTTTGGATCCCTGTGTCAGGAAGAGCCCCTGGAGAAGGAAATGGCAGCCCACTCCAGTGTTCTTGCCTGGAGATTCCCACGGACAGAGGAGCCTGGAGGGCTACGGTCCAGGGGGTTGCAAAGAGTCGGACACGACTGAGCGACTGAGCGTGCTGGCAGTTCCCTGTTATGGGACAGCCCTGGGCCCTGTGGGGTGATTACCAGCATCCCCGGTTCTACCCAGTAGACACCAATCAGGTGCACCCCTTTTCCTAGTTGTGACAACCAGAAGTGTCTCCAGACATTGCCAGTTGTCCCCTTGGGTATTACAGTCACCCCAGTTGAAAACCACTATATTAGACAGTCTTTGAGGGATGTATCATCAAACATATAAACCAACAAGACTACAGGATTATGTGAAGGAAGGTGGCAAGTCAGGGACAGAGCCCCTTGAAAAGGCAGGTTATGGAGTGAGTTATTTCTAAATGTGAATGAGAAGTTAGGAGCAGAGAGAATTCAACGTGAGCTTGACTAGCGTTTCAGCTAGTTCTATCAGGATGACTTGAGGAAACAACAGGCAAGCCCGGTGATGTGGACCAGCCTTGACAACACTCCTCTGTGGGCACAGCGGCCACTTCATCCCATTTCTGGAGTCCACAGCATCACCAGCCTCCCTCCAGCCACCTCCTAAGGGGTGAGCATCCACAGGGGCACAGAGGTGAGTCAGCAAGGCTGTCCTTGAATCTCTTGTTCTGAAGCCTTGTTTGGGAAGCACCCTGGCTGACCTTGCCTTTAAGACAGGCTTCTAATCCCTCAAGCGCAAAACACCCCACGTCTTTTATAAGGAGCACCTGGAGACAGGTGTGTTGCATGAAGGCAGGTCACTAGCCATCGTTCTGTCCACTCTTTCCACGGTCCAGCTGCCCTGTAATCATCCTCTTCAGAACATCTCCCAGGAGAAGTCAAATACCCGAGGTACCCGAGAAGAAATTTCTTCCTGAGAAAAAGTTCTTGGGAATTTCTTCAAAATGCTAAGAGTTTGAATGCTGCAACTAAAAAAAAGTTTCTGCCTGCTCCAACTGAAAGACTCCACATGCCACAATAGAGATGAAAGATCACGTGTGCAGTGGCTAAGACCCAGTGTGACCGAGGAAATTCTGAACAAACAAAAAACTCCAACCAACTGTCAAAGGCCAAAAGAGAGATGATTTTCATGTTGACTCCTGGGAATTTTGAAGAAATTACACAATATGCTACACTTCATGATAGAAGCAATAACAGGCAATAAGATCATGTTATGAAAATGGGTTTCTTTAGGGATGGGAGAATTTCTGACCTTTTTATTTCTTCTTCTTTCTATCATTGGCAGAGCTTCTTGAATCTGTGACTTGATGTCTTTTTAAACTTTGTAAAACTCTCAGGCACCATATCTTCAAATATTGCTTCTGCCTAGTTCTCTCTGTAGTCTCCTTCTGAACTCCAATTCCCTATTTATTAGATTCCCTTATTCCATTTCTTACACATACTACCCTCCACTCTATATTTTTCTTTTTCCTTTTTTTTTTTTTTTTGGTAATTGTGGCTCTTTATATTCAGCCTGGATATTTCCTTCTGATTTATATTTCAGTTTACTATTTTTCTCTCAAAATACATCTAATCTTCTTTCATACTCATACAAGGGGTTTTGTAACTCCAATGATTATGTTTTCAACTATATTCGTACTCTAACAAAGTTCTCAATCTTTTCTTTATTGAATGTAATAATCTTAGTTGTTTTAAAGTCTGGTTCAAATAGCTCCCTTATCCAGATTCTTATGAAATGTTTTCTGTGTCTATGGTCGACTTTATTACTTTTCATCCATACAGTCTTTCTTCCTCATGTTCCTGGTTATTTTTTTATTAAATCAGACATTTTATATGAAAAGCTATCAAAATAATTTGAGGCCTAGGATGGTATGATCTTTTCCAGAGAGTGTTCATGCTTGATTCTGGAAAGTGTTTATGCCTAATTCTGGCAGGAGGCTTGAGTCAATGGCAATCTCAGTTTAACTTAATTTTATTACAGGGATTTAATGAATTTAAGGTCGTCACTATTCCTAGAGGTACTGCCTACATGATCCTAAACTACAACATGAAAGATTTGCCAAGCTACTTGGTATTTTCTTTTTTATAACGAGACTAGATTGCTTTTATGCCCTTAGGTTGTTAAATATGTTTGTCATTTTCCCTGTCTTTTAGTCCCTGCTCTGGTCAGGAATGGCCCGTGAGGGTCAATAGCTGCCCACCTCAATAGCATTCCTCCTTCTGAAAGACCTTCACTGTCTTGTTAGCGCTCTGATTCCTACAAGCAGATATTTTAAAATACTTGACTCGATTTGTTATCAGTGGGAAAGGTGTCTGAGTTACCTAGCCTGCCATTGTCAGAAGGAGACGTCTCAGTCATTTCTGTGGTTGTCCTTTTACTCAACTCTTAGTGCAGCACGTGGGATGTACTTTCCTGACCAGGGAGCAGACCTGGGCCCCTGCATTGGGAGCTCAGAGTCTTATCCCCTGAACCAGAAGGGAAGTCCCTGCTTGGAGTTTTTAAAATAACCAATATTCCCTGCTTCCCCTCCCTTTCCTCCTCCCCTCCCCCCCTCCATTAGCTGAATGGGATAATAAAACCCTGTCAGGACAAAATCAGTTAGTAACTGCTGTTCAAACTAAGCCAAGTGTAAGTGATCAACAGGGGACAGACCTGGTCTAAGCGAAACTCGCTCAGTCGTGTCCAACCCTTTGCAACCCCATGGACTATACAGTCCATGGAATTCTCCAGGCCGGAATACTGGAGTAGGTAGCCTTTCCCTTCTTCAGTGGATCTTCCCAACCCAGGGATCAAACCCAGGTTTCCCACATCACAGATGGATTCTTTACCAGCTGAGCCACAAGGCGAACTCAAGAATAATGGAGTGGGTAGCCTATCCCTTCTCCAGGGGATCTTCTCCACCCAGGAATCGAACCAGGCTCTCCTGCACTGCAGCTGGTTTCTTTACCAAGTGAGCTACCTGCGTCTAGGGTGTTGCTTTTGAAAGCAGTTGGTCCCGACTGCAGCCTGATTTACCCAAATGTTCCTGCACAAAGGAACATTCCCCGACAGTTTACCACTTCAGAGTCATCTTCTCTTCCTACATCTCTGATGTGTGACTTCAGCTGGGAGGCAAGAGTGGGGTTTTCAAATCCAAGTATTCTCCTGTCGCTGCGAATCCACTCCCTCTCTCTTGCAATATCTCTGGCCTATTTATTTTGTTGAAATCCCTTGAAAAGAAAAGTGAAACCACACACACGTGGACTGTCATACTCTCTCGGTGGTGGAGAAATTTCGGCAGAAGAGATGCATTTCGCTGGTGAAGAGGCCTTTGCTGTTTGTGTTCCAAAGACACAGCAGTGAGAGCGCTTTTCTGTGCGTAGACGAGAATGGCTGTGACATCCATGGCAGAAGGAGCTGCGTGTTTTAGCATTCCTCCCAAAATGTAAATTCTTCTTCTCTGTAGGCGAGACCATTCTGTTAGCATCTCCATGGTACCCAGCCCAGCGCCTTGAAAGTAGAGACTGCAGTGGTTGTAAGCTTTTGCGGAGGAAGCAGCTCAAATTCCCTTGTTAATTCTTCTATTCAGTAGGGATGAATGTAATAGCTGGACTTGTGAGCCACCATGCCCCAAAAATATCCCATGTGTGCAGAGAACATTGTGTGAACATCCTTAATTTCCAGTTTTTTAACTTTCCAATTTTTACCTCTAAGTCAGACCTTTCTCTTCATATGAGGAACAAATGCCTCCATAATTCCATCCTCAAAGCAACTGAGAGAGGAATCTCTTTTTTTAATACGTATTTATTTATTTGGCTACATCAAGTCTCAGTTGCATGGGACAGGCTGCTCTGGTTGTTGCTGCAGACTCAGTAGTTGCGGCCTGTGGGCTTGGTTGCCCCACAGCATGTGGGACCTTATTCCCTGTGCCTGCATGAGTGCTAAGCTGCTTTAGTCGTGTCTGACTCTTTGTGACCCCATGGACCGTGTAGCCCATCAGGCTCCTCTGTCCGTGGGATTCTCCAGACAAGAATACTGGAGTGGGCTGCCATGCCCTCCTCCAGGGAATCTTCCAGACCCAGGGATCGAACCCGCGTCTCTTACGCCTCCTACACTGGCAGGCAGATTCTTTGCTACTGCCACAGCTGTGAAGCCACCAGTTCCCAGACCAGGGATTAAACTCAAGTTCCTTGCACTGCAAGGTGGATTCTTAACCACTGGACCACCAGGGAAGTCCTGAGAAGAATCTTTGCAATAGAATTTAAGTCCTAAGGAGAATTAAAATTATTTAAAAGCCATTCTAAAAAAAGGTGAAAAATAATCACACCTTGAGCCCATTGCCACAGCTCTGTATTTTTCTTCCTCAGCCGACGCTCCTTACAATCAGTGGCCAGTGAGTGTGTCTCTTCTTCCCTGACCATGACTACATCAAAAACCATCAGATGCAGATTTCAGCAGCCACTTGGAATCTAATATGGGGGCATCTTATTCTCTTCCTTTTTAAAAATATTTGAGCACTACCTCTCAGAGAGAGATAATACATATTTTCAATTCTGGCAATTTTAAAAAGTAAATGATGTAAATTTTTCACTGATTCATCTTGCTGATATCAGTCATTCATTTAAAGCCAGTAAAGAAAAAATACTGGTACAAAGAAAAATAACAAAATAATGCCATTTACAGAAACATGGATAGACCAGGAGATGATCATACGAAGTGAAGTCAGACAGAGAAAGACAAACCTACGTTATCCCTTACATATAGAATCTAAAACATAGTAGAAATGAACTGATTTACAAAACAGAAACAGACTCACAGACACAGAAGACAAGCTTATGGTTACCAAAGGGGAAATGGAGGAGGGATAAATTAGGAATATGGTATTAACAGATATACACTGTGACGTGCTGAGTTGCCCAGTCGTGTCCAACTCTTTGCAACCCCATGGACTGTAGCCTACCAGTCTTCTCTGTCCATGGGGATTCTCCAGCCAAGAATACCACACTGCTGCTGTTGCTGCTGAGTTGCTTCAGTCGCGTCCGACTCTGTGCACCCCCAGAGACGGCAGCCCACCTGGCTCCCCCGTCCCTGGGATTCTCCAGGCAAGAACACGGAGTGGGTTGCCATTTCCTTCTCCAATGCATGAAAGTGAAAAGTTAAAGTGAAGTCGCTCAGTCGTGTCCGACTCTAGTGACCCCATGGACTGCAGCCTACCAGGCTCCCCCGTCCATGGGAGTCTCCAGGCAAGAACACTGGAGTGGGTTGCCATTTCCTTCTCCAATGCATGAAAGTGAAAAGTGAAAGTGAAGTCGCTCAGTCGTATCCAACTCCTACCGACTCCATGGACTGCAGACCACTAGGCCACTCCGTCCATAGGATTTTCCAGGCAAGGGTACTGGAGTAGATTGCCATTGCCTTCTCCGAATACTATACTACTACATACAAAATATAAGCATAATAAGGATTTACTATATAACACAGAGAACTGTGGGGTTTCCCTGGTGTTTCAGTGATAAAGAACCCACCTGCCAGTGCAGAAGATGTGGATTTGATCCTGGGTCAAGAACATCCCCTGGAGAAGATTTAGGGTTAGGGTTAGGAAATGGCCACCCACTCCAGTATTCTTGCCTGGGAAATCCCATGCACAGAGAAGCTGGTGGGCTACAGTCTGTGGGGTTACAAAAGAGTCGGACTTACCGACCAAACAACAAAGAACTATGTTCTATATCTTGTAATAATTTACAGTGGAAAATAGTCTGATAAATACACATATAACTGAAAAAAAAAAGTTCTGATGATATGGTATTGAGTGTGGTGCTACTTGGCATGGCAAACCAGCCTGTTTGTTCTGTGATCTACTCTCAATATAATCCTGCCTCACACACTCCTTCTTTACTGCCAGCCTGTCCTCAAGAAAGCTCCATGGCAGGAAAGCCATGATGTAGCTGGAGGGTCCTCCTACCGCTGAGACGGCCTTGTCTCAGTGCTTGGTGTGGTGACGGTCTTGCTCAGCTCAGGCTGCTGTAACAAAATGCCCTAGACTACGTGGCTTACACAGCAGAAGTTTATTACTCACAGTTCTGGAGGCTGGAGGTCCAAGGGGCTGGCAGACTCTGTGTCTATTGAGAGCCTCTTTCCCGTGTGTGAGTGTGTGTATGTCACCACTTGCGACGATGCAGCCAATATGGTCAACAAAAACCCTGTTGCTTTCTTCGAAATACCTTCTCTGTTGGTTGTGCCTTGGGTTCAGAACACAGAAAGTTCTCCCTCCTGACCAGGCAGCCTTTTGTTTCTTTATGTACTATTTTCATATTTCAAGTTCTTAGGAAAACTTTGGTAATATGTCCCGTTAAAAGTTAAAAGCAAAGAGTTAAAAAACAAATACAGTTTGCATAAGGCTTACTTATACATTTGAGCTCTGAGTTCTTAGGATTAAAATAGCTGGGTGATCAGTGTTTTGGCTGTGTTAAAGACTTAGCCAGTGCTTGCCTTCTTCAATCCTTATGGCAGTTTTGAAGAAATTTTAGGATAAATGCATCTTATATTTGAATTTATAAATGATGTATTTCCAATATTTTGGTAAAAGAGTTGCATATCCCTTGACTTTTTGTGGATCTTTGCTCTAGGAGAAGGTTGGCATTAACAGTGTACAACTGCAGGATTGTTTCGTGACTTCAGTCTGATTCTGGTGTCACCATGACCCTATAGTCCTGTGGGTGTTGACTGGCTAGGCAACATGCCATCAGGTGTTAGCACAGCTCTTAAAGAAGACTTCCAGTCTTATATAGGTGATCAAAATCTACTTTATAATGGACAGTCAATCGATACTTCTTTCTCTATTAACTCAATAGAAGTTTGAGGAAAGAACCCAGATAAAGGCGGTATACCCTGGCTTTGAGATAGTTCTTTTTGCTCTGTATTGATGTGCCAGGGTGTCATCAGTGTTCTGAAACAGCACAGAATCCCCTTTGAACTCCTATCATTGCTGTCAAAGGCCATCTGTATTCCCATCAGTTTGCCTTTTATTGCCTTCAGATTCTCTCTGTAGCCACTGAGAAAGGATTGTAATGAAAGGTATTTAAGATCTACATAGATCACATGTCAGAATGGAGGAAGACTGTCTACTGATTCAGCCGTTTATCCTGTTTTATTGCACAGAAGTTAGAAAAAAAGAACCAGATGAAACCCAGCACATGATAACACAGCTTTTTTTTTGCACTTTTTATAGTTTGTCTGTCACATGTGGTAATGAGCAGGCGAACACTGCTTCTCTCTACCTCCCTCTGTTATGTTGGCTCTTACAAGAGAGGGAAATTTCATCCATGTTGAGTTGAACATTTATGTGAAATATAAACGTTTACATGAACATGATAGCTTCAGAGTTTTAAGATGACAAAATTGTGGTCTAGGCGCAAGTTGGAAAAGAATTTCCAAACATGAGACAGAATGAGAGGGAAGTAAAGTTTATTAGAGTGGAAGACGCTGTTAGAACAGCAGGCCAGCTCGAGGGAGAACCAAAGTTGAACAGGGGTCCTTAGTCCCCTTTTATAACCAGGGTACAAGGAGTGGGATGGAGGTCTTTTGGGTCATTTGCTGATTGGATGAGGCACGTATATATTCGGTGAGGGGACGAGTAAGACAGATACCTTCTCCCTATGGGGTAGGAGAGGAAACAGGTTATACTGCTCAGGAGGACCTGAAATCCGTTAATAATTACAACATGAGGGAGGGAAAGATGAAAAGGGTCTGTTTTTTCCATTCCTGCATTCCAAGATCCCCTTGGTTTTGTCTGCTCTTTTGTCCTTGGGTCACTACAAAAATGAAAAAAAGAATTTTTCATTTCCTGTTGCAGTAGCAGAGAAATTCAGTCCCCACAGCTGGCTTCTTTTGGGAAGCCAACATCACTCCTGCTTCAGCATCGAAGTTAACAAATTTGCGAAAGGACTGTTTCCTTTTGCCCGCTGCTCTCTTTCTATCCAGTGCAGTGAGCCAGCCTCAAATAATGGACCAGGAGCAATGTGACAAGTCTGGTTCACTTTCTTTTTTTTTTATGTATTTAAAAGAGATGGACTGGTTTCATTGATAGGCTGTGCACAGGTGTAAAGTTTTCTTTGAACAGTTTAGAAGTGTCTTAGGTTGAAAGAACAGGAAGGTCTCCACTTTGAGCGTTCTGGTTATAAAGTTGAGATTGAGTGACACTCTCATTGAAAATGACCTTTAATCGGATGTCTCACCCATTGATGGAATGTCATTCATCTCTGTTCTTTAGCCTTAAGTTAAGCTGTATCATAATAGAGAAAAAGAAAGTATGGCTTTTTAATTTTTCTCTTGGAATATAAGGGATAAGATTCTTACAATTCTTATTGTCTGTTAAAAAAACTTTTATTATTTCTATCAACACTTCTATTTTTGTTACAAGGATACAACATGAGCTATATTTTATTCCAGGTAAAATTTCAGAATGAAGGCACTAACAGATTCTGAAATACAATTTTGTCTTCATAGATATACATACATGTATATGGACACACATGCACATATATTTATGTTCATAAAATATCTGTGAGAAAGCTTCGTATATATGTCATTTAGATATGTTCAGCAATCATTAATAAATACAAATAAGGAGTTAAATAACTTAATATTCCTGATGTAGTACTATAAAATAATCCTTCTGTTTTGCTATGACTTTTCTCAAAAATGAACATGGGAATAACTTTTCTACACATATTACTTCGTTTCTACCTTCATTATACCATTGCCTTTATTTTTAATGAAAGATAAAGGCTAAATGTGATCAAAGATCAGAATCATTATTGGAACTCAATATTTTTTAAATTATAAGAGTAATAGAACAGGCTATTAGAAATATAGAAAAACATGAAAGACAATACACACTTTATAAATAAATATTTATCATCCTTACTTTTTTTTATGATGCATTTTACTTGGTACCCAGCACAAACCCTTTACAGCGTTTTGTCCTGCTTTGTTTATTTAACTTCTGTTGTAAACATTGATCCAAATTGCTACACGATCTTCAAAGCTGTCATTTGTAAGGCTCTATTCATTTGCCTTTTGCATATAATCCATAACTTTAAATGTGTGTGCAGTTAATTTCTAATTACATATTTTAACTCAGACTCAGTTCAAAACAAACATCAGAATTTCTATAAGATCAAAATTTGCCTGTAGCTCATGGCAGAGTATCTAATAAACTGTAGCATTCTTTTCTCTTTCATACGTTCTGCCATTAGTTTAATGCTCATAGATGCAGTGACAAAATATGTATTTTTTTTCACATTTTACTTGGACATTTATTTATTTATTGGTTTACAGTGCTTTTTATTTTTCATTTTGTATTTTTACTTTTTTCTTTTTATTTTTTAGTTTGTTTTGCTTTACAATACTGTATTCATTTTGCTATACATTGACATGAATCAGCCACGAGTGTATATGAGCTCCCTATAAATTTATTTATCTTAATTGGAGGTTAATTACTTTACAGATGAATCGCCAGTCCAGGTTCTGTGCATGATACAAAACATGTATTTTGTAAGCGATTTAGAAATTCATCACAGTTAACACTTGCGTATAAGAGTGGACACTTGATGGTCTCACTGCGATACTCTGCCTGCCGTATGCTTAGCTGACTGTAAAGTTGCTGCCTTGATCTGTAGTCTTCCTCCATCCTGCCCAATCAAAACTAGTGTTCCTTTTCTCCTTCCGCCCTGTAACGGTTGCCAAAACTGTTCGCAGAGCACTTAACTGTTCTATTGCCAGTTACATTCACTGGCGTGCCTGCTCCGCCCTCCGTCAGAAGCTCTCAGCGGGCAGGAATGGCTCTCCTGGGTGGTCCTTGGACTGCTGATGCCGTATCCTGCCTGCAGTTCTCCGAATGTCATGACACCCTGCTTTGGATTTCGTCTTGGATGTTTGCAGAGGGCAATGTTGGGAAGTGTGCCGATGTTAAAGATGTCTACTCTCTCATTTCTCTTCCGCCAGTGGGATGGAGTAGGACCTCTTCCAGACTGTGCAGAACCACCCAAAGGGATCCAGATGCTGTGGCACCCATCCATAGTCAAACCCTACCTCACACTGCTCTCCGAGTGCTCCAACGCAGACACGCTGGAAGGGGCGGCGGGCGCCCTGCAGAACTTGGCTGCAGGGAGCTGGAAGGTATGACTGGTTTGTTACAATAAGAAAGAAATCGGGA
>SJYA01005544.1:7982-22930 GCA_006410615.1 Neotragus moschatus | reverse complement strand
TGCTAAGAAGCGTGTGATGGTGACTGTAGAATGTCTTTCAGGTGCCTTTCTCTCTGCGGCTGCTTTCCAGTGCGCTAGATTCTCTGTTGCTCATGTGCCCCAGTAAGTCACGTACGATCGTAATTGCATGATGTCTGATACGATCGTGATAGCTTTATGTCTTTCAGCTGCCTTTCCTTCTGCGACTGCTTTCGGGTTGGCTAGATTCTCCGTCGCCGGTGCGGTCCGGACGCGTCCTTAAGCCACTTACGATCGTGATTGCACGATGTTTGCGAGCTGCCTTATTCTATGCAGCTACGTTGAAGTCGGCTAGATTGCCCGCTGCTCGTGTGGCCGGGTGACCACAGGCTGCTCAGCAACATACGATCGTGATAGCATAATGTCTTTCAGCTGCCTTTCTGCCGCTACTTTTGTAGCGGCGAGAGTTTCCTTTGCTCGTGTGTCCCAGAAATTCTTGTTACGCCACTTAGAATCGTGATCGCATGATGTCCATGGGCTTTAGATTCTTCTTTGCTCACGTCCCCCAAGAACCGTCCTTAAGTCACATACACTCGTGATTGCATGGTATCTGTGAGCTGGTTTTTCTTCTGCGGCTAGATTCTCCGGTGCTCAGGTGTCCGGGGAACCGTCTCCAGGTCACATACGGTCGCGCTCGCATAGTATTCGTGAGTTGCCTTCTTATGTGCGGCTACTATGGAGTGGATGGGAGTGTCCGTTGCTCGCGTGGCTCGGCGACCACAGACTGCTCAGCGACATACGACCCGGGGATCGCAATGTCTGGGTCTCTCTCTACGGCTCCTTCAAGTCGGCTAGATTGTCCGTCGCTCACGTTTGTCTGTGACCGCCATTAAGTCACCCACAATTCAGCTGCTGCGGGCTACTCTCTTCCACCTGCGCGGTATTCATTCTCCAAAGACTAGCGAGGACGATGTTTCTTTGTGTATATATATGCATATATATATACATTTTTGCCGCTCCATATATTACACGCGTATGCATGTAAATCTGTTTGTATTTATGTATGTGTACCTGCGTATATACGTGTATCTACCTGCGCAGCGGGCCAGCGTTAGGCCGCATACAAGCGCTACGCCCAAGTCTTTCGTCAACCGCAATGTCCTTACATTCGAAGACGGAGTATGGCGGTATGCTTGGTGGCACACTCACATGTATGTCTGGAGCAGGGCACCCTCCCCGCAGCGTAAGGAATCCGTCAGATGTGCGTAGGATGTGATCTCATCCGCCACCTTGGTGGTGCGCAAAGCGTTCCCTACCGCTTGGTATTGCAGAGATACTCTTCATAAGTGTGAATGGCGAGAAGGGACCAAACAGAGAAGAGCCGTCCTTATATTATCTCAAGTCTCAACCATTCCGTAGGAGCGACGACAGCGTGAGCAGCAGATCTCGAACGTCGGGCCTAACTGGTGGGCCGGAGCCGAGGCTGCTTGCTACCTGCAAAGATGTACATTTATATACAATTAGTATCCTTTATAATGCTTTCTACCTGGGAAACCGCCTGTGCAAGCTGCGCAAAAGAGGCGTAGTCGAGGTCTTTTAGATGCAGCGCGACACTAGCTTGTAGGCTAGCACGGAAAGATGATGCTAATACACTCACCGCAAGCATATCAAGTACGGCGGACCTTCGAAAAGAGGCCCTGTAGTTGTGCCATGTGTACCCCAGCGCGTAGTACTCCGCTACCACGGAAGAGTCCCGCGCTTCTAATGACGCGGACGTAAAAGGAATGTAACAAGTGTCTATCCAGCGTGCGATCCACCGTTAACGGCAGAGAAGGGGGGAGAGCTTATGCACGTATGTTTACGCTTGTCAGCACAGTTTTCATACAGGCGTGGGCGCTTTCATACAGACTGCGCATGCGCGTTGTTCTCTGCTAGGGCAGAGGAGCTCCGGCAGCGCTACGATTCAGGAGGGGAGCGAGGGGGATACGTCGGTGCCCAAGACAGGAAGCCTGTTGGCAGTACACAGGTATTAGGAGGGCATCATGGCAGAGAAGAGGAGAGGGAGCTGCCTAACTCTCCGCTAGAACGGAAAAGCCTTGTGAGCGCTACGAAGCAGGAGGCGAGGGAGGCGAAAGTTTCGATGATCAAGACAGGAAGCTTCTTGGTAGCACACAGCTACTAGAAGGCAGTAAATTTTCCGCTGTGTACTCGCTGCCAAACTGTGAGCGAATCGACAGTGCAAAACGCAAACGAAGCCGAGAGCTGTCGCCTCTGCCATCGAAATCGGCTGCAAAAGCTAAGTCTCGATAGTCCAGGGGCTGGTACCGCGGAGGACGCAGGGCTAACGCCTTGTAAACGACGATGTTTGCAGCCGGCAGAAGGAAAGTAGCTAGCGGCCTGAAGATGTAAACATGAGCCGCCGTTCCCTTTTACTTGCCGTGTTCCGGAATGCCAGCAGAGCCTTCAGTGTGGCACCTTGGTAAGGTCGTCCACACACACGACACAACCGGCAACTCTATGCCCCAGTGGGCACGGCCTTCTGCCAGCTTCGCATCTCCGTAGTATGCAAAGGGCGGCTGCAAATGAAGAAGTCGATCTTTGCCCACAGCAAGGGAGAGTAGTGAGGCTTTTCGACAAAAATGGAAGCAGAGCGCAGGGACATTACGTCGATTCACAAATCAACGATCCTGTGTTGTGCAGTCACGGCCATACACCGCTAGTCGGGCGCGAGTGTAGGTGTGCGGCATGCTACTGCCTGTCTTAGTACCTTACGGATGGGTCTGCTTGCCGTATTAAGAGGGCGTAAGGAATGATATCTGATGGCCTGAGCACACCCTGTAGTTCGGTTCACCGTTGTTCGCGCCTGACGGGCAGAGGCCGCTGGTGAATGTCACCGGTTGCGCGTAGCTGAAGAGTTTGGGCTGAGTACGCTCGCGCGCTTCTTGGAGACCTGCTGTGACGCCACGAGCGAAACACAAGAAGTATGCAGAACATATATGACAGCCTTGTTGTTACTGCGGTGTCAAAAGAGCCGGTGTCCCTCATCCTCGGCTCCCACATGTCTGCCGGCTCTTGCTTCCCTCTCGCCTGCATAGCCGATGATAAGATTTCCGCCGTTTTGTCCGTAAAGCAGCAGCGGCGTCTCATGAAGCTGCGCCGCCATCTCCGCCGACTCTGGCCGCGTCAGAGAACTGAGGGAAGCTTGGTCGCATCTGCCTCGGACTGCAGATTTTCGCGAAAACACCTCGTTCCCGTCGCTACTGCATCTTGGAGACTCGGACCTCCGTTCTTCTTGTGAACGCTAAGCTGATTCTTCTCTGCCCCATGCCCCGCACTAGTGTATGGCTAGAAGCGTCCAGGCCGGCGCCAGAAGTTTTTATTACGTTTCGCCTTCTATAAGTCGCACCGCGTTACGGAGCGCTTCTGCGTTGCAGCAGGATGGCTTCATCTGTCTGCGCGTCTTACGTGATTCGGACGCCGCCACCAACACACCACGCTGAGCTGCGGATTGAGGACACTCATGGCTGTGGTTAGTGCTTCGAAGGGGCAAAAAATCACGACGGCAAAAAACCTAGCACACTGACGCAGGTACATGGCGGTCTTGGCGAGCGTGTTCGCATACGTGTATACGAGGTATTTTTGCGCTGAAGAGTTTGACTGGAAACCTTCCACCCATGGCAGACGAGCAGAGAGAGTTAGAACGTCCTCTGCTACAGGAGAGAGGCCCCGATGGCGACAGAGGCCCCGATGGCGATACAGGTGGACACGACGCAGGGGAACCCCCCAAACCCGCAAGACAGGAGACTTCTCAGCAACAACGCAGGTTAGACCGTGCGCAGCACGCCATTCGCACCGGGACGGAACACGCAAAAGCCGTTACAAGGCGTGGATACGAGAAATCAAGGCAATTTGTCATCAATCAGTACACCCGCTTCAAGCAGGACCCGCGACGGGGACCCCGTATTCTGACGTGGGTCAGCGTCTTATCGTGCCTGGTGCTAATCCCCGCCCTCGTTTTTGATATCATCACTCTAGCGTTGACTCTAAGCCCCTTAGACGTGTTGGCGGACGTATACGCCATCCTCGGTTGTCTTATCGTTTTATCGGCGGAATTCGCCCGCGTGAGCGCGAGCTTCGGCGTGCGCTCTCTACTTCACTTCTACTTTCAGTTCATCGAGTTTACGGCGGGGCGCGGCGTCGCACAAATGTATATCGCCTCGCTTTGCGTGTCCCTGAAGGACCTGCTCAATCTATTCAAGTTTGTCCCCGGGCTGTTCCTGTTGCTCTGCGGCGCGTTGAACGTAGTTTGGGGGCTTTACGCCGCGGTGAAGCTAAACTCGATGATGGCGAAGTTGAAAGAGTACGATGGCGACGGGACTGAGTCAGACAGCATAGTACAGAAACTCGACTTGCTGGACCGCAAATTTTCCCTCCTTGACAAACGCGGTGACGGGCAACTCACACTGGAAGACCTCAGGGAAGGAGTCAAGGAGATGAATTTGCTGCTTTCAGTCATGGAGCTCTCCGCCATTTTTGAAGCACTAGATAAAGATCACGACGGGGTCATCAGCAAAGATGACTTTGAAGCGTGGTGGCTTCGAGAGAAAGGTCCCAAGTTTTTGTGACCTAAATCTTTTTTCAAAGAAGAGAGACAGTTTCTAAGGAAGACTGCAGGAGATGTACACGCTGGACAGTGGCTCCAGACTGCCGGCTCTTTAATCGAGTTTTTCACTGGTCCAGGTGTGTCGGAAGGTGCCGCGTACGGTGGACTGCGTGTGCAGACGCTTGCGAACATCGTATAATGACCCCTGGAACCCTACTCAGGTTTGTAACGGCTGACGGAAATGTTACCGGAGGCATGTGTGCGCATGCCTGCGAACGTGTAACCGTACCGCCTTGCATTGTATCCAGGTTATGTTACACTCCGTACACCTATATATATGGATACAGACGTATGTGTATACCAGTACGCCTTCTCAAGTATATACATGTATATATATATGTATATATATATGTATGTATACATGATTTTTTTCCTCGCTACTTGGCTGACGAAATGTTTGTGCGACTCCGGTGCAAACGCCTGCAAGATTGTACGTGTTCGCGGCAACATACGGTTGCCCAGTTGCCCGTATTCGAACAAGGGAACTACGACCTCTTTCGGTCTCCCTCGTACGTGCGTGCGTGCGGACAAAACTGATGCGACGTTTTCGTCCGCAGGTTAAGCACGGTGGCGGAGAAGCCGCGTGAGGCAGGTTGATGCAGGTGTCGTCTCGTTCCGCTTTCTTGCCGAGGAATGGTCTGGCCGTATACAGCTGTCACTGTATAAACGCTTACGTTCAAGTGTACACGCATTTGTACCACACACGAGGCTCAAATGTGCAGGGAAGCGGCCACCCCACTTTGCGCGCCTAGCAGCGATTTCTGTAGACCCTCCCCAAAACGAAGCATGACAGCTGATCACGTTTCAATTGCATAAACTCATAGGTTTCAGCTGACAAGTCCCACGCTGCGTGATTTTGTCTGCGCGGCTGGTAGCTCTTGTCACGTGTCCCATCAGGTCGCGTTCCATCCCGCAGAAAGCCTACGCATGTCGCTTAGCTGCAGAAGCACGCGTTACTGTATGTGCGACGGCCCGGCTGGCGCACCTCCGGTAGGCGTGCACCGAACGCCTGTGCAGGACCACCAGCTAGTGTGTCAACACAACGCAGCGAGATGATGTATTCAGAGTGACGATGGAAGACGTGTGTGCGGTGAATCAGACCGAACACCCCCGGGTCAGCAGAATAGTAAACGAGGCAGCGCCCATAGTATGTTCGGCAGGCAAACGCCCAGCGTAGTTAGCCGCCTGCAGCACCCCCTCGCAGTGGTTATCAACACAACGCAACGGGATCGTCTATTCCTAGTGATGTTCGATGATGTGTGTGTTATGAATAGTACACGAAACACACTGGTGAGCAGATCCGTGAGCGAGGAGCCGCCCACACTATGTTCGGCGTCCAAACGCCCAGCGTACTTACTCGTCTGCAAAGCTGCCACGTATGATTTATCGACGCAGCGCAGCGACATGATCTATTCTTAGTGATGCTCGGAAACGTGTGAGTGCAGAGTTCTCCGGGAGGCCCGGGAACCAGCAGAACCGTGAAGGAAACGGCGCCCACCGTATGTCCGCCGACAAAACGCCCAGCGTCCCTAGCCGTCTGCCCAATGACCCCGCCACATTATACGCAAAGGAGACGCAGAAAATTACGTTGCCGTGCCAAAAGTAGCAAAACATATTGCTGCGTTGTCCTGTGCTCACGGAGCAACGAGTAGTCGCAGCCTTTGCCCCCTTCTTCCTCATGCCGGCTTCACGCGTCGCCGATTTGGGCCGGGTAGCCGCACAATTGCTGGATATCTGTGCAGTCCGTGTCATCGTAAGCGGTGGGGTCTTTAGTTACTTCGACGCACCGTTGTATGCTGGCCAGTAGCTGACATGTCTGCAATACGCTGCCGTCAGCGAAGCGGAAGCTGGCGCCAAACTTGCGCGCAGAAAATTGCAGAAACTCGCGAGGATGCCGTGAGAAGAGTACGGCAGCCTGTGGCTACGCCGGGCACACCTCGCCGGGTGGAACGCTCGGGGAGGAGCCTCGTATTAGCTACGCGCGGTGGTGGTGAAGAAACCCCCGGCTCACTGAGAGCCGAATTGAAGAACGAAAAAAAAAACCGGTAAGGGGGCTTCTAGTGAAGCCTAAATGTGAATAAAGAAGCCGGATGTTAACCCGAGCTGTATAATTCCTCCCTCTCCTGCAACTGTTGCCTAATCATTCTCTAGACGACCGAAGTGGCCACAACCACTCCGCTGTGGCCCATGATCGCTGCCATATTTGCATCTTTATTTTCCAGTGTATTTGGTGACGGCCTTTGTCCCCTCAGAGACCGCGTGTTTTGCGAGTTCGCCAGGCAGAACCAAGCGGACTGCAGTCTGGATCTCGCGGGAGGACAGTGTGTCCTTCTTGTTGTACTTGCAGAGCTTGCCAGCCTCAGAGGCGATTTTGTCGAAGGTATCGGCAATGAAAGAAGTCATGATCAACATGGACTTCTTGCTGATGCCGGTCTCCGGGTGCACTTGCTTGAGCACCTTGAAGATGTAGGTGCTGTAGCTCTCAAGTCTTCTCTTCTTTCCCTTTCCCTTTTTGCCCAGCCCGGATTTGGGCTTTGAGGATTTTGCGGACTTCTTGGCCACCATTTTGGAGAAATAGACGGAAACACGGCAACTAAAAACAAAGCTGCTCAAGATCCGGTTAATGCACCGTCGGCCACTTGGGTGATTATGTTTTTTCTCTCCGATACCAAGAAGAATGATTGTTGTTACAGACCTTCGCCCGCTCAGATGCCGGCCCGCACTACCAACGCGCGGGGTGTAACTACACCACTCCCACCACCGGGGCGCGCGCCATGTCAGCAGACGTGGCCGTGTTGAAGTGGAGGTGCGACGCTCGCACGCCCGCTGCGGCTAGCTTCTTCTCGCGCGTGGCTATCTCCCCCGGCCCCCCACCGCGCGCACACTGCCAGTTCAGCTGAAAACCACCACCGCCTGCGAAAACCACCAAGACAAGCATGATTGGTGTACGACAAGAGATCATCGCTCAGATCTCTTCGTTACGACCACCGGCAAAGCCTTCGTTCCCCACCCTCGGCAAACACGCGCGGAGCTACTGCGGTCTGCGAAGACGCGCGCAGCTGCTACGGTAGAGGTGGCGGGCCATTTGCGCCCACCGCACGTCGGAAGCGACAGAGACTTTTCCACGCTGTCGTAGCACAGCGAACTCCGCTCATCGAAAATGCCACCGTACAGCATGAAACCGGCGTTGTGCTTGTCACACGCGCGCACACGCATACACACGTCCCCACACGCACACAGTTTTCAGGCGCTGTGGAAAAGTGATAGACGGGCGTGACGAGGGTTTTGCTGTTCATGGACGTATGTGAGTGAAGCTCGCCAAAAGTGCAAGCTACGTGATCATTACTGCAGAACATTCCGTGTACTGCCGTTGTCGGCGCGTGCACCCGTGGGGAATAGAATTCTCGAAAGTCTGTCTGCAGAGACGCACGCTCCGGCACTACCCATCGTCGCTACAAGTGAAGAACGCGTAGACCAACACATGGTAGACGTAATACACTTGATTCCACTGCAGAGTTTAGTAATTTTTCAAATTCTCTCCTTCTTTCTTACCGACGCCTTCACCTGTACCCGTGTAGGCGCTCCCCCTAGTGACAGGTGATAAGGGGCCGCGTCTGTGCGCACGACGGCTCGCCCTGTAGCAGCTTAGCCGTGGTGCACTGACGGCTGGTGGCTACCGGGAAATCACATTACCTTTGACACCTCTAGTCTCGTGGCCGCATGTGGAAACCAGAGCTCGCAGTGCCGTACCGCGTAGTAGTAGTGTTTTTATTCTTTATCTATAAGTAAGCCAGCCGCAATAGTGACAGCCGATAGCTACCTAGAAGCTGGCGGTGCCTCCCTTAGTCACTTGCATTCCATTGAGGGCAGGTAGCTCTGGGGCATCCGCGGTGGTTTCGCCGCGTAGAATTTAGCGATCTGGAGTCTGCGAGAAAGCGTATGTGTGGATGAGCTGCAGTCAGCTGCCAGCGGGGATTATCAGAGGAATCGCAGTGCGCTGCTCTCCTGTCCACCGACAGGGAGGTAGTAATCGAAAACCTCGCTCTGCCGTGCAAGTGGAGCAATTCTGCCCTCCGTAGGACCCTGCGGGCGGCTCACTTGTACTGTACAGGCAGGGGATCCGTACCGGGGAAGGCGCAGTGCCGGACTCAGCAGTAGTGTGCTGACGGGTGGCGCGCAATCGTAAAACTTGCAGGACCTTCGACGTACGGAGACGACGCAGAATCCACACGAGCAACGCGGGAATATCTCAGAGGTGTTAGTCGAGTAAGCACACGTGTATGTTCGCACGCCTTAGTCCGTGGATTGAGCGGTGTAAGGTAGTGAAGGGCGACTTTACCGGCTACCTGTTGTTTCAAAGAAGTGCCTTTTGGATTAGACGCCGGCAGCTCAATCCATTTTTTTTTAAATTGAAGGCGTTTCGAATGTGGACAAATTTGTCGGGTTTCCCTTCCCTCGTGGGTTGACGCGCTCCTGCGCACGGAGCCGTGAGCTGGTCCCCGCGCATTTTACAACGCTAGAAACTGTTAGTAGCCGGGCTCTCTGTTACCCTGGCAGCATGATTGCGAGCGTGGCACTTGCACAAGGGTCGCCGGGTTCGTGTCGCCGCCTGAGAAAGCCCCATGCAATTTACTGGAATTCGCTTCGTATATCTCCCGGAATAGCAACGTTCTTAGTAGAAGTCACCATATCTGCACGTAATACGAAGCCTCACCCGGCACTCTGCTCCTCAGTTGCTATCTCGTAGTAGTTATCGCGAGCGTTTCCCTGCGGGAGTCGCCAGCAGTCTTCACGCATTAGCTTCATCCAACACACTGTTACTCAGTCCCTCTCGTTTCCGGTCTAGCGCAGTTAATGCGGTTTCCTCTCTGAAAGTCGCCCATCGCCTTCGAGCTACACAGCGTGCAGCATATTACTCTTAGACAGCTTCTCCCAGCACACTGTTACTCAGCCCCTCTCGTTTTCAATATAGAGCAGTCAATGCAGCGTCCTCCGTGAGAGTTGCCTATTACGTTCACAGTACACATGCTGCAACGTATTGTTATGAGACGGTTTCATGCAGCACACCGGCGCTAAATCTCTCCAGTTTCCAATACAGTGCTTAACGCGACATCCTCTGCGACAGTCCCCAATCGCCTTCAACGTAGTGCAGAATGGGTGATAATGTTGTCTAAAGGGAGAACAGATCGCTCGAAATGTCCTACATCCACTAGGGATCAATGTCCAACGAGCACCTAGGCCACCCAATTAAGACGAAGAGTGCACCACCGCAGCTGTACCCCGTACGGCGATACGCTCAGTGTGCAACCGGAATAACGCAGCCATTAGGCCTGCATCTGCGTTTGAAAGATGACCTGATGCTATTTTATCTTGCGCACAATATTGCCAACGAGGGCAGCGTTCTTCGCCTTTGCACTTCAGTCGTGATGTACGCAGTATATCCCCGGAAACTACTTCACTGTACACATCGTGCAACATGTGGCAGGATTTGGCATTATGACTTCGAATGGAAGCAGCTCCCAAGATGTTTCAGATAATGTAGGAGCGAATGCCCAGCTGGCACCTGGGACGTACAATTGGAAGAGTGTTACGTCACAGGTCTGTCCGAACTACCCTCAGTGAGTACCCGGAGGGACGCAGCCGTTATCCCTGCGTCTGCGGTATGAATACGACCTGGTGTTATTCACTTACCTTGTGTGCGATTTCGCCAACAACGGCAGCGTTCTTCAGCTTCACACTTACACAGGCAGTACGTTTCGGAGGACTTCTTCACAGTGCACATCTTGCAACGTAAGGCAGGACGTGGTATCATGACCTGGAACGAAAGCTGAGTCGCACGATGCTCACAGAAGGCCGAGTATAACAAAAGCAGACGTACACTTGTCGCGGTTGAGGACGCCAGAGTACTCTGCGGAAGAGCCTGCTGGGGATAGGGAATATTTCAGCTCATTTTTCTGCCCCTAGGCCTGCCCGCGATACAACAGGCTCGAAAGTCCGCCTCCTTTTCACGCGGCCTCCCTTTGCTAGGAGTTCATGTCCAACGAGCACTCGGGGCGTTCTTCAGCTTCACACGTTCAGTCGTGGTACACGCGATAACTCCCAAAGACCTACTTCAGGCGGGATGTTTATATGAGAGCATCAATCGCCTGTGTAGTCAGCGTAGCACACTCGTTGTCCTCGTCACTGCTACCGATCCCCTGTGTGATCAACGTAGCACAGTAGCTATCGTCTTTGCTTCTGCTATGTTGTCCCAACTACTGACCACGAAGCAGCTTCTGTGACGCCAGCATGCCCCAACCCACACTGGCAGAATAGGACGACGACCGCCAGCACCGCCACCAGTAGAGCGCAGAGAGGACACTATCCGCGGCATTCAAGGCCATACGATATTTCAAACCACCACCAGGCTGCCGCACTGCAACGAATGGCCCTCACTATCCTTTTATGCACCTGAACTGTCCGCAAAATCTGCACCGTTTTTGCTACGCAAAAAAAGCCTCCGCTGCTTTGCCGCATCCCTGCCATCGTGTCCTTAACGAGCAGCTCCCTCGCTTCGACGGCAGAGAATCTGGCAAATTCCGTTGTGGCACAGTTTCCGCATGAGCCTATCCCGTGGAGTACGAAATCTCTAGAATGACGACACCGTCTCTACCTCTCTGCAACAAGGCCCTCCGTAACTCACTCTTTGTGCCCGTTGAGTGTAGAACAAGCAGCTCTTCCTGTTCTGGCGTTAACCCGAGGCTCCTGACTCAGCGGTGTTTAACGCCCTACTGACGCCAACGCGCACGTGCTTCCTACGCACCGTGCAGCGGAACTCGAGCAAGCTCCCACAAGCACACACTACGCTGATAGATCCCTTACGCCTGCCACCATGCGCCGTCGAACTACACCTTGCTACCCTTGTCCATCGTGTGCATCCTGACTACGCCCTCGTGAGAACGAAAAGCTGATATCCTCCACCCTCAATGCGGTGCATCCTGCGCACACCCCCAGCTGACCGAAATGCTCAGTGTGTCCACCACCCTCAATACGGTATTCCCACCCAGCCCACTTTCCTATATGCTACCCTGCACTGCCACGTACAGCACACTCGCACCCCGAGAGCAACGCTCAGCAGCTCCACCCGATCACCTGCTCGACACATGCCCCGACTCTACCAAACGCACCACTGAAACTGCTCCGAATACGTGCTCCATCAACTCACTACGAACTACGTAAGAATAGGTAGGAGAGACTCGTTGTTCTAGTAGGCGACGAATCACCGAGTATCGTCGTTTTACTGCGATTAAAAGCCGCTCAGCTTCGTCCACACCATTGGCCCACGATGGCCGGAGCCACCTGGTCCCGTGATCATCAAAGCTGCTCCAGCAACACGGCCACCGCCACTCGCTACCGGAGAGCCTCCCTTCAACCGATGGCGGGACGTGTCTCTCATCGTCACGACTTGAGGTGTTGTCTGTCGCTGTGACGGTGAACAAGCGGATCTACTATAGAAGTGATCCTGTTCGAGTACAGTCGACAAGCTCCCCCAACATGACACGCGTCCCCCAGACCGAGGGCCGAGTTACGGCGCATGAAGACAGAACGGTTATACGCAGCACCTTTGCGCCGCACTTTACGTGTCAACCTACGACCTGGAATCCATCTCCGCCGCGTTACAATTCTACCGGGCATCTTGTCTAGAGAACTAGGCAGCAATTGGCCCTGTCAAGAAGCACCAACAAGTTTATACTGTTAAACTTACAATGGAAGGCTTAACGTTTCAACCAAGGGCTACGGTGTGAGCCCCGCTGTAGACAGGGCAGCTACTGACGTCCAAGGGGCACCCACTCTCGTGACGAGCCCTCCCTCGCCTGACGAAATTTGCTAGACACGATACACCCTTTTATGAAAACAGCCGCACCTACTGCAACCGTCACTCCCTAATGGCATCTAATACAGCGATAACGCAATCATCGCGCATACCAACTTTCATGAAAACAGCCGCACCTACCGCACCCGCCACTCCCTAATGGCATCTAATACAGCGAAAACAGCCGCACCTACCGCAACAGTCACTCCCTAACGGATTCTAATACAGCGATAACGCAATCATCGCGCATACCAACCAGTTTCCCGTGCACCGATACCACTCCCTATACCTGCCAACAACAACAACCACGCCGCACCCCTACCGCTGCGCCGGCTACCACCGCAGCAGCACCAAGATCTCTAAACTCGCGTAGGACCCTGCTACACTTCCCCACAGTACCAAATATGATCGGGTTCCCCTATCCTGCACAACCCCTCCGATGCCCCGACGCTGGCACCGTGCAGCACACGAACTCTACCGCCCGCCTCGTGCCGCTCTTTAGCATGCAACCCTCCGACCACCCGTCCATCAGCCGGCACACGCGCTCCCTCACGAACCAGACCCATCCATCCGATGCTAGCCCATCCCCCTCCTCACCATCCCAATGTACACTTACAAGCAGTATCCGACTCAGAATTGGTAGCATTGTTAACCCCGAAGGGCTAGGGGTGCGCCGCTCTCTGTGAGGAGTGCAAGACAGAGGCGACACTCGAGGGCGACCCGAGCAAGCTCGGAGGTCGACCCTCACCCGACAAAAATTTTTGTGACATAATTGGATCCAGTTGGATCCATATCAGTTGTCACACTGATAAGAACAGATACTACACTTGATCATAGCCAAAAGGCCGAGAAGGTATGACAGACTCACCTCGTCAAAATGGCCACGCGCGCGCGAGAATCACGACGCATAAGTATGGAACGACGTGCATGTCACCCGCGCCAGCACTACGCTACGCCCGCTTACCCCCCTCGTACGGGCGGTGGTCGCCGAGCCCGCTATGCCCGCTTACACCCCTGATGCATACGGGCGGTGGTCGCTAAACCCGATCACGCAAAACGTCGACCATTTTACGTCCAGATGTACTTCTCAGCAATAGGCCGCTTTAGCCCGCTGGAAAAGATGCTTGTGTCACGCCTTACTCGAGGGTGTGTGCAGGTCCGGCACATGGCTCAGCCCATCACCGCTCCTCACTGCTAGTCCAACGGCGCCTCCCCCTAATAATCGGCGGTCTATGGACGTTCGGATGAGAGCTGAGCCACGCAAATCCTACTCACAGGAGACAATGCTCGAGCCCCCCGGCTAAATCCGCTTATTCGTTCTGAGACTTTCACCAGATGAGACGGGCGGCGCACGTCTCAGTTATGGAGCTCTGCCGTGGAAGGCTCCTATGTATGTATATATATGTAATGTTTATATACATGTACGTGTACGTAACGCTTGCGGCAGTTGCTTACTTGATGTCATATGCAGGACCGCATGGTAGAGGCTCAGCAGTGCAGCCCTCCTGGCCGTTAGAGATCACGCTTGTTGGTCACGCAGGCGAGGCCGTGTCCACCTTTGGCTAATGGTGGTCAGCGATGGAGGGCTCCCAGCCACTAAATGTAATGCCTCTGTGGGTTACCTGCTCGGGCTGCGTGGCCGAGGGCACGAGGGTTCTAGCCGACAATTATATTCAACATGAATCCTCGGCACATGTACCGGCCGACGCCCGCCTCCAGCCCGCCAACACCGCCCTACAAAGGAAGGGACTGGCCCGGAGCGGCGTGGAAACAACTGTGTACTGGAGGCGGCCTCGTTGACGATGGAAGCGGGTTGCGCATCATAGTGCCGTCTCCTTCTGGCTCAGATATGAGGCACCGTCGGTTTCTGCTGGCGTTTGCCTCATAGGCTCAGGAAAGGATATGAATTGTGCCAAATGTGGCCCTCTTGGCGCCCTGTAGAGCAGCAAGGAGGGTTCGCACTGACCGTGGCCGCCCCCTTGAAGTACTGTAGGTGTAGGGTAGTCACCCGGCACATATATATGTATATATGCGTGTACATAGGTGTATATTACATATACGTATGTATGTACATATATACTTGCATACGCGGGCGCGTAGCAGTCCATACGTACACACGCGCAAATATATATATATATATCCTTACATCATACATACTGGCTGGGAACTTATACTCTTCTGGCTGTGAAAGTTCTCATGTGCGTGTCAAATGTTGCCTAGTGACGCAGAGGCAGCTGCAGTCGATGCCGAAGTGCCCTGCATGGCGAGATAGCTGGCGGCCAGGACGTACAGAGACCGCCTTGTACAGCGCACCGGGCGCTTCGGTGTCCTCAGTGTCGTGCAGGCGCTTTCGACTACACTCGCTGCCCTTCAGAGGTATGTACTAGATTAAGCGATACGTGGTCGAGCAGCGCAGCCGTCCACTATGTGCACGCCGTACGACTGTTATCTGCAAGGCACTTTGCAACGCGGAGC
>SJYA01005543.1:0-25013 GCA_006410615.1 Neotragus moschatus | reverse complement strand
TGGGCGGGGTGGGAAGGAGTTTGAGGGCGGGTGGGCGTGCAGGGTGTTGGGGTGCTGGGGAGTCCTGGCAGCGGAGCCGTCGGGCCTGGCCCCACGTCCACACTGCTGAACCCGACACCTGCCAGTCATGCAGCGGGTCAGCCCTTCCTGGAAGCATCTCTGGGGCTAGAAACGCTTTGGAGGAGAGGGGAAATGCTCTATGCTGGGAAAATGTCCAAAAAGTCGTTTTCTGTAAGCTAGCTCACACCTTGTTTCTATTTTTAAAAGCAAAGATGGCTCTTGGGAGAGACAGGGGCACTGGGACCAGCCCTAGAGGAAGAGGACCGCTGTCCTCACGGGCTTCGACCTCCCCATCCCGGTCCCCGAGGCCCAGGAGGGAGGAAGGAGATGACTGCAGGGCCAGAGTCTGCCTCAGGAGGGCGGAGGGGACCTGGCTCCGCAGGGCGAGCAGCCTTCCTGTCCTGTCCGTCTCAGGGACGCGCTCAGGGGCATTACGGGGATGAGGAGTAGACGCCTCCCACCATCGGTGCACCTTGCTCAGACCGCACCGATGTCATGCTCTGATTCTGTGTGTATGCCGGGGACACAGACTTGAGTCAGTGACAAGACTGGCCTCTTCTGATTTCCATCCCATTAGATGAACGTGTTTTCCAATGACTTGTTCTGGAAAACTACTGTGGTAAGAGGAAAGAAATGCTATTTATGTAAAATTCATTAACTGCATCACACCTACTTCCAAAAAGGTATAGGAGATGGTTTGTATTTAAAATACATGTAACATTGGAACGACCCAGAGGGATGGGATGGGGAGGGAGGTGGGAGGGGAGTTCAGGATGGGGAACACGTGTAAACCCATGGCTGATTCATGTCAATGTACAACAAAAACCACTTCAATATTGTGTAGTAATTAGACTCCAATGAAAATAATTTTAAAATACATGTAACATGAATATGTTGTTTGTCGCGGAGCTTCCCTGGCGGCTCAGACGGTAAAGCATCTGCCTGGAATGCGGGAGACCCCAGTTTGAANGAGGAGTAGACGCCTCCCACCATCGGTGCACCTTGCTCAGACCGCACCGATGTCATGCTCTGATTCTGTGTGTATGCCGGGGACACAGACTTGAGTCAGTGACAAGACTGGCCTCTTCTGATTTCCATCCCATTAGATGAACGTGTTTTCCAATGACTTGTTCTGGAAAACTACTGTGGTAAGAGGAAAGAAATGCTATTTATGTAAAATTCATTAACTGCATCACACCTACTTCCAAAAAGGTATAGGAGATGGTTTGTATTTAAAATACATGTAACATTGGAACGACCCAGAGGGATGGGATGGGGAGGGAGGTGGGAGGGGAGTTCAGGATGGGGAACACGTGTAAACCCATGGCTGATTCATGTCAATGTACAACAAAAACCACTTCAATATTGTGTAGTAATTAGACTCCAATGAAAATAATTTTAAAATACATGTAACATGAATATGTTGTTTGTCGCGGAGCTTCCCTGGCGGCTCAGACGGTAAAGCATCTGCCTGGAATGCGGGAGACCCCAGTTTGAACCCTGGGTTGGGAAGATCCCATGGAGAAGGAAATGGCAACCCACTCCAGTACTCTTGCCTGGAAAATTCCATGGACTGAGGAGCCTGATAGGCTACAGTCCATAGGGTTGCAAAGAGTCGGACATGACTGAGTGGCTTCACTTTCAGTAGCTAAATCATGTCCAACTCTTTCATGACCCCATAGACTGACTGTAGCCCACCGGGCTCCTCTGTCCGTGGGATTCTCCAGGCAAGACTACAGGAGTGGGTTGCCATGCCCTCCTCCAGGGGACCTTCCCGACCTGGGAATCGAACGCATATCTCTGGCTTCTCCTGCGTTGCCGGCAGACTCTTTACCATTGAGCCACTAGGACATGAACACAGTTTAAGAAAGGGAAATAATTTACAAGAAATGTGAACGTAGAGATTCTCATCTAGAAGACGCAATCCGTGACAAGGCAGTAAAATGTGTTCAAACCTCCAGCACTGCTGCTCTGGGGCCTTTATTTTCCTGTCTGAGGCACTCTAATACCTGGCTGAATACTCCTCTGCCACAGTCTGTCTCCTTTCCAATCTCAGACGCAGCACTATCTTTTTATACACATATGCAGTCAGACCACTTCTCTGTGTAAATTCACCCAACGTCCGCTACCTTCCTACCACTGGATTCTGACCTCTGAGCCAGTCAAAAGATGGCATTGGAGTGACCTCCTCACGTAGTAAGTTACATGTGCTACTTTTCCAGAACAAAACTCTGATAAAATTCTAAGCTTTCCATTTATAAATTTCATTGCTGTTGAAATTTACATGAAAGAAATGTTATTTTGGAATTTTCAGAGATCTTCAAGGAAAGTGTTCTAGTTGACTCTAAACAAGCAAAAAATGCTGACCTCCTGCCAATGCTGATACAAAGCAACAGGCTCCTGCCCTCGTGTCTCAGGGGCACAGTTTCACAAAGCCTCACACAACTGTACACAGCATCACAAACGAGGACAGAAGCTGCTCATCATCCCCTTTGATTTGCTAATAAAATAAGAAATTACTTAAAATGTGTAAAGGAAATTTGAAGCCCTTATTCCATCTGAGAAACTCAAATCTACAAATAAGGCCATGACTTACACTTGGCTGTCTCTGCACAGTGAACGCTCTGTGTCGGGCTGGCCTCATGATCACTAAAGCATATGGTGCCTGTTTCTCAGCAAGGACTGGGTGCTTCCGGAGGCTCTTGCCAGGCTGTGTCTTGAGATAATACCATTCATCTCTTGTCAAAAGACCATCCGAGACAGGGCTTTTCAGCCAGGGCCCTGGGGACAGGCTAATCCTTCATCTCTCTGGCTTCTTTGAGTTCAAGCCGATATCCACTTAAATCATCAGAAGGAAACATGCTCTGGACGGCATTAACTTGGCTCCCTGTAGAAGCACCGTCCCAGAGCCGTGATCCAGCCTGTGCTTCTGGACCAAGCATCGTTCACTCGGAGAGCCGCATCCAGAGGGTGATCGTGCCCTCGCTGAGCGACCTGGAGGAGCCTCCTCACGGCCTCCATGCAGACTCCACGTGCTTTCAGCCGGGGTGTAGGCCTGCGATTTAGCCAGGGCATGTCTGCCTGTCTGTCCACCTGTCTGTGCTTCTATGTGTGTGCGAAGTCGCTTCAGTCGTGTCTGACTGTGACCCTATGCACTGTAGCCTGCCAGGCTCCTCAATGCCTGGGATTCTCTGGGCAAGAACACTGGAGTGGGTTGCTGCGCCCCCTTCCAGGGGACCTTCCTGACCCAGGGATCGAACCTGCGTCTTTTTATGTCTCCCGCAGTGGCAGGTGGGTTCTTCACCACTAGTGCTACCTGGGAAGCCCTGAGGATCTGTCCATCGACCTATCCATTATCTGTCCGTCTGTCCGTCTGGCGTCATCTGGGCCGCCCAGCTGGCTCGGTGGTAATATTCTACCCGCCAGTGCAGGAGATGCAGGATCAATCGCTGTGTTGGGAAGCTCCCTTGAAGGAAGAAATGGCAACCCCTTCCAGTATTCTTGCTGGAAAATGCCATGGACAGAGGCGCCCCTGGGGTTGCAGACAGTCGGGCACGACTGGGTGGCTGAGCACTCGTGTGCGTCCGTGATCTATCTATCCTACATCCACCCACCTGCCTAGCGCACCGTTTCTCTCTGGCGTTTCTGTTTCACTCGCTCGTCTTGCCCACACACGTCTGCGGGGCCTCACCTCTACACGCTCAGCTGCTGCTCCGAGGGCTGGAGATGCCCAGGACTGAAGGACGTCCTTAACTTTGAGGAGCTTGCTGGCTCCTGGTGAGTCAGGAAGCCACCGAGCTCTGAGTCCATTACTAGCAAACCAGCTGGCTTGTGGAGCCTGGACTATCGTCTGTATAAGCGTGAGGGGGCCACGGCAGGAGAAGGGCGTCCTGACTCCCAGCAGCGCGTGGGAAGCTCCAACCCGGCGCATGTGTGCCTAGGCAACTGCATGCTCTCCCTGAAGAATCCCAGCACACATGGCTGACAGATCACACAGACAGTTAATATACATGGAACCAGAACACGGCATTGGAGGGATCTCCTCACATAGCATGTTACATGTGTTACTTTTCCAGGGCAAAACTCTGATAAAATTCTAAGCATCCCATTTATAAATGTCGTCACTGTTGAAATTTACACGAAAGAAATGGTGTGTTGGAATTTTCTGAGATCTTCAAGGGAGGCTTTCTAGTTGACTTAGACCCCTATTCAGCATCACACAGATCCTCAGAGATGACAGCTTGCAGGAAGCACGGCCTCTTCCTAACATGCCTGTGCTTCTCCTTCCTCCAGAAGTTGCCGCGGCTCAGCTGTCCTGCTTTCAGCGTATTTGAAGAGAATGAATTATTTATACAGGTGGCTGTTGGAAATGAAACACCCTTCAGAAGGGAGGCTGGGATTGTAAATCTGCCAAGCAGAAGGGACTCCTGTGCCCTCATCCCAGAGACCTTAGCTTCTAGTGCCGTCGATTTATGGCCCTGCTTGAGGCAGGGTCCTGGGGGAGCCTCGGCGAATTCAAGAGGCCCCAGCGATTTTCTGAAGAGACCAGTGCACAAAATCTGCCATCAGGAAAGGGAAGTACAATCCCATAAAATCACAGTGTTTCTCATTTTAATCTGAAAAGCTTCCCCCATGTTAACTTTATTCTGTGGACTGTTTTTTAGAGAACAAGCTTTTAAACTAAAAACAGTCACTTTATCTGCCAAGCTCACGCACTTCCGAGCTTCACCCTGTGTGTCCACCCACTTGCTTGATGACCAAGACAACTCACACAAAGCCAAGCTCTTGCCGGCTGCGAGGGGCCTCTGCCCAGGCCCTTCCATCCCGTTGCTGGACACTCTGCCGACCACACTCGGTGCCTGCAGTGGGGTCATGTGGGCTCTGGTCTGCAGGTCTTTGGGTGGGTGGGGGCTCCACCACCCACAGCAGCAGGGTCCTCTGGTCCGCAGGAGAGGGAGGACATGCTGGGGAGAAGCCTGGGCTTCCAGTGGCCTGACCTGGAGTTGAAAGGAGCTGCCCCTCCGGGGTCACTGACTCCACACTCATGGGGCCCCTCCATGGACCCGAGCTCTCGCCCTGCTTTGTGAGCCCGTTTTCTTTGAATCTTATTCACATGTAGTTTGGTAGTGTCTACTCTTTGCCAACGAAGGTCCTTCTAGTCAAGGCTATGGTTTTTCCAGTGGTCACGTATGGATGTGAGAGTTGGACTGTGAAGAAAGCTGAGTGCCGAAGAATTGATGCTTTTGAACTGCGGTGTTAGAGAAGACTCTTGAGAGTCCCTTGGACTGCAAGGAGATCCAACCAGTCCATTCTAAAGGAAATCAGTCCTGGGTGTTCTTTAGAAGGAATGATGCTAAAGCTGAAGCTCCAGTACTTTGGCCACCTCATCCGAAGACTTGACTCATTGGAAAAGACTCTGATGCTGGGAGGGATTGGGGGCAGGTGGAGAAAGGGACAACTGAGGGTGAGATGGCTGGATGGTGTCACTGACTCGATGGACGTGAGTGAACTCCGAGAGTTGGTGATGAACAGGGAGGCCTGGCGTGCTGCTATTCATGGGGTTGCAAAGAGTCGGACATGACTGAGTAACTGAACTGAACTGAACTGAACTCTTGTTTATAAGGACTCAAATTTAAAGAATCAACAGTTCACCATTTTATTTGCATTTCGGGAGTGTTTATATTTGGGAAATTGAGGTCAAACTTCCCCTCCACCATCTGGAGGGTGTTTGTAAGTCAAATTTCTGGAAAGGGCTTCCATTAACAGAAATCTACAAACAGTGTGATTTCTGAAGATTGTATCTTTAAGCTCGAAGTCATAATGTCTCACGAATTCACTTTTCCTCCAGATCAGTCATTCACAAACCTCTCTGACTTTCACACATGTGTGCACACATGTGCACACACACACACACAGAGGCACACACACCAGGGACCGAATCACACACACATCAGGGTCACTTGTTCCTTGCCAGACATCGGTCTTCCCCACGTGACTCTGCTCCAGGAGGCCGAAGCTTCTGATACTTCTGATTTTTCCTGCCACACACGCTATACCTAACACAGTGACGACGGCAAAGTGTCGAGTAAGCGAAAAAGGCAAGCAAGTGAAGGGACCACCGGGTCCTCCTCCTAGTGTTCACAGTGGATGTTCACGTTAAGCTGGGGCATGTTGAGCCTGTTGTACACTTGAAATAGAGACTACTTGTGCAGCTAGGGTGATCTTCGGGGACACGAGGAACCTCCTGGAAGCTCCCCCTCCAGAAACGAGAGGACCTTCCACATCGCAGTCTGCAGGCCCAGGGACGCCTTGATGATGGCAGTGTGTCCTCAGGGGCACTCACGTGTGCTCACTGTCCTGCTTGGTCATCAGTAATGAAGGTGGCCACACCGCAGGTTTTAACATGGGGCGGGCATCAAACTAGAAGAAGTTCACAGGGTTTCCCTAGCAATCCAAGGGGAGGGCAGCAACAGCAGGAGAAAGGAAAGCACACAGAACTGGCACAGATTTCGCCAAACATCTGCTTAAAAATCATCTCTTTGGAGAAAGAGCAGCACTCTCGGAATGAGCCTCTGACCTGCTGGTGCTGTGACCTCCTCCAAACCCCACTGAAGCAGAGGCTAAAGGAAGACCCAGTCATAACTGTGGAACAGCAGGCAGGACGCCTGGAACTGAAACGGGCAGCGTCTTTCCTCCACCTCTCCCGTCAGGCCTCGCTTGACTGTGTGTTGAGAACAAAGCCCTTTTCTCCTCCTTCCCTGCCCCTTTTCTCCTTAAAATGATGGCGGCTTAAAACCTCCATCTTATAAGATGTCTTTGGTTTCATCTCTTAGAAAGTTGCCCACACATGCTTAAATATAGATCACATGACTTTGGCTGTTGCTGCAGGTTAGCTGAAAACTACTCTGCAAAACTCTGCTGAACACAGGCACCGTTGGACCCACGTCTTCTACCTGTTCAGTGACTAGGAGGCCAAAACCCACTGGACAGTCCTATTCCAGAATGTGATATGGTCCATTTGCCTGAATATTGGACCCTGGCATTGCTGATTTAATCAGTGGTTGATTAGGAGTCAGGCTCCGTGCTGAGTCTATAGTCTATGTGGAGATTGCTGTTACCCCAGTGCATTATGGGAGGCCCAGGCCTGCCTTTTAGGCAGTGATTTGGGAAACGATTTCTTGGTTCTCAACTGCTACATTCTGTTTTTCCCAATGGTGGTTGTCTACCTCTGAGCATGTTTGTGGGTGATGCCTGCCTTCTGTCCAGACCTCTCAGCCTGGAAGCTGCTGGAAAAACAAGAGCCTGGTGGGCTCACGTGGGAAATGTTGGGAGAGCTGGTGGGTATCATGGTCTGCTGACCTGCCCTCCAAAAGTGATCTCCACATTTTCCATCACTCAAGATTTGCTTGGCTATAACTAAGCATGAGCTCCACTTCTCCTTCAGACTCTGCAACGGTTTATGAAGTGGGGCTAGCAACAATGCCAACAGATGGAGACACAGACTGCCCCAGGACAGCAGCCCACGCGGTCACTTTCGGCTGCTCCGGGACCCTGGCCCTCCCTGTTCGCCACACAGACGCCACAGTGACCCCAAAGCAGAGGCTGAGCTCTCACTCACCCTGTGTGCCTGCCATGATCCCCTGGGAAACGCAGGCCCCATGCCGCTCTGCTCTGAAGGCTCCACCTTTGACGACCTCTTCCCCATCTCACATGGTCATCTCGCTCCTTCCTGGACTTCGTGTGCGCCGGGAACAGGAGCACTTCCTTGTCTGCTCAAACCAACCAGACAAGAAAGTCCCTGAGCCTCTGCAGGCCGGTGCTGGGCGCAGACCTCGTGTAAATGGCGGTGATCCATTTCCGTGAATCTCAGTTTCAGGCTGGTGGAGGGTGGGCAGCTCGTGGGAGAGACTGAGGCCCGGCCTTCAGTGTGGATGGTCGACTGACGGCTGGCCCTGCGCCTCCTTCCGAGGAGACCTGGGAAGTCACCTGACCCCTAATGGACATAGACTATTCACTTGAAAAATTAAGACAACAACAGTAATAACTCTTCTAAGGTTTCTTCGAGGTGGCAGGTCATTGGTTGGCTTGAATGTTTAATCTACTGTTGGGACAGAAAAGCAGAAATACATCAGGCAGCAGCAGGAAAACAGTCCCCTCTCCTCCCCTTTCCTATGACGCCCTTTCCCATTAGACACTTCACGTTCGGAGGCTTCTGCTGGATCACACTGGGCGTGGCTGCCTGGAGACCATGGAGAGAGGCGGAGTAAGGAGACATGCTCTTTAAAAGCAGCTATTCATGAGAATCTGAGAAGAGACAGCAAATCATAAAAACGCTAATGCGTGTTTTAAACTCGTGGCTTTAAAATCCTTCTTTTTCAACAAAAGTTTTTTTTTTTTTCCTCATTATTAAACAACTCATAATTCAAACATAGTTGTCAGGCAGGCTTAGTCAAATTCAGTAGAGGAAAGTCCTGTGGTTTGGGTGACCTGTGGGTACTCATCTTGTTGGGAACTTAGCTGTTAAAGTGTTGGTATAATGAAGTCATTTTATTAACAGTCAAAACATGATTCCCTCAGAGTTGTACAAAATAATCAGTAATTTGGAAAAAAAAAAGAAAGATGGGAAAATTTATAAGGAGAAAAATAGCAGCGTTACTTTGGAGATTTGAAGGAAGTGGTGTGGGCAAGAGATAATTTTAGAAATTAGAATCTAGGAGTCAGTGGAGAATAAAGTGGAATAATTTATTATATCCACAAAGGCGTATTTTAATGAATTGATTAATATTCATTACTAATTTCTGACAAAGTAAACCATTTTCATATTCTCTTTCCATTGCTGAGCGTGTAATAACAGCCTGCAAGTCACATTTCTCGATCGATTCACCTGTTGAGGACACTCGGGTTGTTTCCATGTTGTGATTATTGTGAAAATAACGCTGAGATGAGCATGGCAGTGCAGGGATATCTTCACAATCCGGATCCCACTTCCTTTGAACATGTACCCAGGACGGGGGTTGTGGGTGATATGCTGGGTAAACTTCTGAGTCTTTGCAGAATCTCCACACTGTTCTTCATCGTGGCTGCAGCAGTTCAGCTTCCCATCAACAGTGCATCAGGGCTCCCTTTTCTCCATGTCCTCGCCAATACTTGTCTCTTGCTTTTGATAATAGCCATCCTAATAGGTGTGAGGTGAAATCTCATTGTGGCTTTGATTTGCATTTCCCTGATGCCTAGATAGCATATTAAAAAGCAGAGATATTACTTTGCCCACAAAGGTCTGTCTAGTCAAGGCTATGGTTTTTCCAGTGGTCATGTATGGATGTGAGAGTTGGACTGTGAAGAAAGCTGAGTGCTGAAGAATTGATGCTTTTGAACTGTGGTGTTGGAGAAGACTCTTGAGAGTCCCTTGGACTGCAAGGAAATCCAACCAGTCCATCCTAAAGGAAATCAATCCTGGGTGTTCATTGGAAGGACTGATGCTGAAGCTGAAGCTCCAATACTTTGGCTACCTGATGTGATGAGCTGACTCACTGGAAAAGACCCTGATGCTGGGAAAGATTGAGGGCAGGAGGAGAAGGGGATGACAGAGGATGAGATGGCTGGATGGCATCAGCGACTTGATGGACATGAGTTTGAGTGAACTCCAGGAGTTGGTGATGGATAGGGAGGCCTGGTGTGCTATGATTCATGGGGTCGCAAAGAGTTGGACAGGACTGAGTGACTGAAGTGCACTGAGCTGATGATTGGTTATGTTGAGCACATTTTCATGTACTTTATGGCCTTTTGGATGTTTTCTTCAGAAAAACGTCTCTGCAGGTCCTTTGCCTGTGTTTTCATTGGCTTTTTTTTTTCTCTTGCTGTTGAGTTGTATGAGTTTCCTGTATCCTTTTCTATTAACAGCTTATCAGATGCTCAGTTTGCGAATATCTCATCCTCTTCCATAGATTACCTTTTCACCTTGTTTCCTTTGCTGTGAAGAGCTTTTTCATTTAATATAGCCCCACTTGCTTCGCTTGACTTTGTGGCCTGTGATTTCGGTGCCATATCCAAAAGATCACTTTCAAGACCAGTATCAAGTGACATTCTCCCTTTCTTTCTTCTAGAAGTTTTACAGTTTCAGGTCTTAAGTCTTTCATGCATTTTGAGTTGATTCTGTGTGTAGTGTAGGGTTCGATTTCATTCTTTTCAAGTGGACGCCCGGTTTTCCCAACACCAGTTATTGAAGAGACCATCCTTACACCATTGTGTGCTCTTGGTGGTCAATTCCACTCCTTCTGCTGTTCTTTCAGTGGTCCTTAGGGAACATTAGATAGCCTGTCTTAAAAAATGTGTTTATCTTATAGTCACCTTTGGATCGGAGCTTAGCTTGCATGGAATCACAGCTCAGTGTCTCCTTTCCTTCATGACTTACAGGGCATTGCTGTTGCCTTCTCGTCTCTTTGACTGCTAAGCCAAATTCTACTGTTGGCTTAAGTGCTGCTTCAAAGAGAGGCATAAATAAGCTATATTTACCCTCTACTTCACATCTAGGCCACCTGATGCAAAGAACTGACTCATTGGAAAAGACCCTGATGCTGGGAAAGATTGAAGGCAGGAGGAGAAGGGGAGGACAGAGGATGAGACGGTTGGAGGACATCACCGACTCGGTGGACACGAGTTTGAGCAAGCTCTGGGAGATGGTGATGGACAGGGAAGCCTGGCATGCTGCGGTCCATGGGGTCACAAAGATTCAGACAGACTGAGCGACTGAACTGACCCGACCCTCTAGTTCTGGCTGCAGTTTTCACTTTGCCTTGGATATTCTGAAATGTTCCTACGGCAATCTTAGGTATGGGGTTTGTTTGTTTGTTTGTTTATACAACCCTGTGCAGGACAATTGTGGTCCTTCGATAGTGTCTTTCCTCCTCTGGACGCCAAGCAGCAGGGTCCGCCCCAACCCCTGCAACCCCTCCAGCACGTATTCAATGAAGAGACTGGACCTATCACCGAGTCCTCACCAGCCCCTAACTTCTCCTTCCTGCTCCCCCTGTCTCTGTCCCATGTTCTGAAAGGTCTCCTCGAATGTAAAGATCTTCTAATTGTGAAACTCTCTTTTTTGGTTCTGTCTAGAATAAAGTTTATATTTTCCATTCAATTTTTATATAAACGCCTGTATGTATATTTTCTAAAATATCTGTCTCATTCTTTCTCTTTGCAGAAACTTATTTATGTCACAGGGATATGACGACATTTTGCAGACAAAGCCCCGCATCAGCTCCTCCTCTTTTGCAAGGTTGTTGTCATAGATCTCATTTCTACACGTGTTGTAATTCCCAGAGGATGCTGCTATACGTTTTATTTCAAACATCCAGCTGCCTTTTATAAATGCCAGAAAAGAACAGGGACACCTCCACACACAGAGTTTTTAGTTTTGGCGTCCGGCAGCCTTTTCTTGGGTCTGACTTTTGTTATTTTCCTCCAGCCTGAACAGCTTCCCAAAGCATTTATTGTGGTTTGGGTCTGGTAGGAACATTCTCTCATCTTTTGTTATTTAAAAATGTGCTTTCCCTGCCTCCCTTTGAATGGTGAAGACTTCTAGGGGTTTTTTGTTTTCTTTCTGGTGTCTTTTTATTTTGTGTGAATGCTCCCCTTGATGGCCTCTGGCCTCTGAGCCTGGGTGACAGGGGCTGCAGGAGGGTGGCCCCAGCTTCCCAGGGTCCGGATGCTGTTTTCATCCAGCTCTGGACCAGAGGGGACCAGGCCTCGTGGCACTTACAGGAACAGCATCTCTACAGTTAAGTGCTGTCACCCCCGGCAGGGGCGGGGCGGGGGCACCCCCTGACGACGCCCTGCAGCTCCATGTCTCTAAGTGGAGAGTGGTGGCCTCTCGGGCACGCTGGGCCACAAGGGTCATCCTCAAGCTGCCCACGGGCCCCAAGACCCCCAACAGCTGTTCCACAGTCTCCATCGAGCTCAGTGCTGAGGGTTGTACACAGAGAGGTCCTTGCCTCAAACGACCTCATCCTGAACCTCCCACCTCCCTTGACTGGAGGTGCTGCCTGGGGCCTGCCGGGCTGACTCCCAGAACTGGGAGATGATCTTGTTAAGTTCTAGGGACTGAGCTTCCATCCTAAAGGAGATCAGTCCTGAACATTCACTGGAGGGGCTGATGCTGAAGCTGAAACTCCAGTCCTTTGGCCACCTGATACAAAGGGCTGACTCATTGGAAAAGACCCCGATGCTGGGAAAGATTGGGGGCAGGAGGAGAAGGGGACGACAGGATGAGATGGCTGCGTGGCATCACCGACTCGATGGACATGAGTCTGAGTAAACTCCAGGAGTTGGTAATGGACAGAGAGGCCTGATGGGCTGCAGTCCATGGGGTCTCAAGAGTCAGACACAGCTGAGCGACTGAACAGAGCCTGGGCTGGGCTTCAGTGCGTGCAGCCTTGTCTGCTCCCTGGGGCAGTTCAGCTCCGGGTGGGTCCCCGAGGAAGGACCCACGGGTTCTTGTGACAGAAAGTCACAGATGGAAGGAGCAGGAGGGGACTGTGGTCCTCTCATCCAGGTGAAGGTCTTCTGATGTTGCATTTGGTGTTTTCAAGGTCACAGTCTCCCGCCCCCTCCCTGTCTTCTTTCTTCTTGGAGAGATCTCCAAACACGTGATTCTCTTCTTAGCCAAACTGAACTGAGGGTACAAGCGGGGCTGGGGCTGTCCCCAGTCTCTAAACCAATTCTCATCCATTAGCATTTCTGGGGAGCACACCTGTGTTCTCCTTACCACGTGCTTTTTGCGCCAGAAACACAAGATCGACTTTTCCTTGAAGTCACAGCTGCCGACGGATGAGGAGCCTCATTTCAAGCGAGGTTTTAGGCTGTCATTGTCGCAGCGGACTGGGGTGGAGGTTGGGGCCGGTGTCACAGGTCGACAGGGAAAGGAGGGAACCCAGGGCGCTTGGTGGTTTTCCCAGAGGATACCCCACCCCCCCTGGCCTGCTTGCAGGAATCCAGCGTCAGAGCCCAGAGGCAGAGCAGGGGGTCCAGGGGAGGCGGAGAAGAGCTGTCGCTGGGAGCGGCCTCACGGGGAGGCAGGAAGCCAGTCAGGGCCGGGCCGCGGGCCGTGGGCAGCCCCGCAGACGCCCAGTGAGGGCGGCAAGCAGGGCATCCCTGCCTGGTAAACCAGGACACTGGCTGCACGCTCGTGTGCATCCCGGCTGCGGCCTGTGCTGATGTCTGCACACTTGCACGTGCCCCTGAACTGCTGCTCAGCTAGGGTTTGTTCGTTGTGACTGCTCTCAAAGCCCAATGACTGGCAGTGTTGCCATTGACTCGCGCAGTGTTTAATTGGATAAGAAACAGGGTAAAGGGCTGATTCCATCGCAGACACATGTGTTCTGCTTTGTTCTGTGAAACAGCACTTTCCCACATTAGTGCTTATTCACAGTCCCTCCTAACCTATTAACCAGACTTCGACTGAGCACCGCGTGGCTTCGGGCTTAGCTCCTGGAGTCCTGGAGTCGCATGGACTCTGGGGGTCTCAGTCTCTGGGGGGCGCAGACTCTGGGGGGCATGGGCTCTGGGGGGCATGGGCTCTGGGGGGCGCGGGCTCTAGGGGGCACGGGCTCTGGGGGGTGTGGACTCTGGGGAGCGTGGGCTCTGGGGGGCATGGGCTCTGGGGAGCGTGGGCTCTGGGGGACACCGGCTCTAGGGGGCGCGGGCTCTAGCGGGCGTGGACTCTAGGGGCCGTGGACTCCTCTAGGGGGCGTGGGCTCCTCTAGGGGGCGTGGACTCTAGGGGGCGTGGACTCTAGGGGGCATGGACTCTGGGGAGCGTGGGCTCTGGGGGGCATGGGCTCTGGGGAGCGTGGGCTCTAGGGACTCTAGGTGTCGGGGAGGTGCGTGTGCGTGTCCTGTTTGCAGGGAAAACGGGGTGCAGAGGTTAAGGAGCTGCCCTTGGCCCCTCCTTTAAGTGGGAGGTGGGGCTTAGAAATAGGGTGTTGGTCCCACAAACTCATTATTGTAACCAAGATTGTTACAAGAAACATTAACTATAAAAGTCATTTAGAGGAAGATTGTAAGGAATCCCACTGGCGTTCGATAAGAAAGCAATCCGTTTACCACGACCGTCTCGGTCTGAATCAGCCCTGGTCTACACAGAGTGTCTGTGGGCTGCGAACGAGCCCAGGGTTATGGGAGGACGAGACGGTCTGGTAAGACGGAAGTGGGGACGCTGCAGCATCTCTCACCCACGGCTCCAACCCTGGCGCCAGGCACGCGCCACGGGGCTCTCAACACATGCAAGGAAAGCGCCTCAGACCGCTTCTGACGCTAATCAGCACCTCCCAAGCACTAACTCTTGTCTCTGTTGCTGAGAGGCTCAGAGACCTAGGGCCACATGACGGAGACCAATGAAAAACAAAACCCCGTCTCGATGCCACTGCTACCAGTCACTCCAAGCGATACACAGTTCACTGAGCTTCCATGTACACAAGCAGTGGGAAGTGGTTCCAGGCGCCCGTAGCAAAGTCTGCCTTTCCGCATCAGCAGTGCTTCCGGGCAACCAAGGAGCCAAGCTTGGTGAGAAACACGGAGAACTTGGTTCTGTTCCAACGTGGCCGCCAGCCGGGGGGACGGGCGCAAAAGGACATTCGCGTGTTCTCGGGGTCTGTGCCGCTCTAGGGTGACGTCAGCTGTGCTCTGTGAGGGGCGAGCTGTACCCTGAGCTCTTCTCGGAGGAAGGACCTGCCAAGGTTTGTCCGGGCTGGTGTGGACGCACCGCTGTGCCCAGGAACTCACAGTGTTGTCAGGTTTTGACTCACCTTCTCCAACAGCGGTCATGCACGTGACAGTGCCATGTGGCCCCTGAAAAGGGCACAGTCCACGGGAACCCTCCTGGGAAAAGGATGCTAAGTGTGAGCAGAAGCAGGCCCCGGGCCGCCCGGGTCCAGATCCAAGTCCACCTGAGGAGGGCGTTAGGTTGGGGGTGGAGGTGGGGTGAGGGTGGGGATGGATGAGGGTGAAGGGGCGTCTGCTCTGCACGTGCACACACACACACACGCGCGCACACACACACGCACACACACAGACACACACATGCACACACGCGCGCACATGCACACGCACACATGCACATGCACATACGCACACGCACACACATGCACACACACACTTTCCCGGCCTTCTGTCTTTTGTACAGTGGAGGGAACAGTGCCCCTGTGCATGAGAGCTGACTCATTAGACGTGTTTGGCACCACGAGGCGTGTGTGGGAAGCCCCAGGATGTCACTCAGGGGTAAAGGCACAGACAGTGGGTTGAGGGCCGGTTCGTGCAGGGTCGACACCGCCCCGCTGTGAGCAGCTGTGAACTGGCGAGAAAAATCCAAAGCGAAGGGACTGTGAGGGCAACACCTTTCCTGGAGCTGAGCCAGCTTCGGAGGCTCGGGGGATCTGTGCACAGGCCAGGGGAAGGGCCGGGTCTCGTGGGGGCTGGGAGGGCAGCAGAGGTCCAGGAGCTGTGGGGTTTCCCCCGAGGACGGGAGACAGGAGACAGGGAGGGTGTTGGCACTCAGATCAGCTCCTGCTCAGAAGGAAGCTTCACCTCTTCCCGGCTGAACGCACACCTGGAGATTCAGGGACCAGGGTGGGGGTATCGCTCCTCACCTGCGCCTCTGTGCAGGCGGCCGAGCCCCGTGCTCAGCTGCGGGGTCTGGCAGCACCTCCTGACCCCAGCGAGGACTCCTGACTGCAGAGACTCGTCTCCAAGATGGGAGTCTTTTCTCCGAAATGTTTTGTACTAAAGGTGAATCTTCATCCAGCTCAGTCAGGAAACCACTTCTGTTGGTACACTGGGGTTTACCCCCAACCCCTTCCCACCGTTGAAATGCTCCTGTCCCCTTGCTTAGCTCACACTGTGCTCTGCAGAGTCTCCTGGATGCTCCAGCACCCTCGGAAGGTAGCTGACACTTGTGGAAGGACTGTCAAGTTTCAAGACAGTGAAATGCCTGGGACCCAAATATTTGAACTCGATGGAAAGGATGCCTCCTGATGGACGTGAGGGCGGGTCCTGACCACTCGCCCTCAAGCCACGTGTCATGACCCCTGGAAGTCTGCCTCTTCCAGAAAGGGACTTCCCTCTTCGCCGTGAGCTGTCATCTGAAATGGCGATTCACTGCCTCAGACCAGGGCTGCTGAGTGGACGAGCTCAGGGGCTCCTGTGAGGCAGTGTCCCTCCCTTCACTGGGCTTCGCTTCAGGAGCATGTCTGGAGGCCACGTGGTTTTACGTGAGGTTTTGCAGGGGTGCTTGGCCACTGACGTCGAAAGAGCAACGGGAAAGATCTTGCAGGTCAGGAGCTTCTTTGCGTCATTTCTATCCGATTGATTTGGGGGACTTCACGTGGGAAGATCAGTTCAAAAGACTAACGATCTTGACATTGATCTTGACACAGGATGAGTTCGGAGCCCTTTCCCAGAGGAAGGAGGGACCTCACGTACCTGTCTCATGGGCCCCTGAACTGGGCGGAGGATGTGATGGGTGGAATCTTCTCGCACCAGGCAAGTCATGTGCAGTGGATTCCTAGACCCCCACGAGGGAAGAGGAGACACAGGGCCTCTGGAATCACAGGGAACGTGGACGTTGTGGCTCGCAGCCAGTGAGAAAATCAAGTGCAGGATGGGGGCTGCGGTTGGCAGCTGTTGATTCATTCTGAGTCTGCAGCAAGCACATCTATGTGGCCTGTAGCAGCCATTCTGGAAGCAAATCACACCTGTGGCATTTTGTTCAATGCGGGGCAACATGTTTTACAAGAGAAACGTGAAACTAGAATACGTCCAGAATAAAACAACAGCGAGACAAGCGTCCTCAAGGCCTGTCCTCTGAGGACTGGCGAAGGGACTGGATTGATTTGCAATGAGATGAAAAGAAGAAAATCAGCACTCTTGAGGGGCAAAGTGAAGGTCACAGTCGGATGGAGGGAACTGTTTACAAATACATGCAGGTATTGGGAAGAGTGTGGCTCGGGTCTGAAATAACAGGATCCAAAGGCGAGAGGTGAGAATGAGCTCAGAGCTGCAGGCGTCCACTGCCTCGGGGTGGATGTGGCCGGTGGTCACACACAAAGTCTCCAGATTCATAAGCCACAGATATTTGCATTCTGACCACCTAACTAAAGTCCCATCATGTGAGAAAAGACTCCTTAAACCTGTGGAAATAGGAAAGTAGTGCCAAAAATGCAAACACACACGCCACACACATCCGTGCTTTGCATAAGCTTCAGGCCACAGCACATGGAAAGTCCTTCTCTGAGCACGTGCAGCCATCAGAATTGGCTGCGGAGACGTCTAGGAGCACCGCCTTTGGGCCGAAAATTCTATCTGGAGAGAGTCTGCCCTGCATCTGCCACCCACTCTTTGCTCTGGGTTCTGTTGGGACTCTCATGTCTGTTAATACAGATAATTGCGCATGGAAACACCTCGGTCAATGACCTTCAGAGAATCGCCGGTGGCGGCCCTCAGTTCTGCACTTTCTCACTCCTGACAGGCAGAGGGACCAGCGCAGCGGGGAAGCACAGCCCTTCCCCTCCCGCCTCCGGGGTCCTGGGCTGCGGCTCCACACTTTGTGCCCCGCCCCCGCCTCCCTGCACACGGCTCTTGCTCTCCGCCTGGACCTGCTCTGTGAGGGACAGCTCCTCAACGCACAGGCGTCGGCTACATCTGGGCGACCCATGTAAGTGGAGGCCAGAGGCATTTTCATTCCTTTGGAAATGGAAACAGAGGCTGGCGCAAGACCGTCTTCTCTGAGGCTGAAGGCGACTGGGAGAGTTTGATGCTTAGATGCTGTGAATAATTCTGTGGACAGAACCAGCGTAGTTGAAAGCAGGCGTGGACCGAGCACCAGGGCGTCATCGCACAGCCCCCCAACCCCTCCTGAGCTCTGGGCTCCTGCCAAATCACGTGACGGTCCCGTCCGCCCCGCTCACCAGCCCGTCCTGGAGTGCAGCCTCCTGCTCCTCCTGGTCCTGACTCTGGCGTACTGAGCTTAAAGCTGTCTCCTCCTCTGCTGATTCCTCAGCACCCCCGGGCTTGGCTGCTCGGGGCCCCCAGCAGCCCAGCTCTGTCAGGTGGCGACCAGACCTCACTGCTGGCCACTTGCCCGCTGATAGGTCAGTGCGCTGGGCCTCACTTTGTGCAGTTCCAGCCTCCTGTGCCCACATCAGGGCTGCTCCAAGTCACTCTGCTTGTGCAGCCTCAGGAGCACAGCTGGATGAGTGCTGCCCCTCGCTGTAACCAGAGCAAGTCAGCAGCAATCTTCAAAATCTGTTTTCTGCAACAGCAGTGAGGCCCTAAACTCACTTGGGAACGGTTGAAGACAGCCATCCATGTTGAGGCGGGGTCACCAGAATCGGGACAAGGGACAGGACGCAAGGGACAGGGGACCGGGGACAGGGCTTCTAGTTCACAGGGAGAGTGAGTGAGCCCGCAGAGCCAGTGTGTTTCGTGGGCTCAGTGTGTGCCCACTTCCCGTCAGGGGCTTCAAAGGCTTAATCGAAAGGGAATCCAGTCTCCTGGGAAGTGTCACAACTGGGCGTTTAGGCAGTGGACACTTCAGTGTCAGCCCTGGTGATCAGCTGCGTCCAAGCCACCAGGGCGCCCCTTGGACGTGGCAGAACCGTGTCACAGAACTGAGAGTGCCTGCGTCCTGTGCTAAGTTTTATCGAAGCCCAGAGGGTTCCACTTCCCTGGTGGCTCAGAGGGTAAAGCGTCTGCCAGCAATGTGGGAGAGCCGGGTTCGATCCCTGGGTTGGGAAGGTCCCCTGGAGAAGGAAATGGCCACCCACTCCAGTACTCTTGCCTGGGAAATTCCATGGACTGAGGAGTCTGGTGGGCTACATCCGTGGGGTCCCGAAGAGTCGGACACGACTGAGCGACGGCACTTTTCGCTTTCAGGGGGTTCTAGCCCCTGGTCATCCAGGACTTGCGCTGGCTTTGTGCCAAACTCGCGCTGCCCTGAGTGCTTTGCTGACACTGGGTACTCACTGAACGTTTGTTTCCTTGATTCTCATGGAAAGTGTTGGCAGTGGGGGGAGAGGGTGCGGAAAGGGGAGAAGAGGGAAGCACAGATCTTATCCGGAGCCCCTGCAGGCGCGTTCAGCCTGCATGAGATTCTCTGTGAGATTAAGTTAAAAGCGCAGCCGTTCAGCCAAAGCCAGTGCTTTGTGTTTGTTTCGGTTGCGTTGGCCATTCTGGGTCAAGTTCAGCCTCAGGACAGTTAGGCCTCCCTCCCTCTGGGCCCCTGGGATGGGGCCAAAAACCTTCTAATTGATTGTTTAATTACAGAGGTTTCCAAGTTACAGCAGCTCGGAGCCTCTCCATGATTTATTCTGCAAAATGAAAACCTCTCTTTCCCTGCAGGTCTGTGCCAGGAGTAAATAAACCTCCTGATTCAGGAGACTGGACAGCATCTTCTAGAAAGAAGCTCACAAGACCAGGGCGGGTGTGACTCGGCCGTGGTGTTTTTGACAGTAAGTTCCATCTTGTTTGTTTTCAGTTTTGATTCGTGTATATACATATAAATATATATATATATATCCAAAGATTCTCTTGATAAAATACAAATGCATTTTGGAAAAGTCAGACAGTTTTGAGAGGCCGGCCGTGGGGGAGCTGCAAGGCCATAGGGTCTGGACTGGATGGGGGCTCTGGCCAAAGCCAGTCCTGCAAATATGAGGACTCGGGGGGCAGCCCCCAGGGCCACACATTCAGAGAGACAGGGGTGAGAGCTTACAAAGTGAGACCTTATGGCTCGTGTTGGCAAAGCACAGGGGTAGGGTGGGGGAGGTTCAGGCCTCACGGGCTAGACCTTGAGGGACACCTGGGGTCTTGCCAGGCCCAGGGGGACACTGAGCCTCTCTGGGATAAGCCTGGAAGGACTCTGGGGACTCTGAGGGGTTCCCAGTGGCCCTGGGCTCAGGGGTGTGTCAGGCAAGAGGTGACTGGCCCCTGGTGGGAACCTGGGCCGTGCTGATGGGAAGGGGGTGGTCTCACAGGGGACTGGAGGACACGCTGGCTTCAGACAGACCCCGAGGACAGAGGGAACGGTTGACTTTGTCTGTCTGTTTGTCTTGAATTTTTGTCAGCGGGGAAGAGCTGTTTAGACAAACAAAAGGCTGAAACAGACAAGAAGCAAGGGCCCCCGCTGGCGTCTATGGAGGTGGCGAGCTTTCAGCAGGCGCTCTGGCGAGGGGCCACGGGGAGACTTTGTCCAGAAGGCAGGCCTGCCCATGGGGGTCGTTTCAGGGAGTGCATCCCAGGCCCAGCCTGTGTGAGGGCCAGGGCTGGCCATCCTGACCGCTTCTCCGGGCAGCAGGAGCAGGGTCTCAGCCCGAGTCTGTGTCCACTCCGGGCACCAGGCCAGCCTCGCACGACTTGTCTCTGAGCCAGAGTCCCTGAAGGGCTCTTGGGGCGACCCCCTGTGCCTGTTGGCGGCTCCTCGTGTTTCTGCCCTAATTTATCTGATTTGGCAGGTGGCCTGGGCTGGAAAAAGCAAATGATCAGTTGAGAGCCTGAAAATGGTCATTCCCTTTCCCCTAAAGATAGCTGACAAAGCTGAGTGAAGAGCTATCATTTCCACGTGAATGTTTGACAAAGAAATTTGAAGTTTCTCGTCTAAAATTCTACATTCTCAAGTTAGCCGCATCTGTCTGGCACGTAAAATTACACTTTGTTTTTAAAGGTTTTACCAGTCAATAAGTTAAAGGTTAAACAATATGGCTCGGAGGTGTGAATGTGCTTGCAATTTCCCACCAACAGCTCGTTAATCACGCAGCAGACAGGAGCTTTCAGAGAGGTCTGGAGTGAGCGCACTTGGCAAGTCACAAGGGGTGATGCTGGTACTTTTTCTTAAACTTTCTTTTAAACTAGCGATCAAAGTTTCCTGTGATGAATGGAGCTGAACTGACTTGGCGTCCCCTGCCCTCGTGGGCAGGGCAGCCCTGCACGACTGTGGTTGAGGCCGCTCAGGGTCCAGGCGGGGCCCAGGGTGGGGTGGGGTGGGGTGGGGGTTCCAGGGCTACTCAGGAGCCAGTCTGCAGAACGCTGCTCTGCTAGGGGAGGGCCGCGGGAAGGAGACAGAAGCCTAGTATGCTTTCAGGCAGAAAATCCTGGACCCGCCACGAGCCTCTGTTGTGTTAGGTGCTGGGCGTGCAGGGGAGAGGTGAGCGCGTTCTCATTCCCAAGTCCTGCCCCCTGGCACCGTGTCCAAGGCACTGTGAGCCACAGCAGGGCTGCACCTGACCTGTGAGCAGGTCACACCGACGTCTGCCGCTCCTCCACCCGCCCCTCGGTGAGGGTCTGCAGGGTGGAGAACTTGGTCGCACCGCCCACCATCCAGGAGCCGAGTTGCTCATTCCCAGGGGATCTGTGTCCTGGTGCCGCAACCCTGCCCACTGCCCCGGGATGCAACCTGCCCACCCGGCTAGATTCCTAGAGGTCTGGTCGTGGGCACAGGAAGTAAGGGCAGTTTATGGATCTCAGAGCCGCCAGCTTCGTAAGCCAGCCCTGGGAAGCTAGGGCACAAACCAGCAATTTACAGTCTCACATTTTTTGCAAAATAAAATGATCTTAACCTTCATAGGAGAAAAAGAGTCTAAACTGTTACTGTGTTTGGTGATTTGAAAATCCGGCGCTGAGCTCCATCCCCTTGCCGCCGGCTCCCACGCCACTCCGGGCCCACCCGTGCTGCACCGCCAGCCAGCCTCCTGTCACCCCGATGAGCCTGTCAGAGTTGGGTGCCCGTGGATGTGCCGACTGGACTCGTGCCGCTCTGGGGCAGACGGAGATGGCCTCACAGTTCTGGACTAAACTGTAATTCTTCCGGGGAATGCAAAGCACTTCTGAAGGCCTTCATGGCAAGGATGGAAAAACGCATCTGTGAGGGAATGACCCCTGCCTCACACCTGGGCCCCTGTGACTCTGCCCTGGACAGCAGGCCGCATCCCGGGGGGCACATGCGTGCTCCTCGTGGGGTCGGCGGGGCCCCGGGGCGCCCCACCCTCCGCCTTCACTCTGGACGGTTTCTTCCTGCGTGACGGTCTCTAGCTGCCGGCGCCCGGGGGGCCGCTGGAGTCAGAAGCCCACAGGACGCTCCGTGCCCCGTCACCTCCGCGGATGCCATGTGCTCTTGCAGACTTCCCTGTCCCGTCACCCTGGGGACCTGCGCCTACGAGAAGCTCAGGGCGGTGGGTGACGAAGCTGGGCCCTGGGTCCCCAGCACCTCCCACCACTCAGCCTACGCTCCCCCTGCGGCTGGAGCACAGAGCAGGAAGCCTGGAAATCGCAGACGACCTCGCCACGTGGCCCCAGAGCTTGGCAGAGCGCTGTGACACCCAGGGAGCCCAGCTCCCCTCCATCCCGAGTACAGCCTTCCTTCCAGCCGCTGCTAACCGTGACTCCACGGTGACATTAGCCGGATGAAGAGCCCAATTAAGTTTTAATTACCCCGGGTGAGGCCCCAGGTATGACTCACTTGCTAATTAGATAAGCAAGGGGATTTGCTCTGAGCGCCGGCCGGGCAAAACACGGCCCAACCCCATCTCTATAAAGGCTCAGAATAAATTTAAAAGTCTTTAGAAATAAAATCACGATTATCAAGGATAAACTTCTCGTAAGGCCTGGGCAAGGTGGGGGATGGAGGCCCAGCATTCTGGCCTGCCCCCCATCCACAGGGGGGCTCTGACCTGGGAGCTGAAGTGACAGACGACCCCACTCCATGGCGAGCAGAGGCCTCACTGGCTGCTTCCTTGCAGTGAACACGGAAGTTCTCCTTTCATACATGTGGTGGGGAACGAGCAGCAAAACGTGGCGAGGGCAAACCAGGAAAGGCAGGAAGGCCCCGTTGCAGACGGGGCCCCCTCCTCGCCACAGCTACTCTCAGGCTCACCCCCTCCCAAGACCAGGGTGCCTTTTTGATGACAGATCCTTAAACCCTGGAGGAGAGTGAGGAGCCGGCTCTGACTCCGTGGTTTCCTGGACGTGCCAGGGTGAGGCCTAGCCTGTGGGCAGCCCAGGAAGCCAGCCTGGAGGAGGAGGCGGTGCTGTGTCTAGACCAGGTCTGATGGACTCCACATCCGGTGGGGGCTGCAGGCCAGGCCGCTGGGTGGGCACTCTTAGAGGAGCCGGACACATGTCTTCTCAGATGTGGCTGCAGGCCTGAGGGCTCAGGGTATGCCAGGACCAGGACCCGGAGGATGAAACCAGGAGGCAGGAGCTGGCTTCAGAGGGAGACTTTTCACCCAAGGTAGATGAAGAGAACCTGAAACCCACAGGAGAGGTCCAGGGTCTCAGAGGACATCGCTCTCATCTCAGAGCAGGGACACCAGCAACAGTCTGGGCCTCGCTGTGTGATCCACGTCTGAATGTCTCGTCCTGGAGATAAGGAAAAGCGGGAAATGGAGAAAGTCCCTAGTCACTCCATTCCCTGATTGTATTCAAGCCCTCTGTCCCTTCAGACTGAGGGTATCAGAGCAAGTCTGTGAAGGAATAACTCAGCCAGAACCTCACATTATCTCTGAGATGACTCATAAAATCCGGGAGCACAAGAGGTCAGACCCACCGGGATCCCAGGTTGGGCAAAGACGTGGGCTATATGGCAACTATGACAGCAAGTACAGGAAGTGCGCTGAAGCGGAAAGTTGTGGCAGGAAGCCGGCAGCTGTGATACAAGAGGCTCCCTGGGCTGAGGCCAGGGGGTGGGGAAAGGTGGTCCTGGTACAAACTCTGAGTGATGGAGTTTGGGGGTCTGACGCCCAGCACGCGGACTGCAGCAAACAGCGCCGCTCTGTGCACCTGGAATTCATGAGGGACTAAACCTCACCACACCAACAAGGGAACAAAGGATAACGCTGACTACCTGAGGCCACAGGCGTGTTGCATAGCTTGACTGTGCTGATCATTCCAAGATGTGTGCGGAAATCAAAGCACTGCACTGCGCGGCTCCGAAAGACACCGTTCCTGTCAGCTGCACGTCAGTGAGGCTGGAAGAGGCAGACCTACAAAAGGTGGTGTAGGGATCCTCAGTGTGCTGTTTGGCTTAAAAACACATCGCCAGTAACTAATAGAAAAGGCAAGCAAGGAGTCAGCAAGGAGTAAAGCGGCTGATGTGCTGTGGGTCACATTCTCGTAACCTGCCACGTGAAAGGGCAAAGAGAAGTTACACCAGCTGACTCAGGAAAAGGCGTTTGATAAAATACCACATATATATATAAATATTAAAACGCTTGACACATTTGACATGTGCATCGCACGCACACAACCAACAGCATCAGTGAAAAGGATGCGGTAAACCAGGAACCGAAGGACACGTAAACCCCACAGCAAAGGCGCCGCTGGCTGTACAGACGAAACTCTTCTCTTTCAAGGTCAGGAAGGAGACCAGAAATTCACCATCACTACTGATGTTTAACTAGCATGGGGGAAAAAAAAGCAAGATTAAGAAATAATACATGAGAACTAGAAAGGAAAAACACAGCTACCCTTCTATGTAAATAACCTGATTACGTATGCAGAAAATCCAATAAAGTAAACAGATAAACTTGAAAATTGATAACTAAATTTAGCAAGACATTGGATAAAGATCAACATACAAACCATTTTACCTCTCAGTTCAGTTCAGTTCAGTCGCTTAGTTGTGTCTGATTCTTTGCAACCCCATGGACTGCAGAATGCCAGGCCTCCTTGTCCATCACCAGCTCCCGGGGTTTACTCAAACTCGTGTCCATTGAGTCAGTGATGCCATCCAGCCATCTCATTCATCCTCTGTTGTCCCCTTCTCCTCCTGCCCTCAATCTTTCTCAGTATCAGGGTCTTTTCCAGTGAGTCAGTTTTTCCATCAGGTGGCCCAAGTATTGATGTTTCAGCTTAAGCATCAGTCCTTCCAATGAATATTCAGGACTGATCTCCTCTAGGATGGACTGGTTGGATATT
>SJYA01005542.1:0-25031 GCA_006410615.1 Neotragus moschatus | reverse complement strand
ATGGACATCTAGGTTGTTTCCATGTCCTGTCTATTATAAACAATGCTGCAATGAACATTGGGGTACATGCGTCTCTTTCAATTCTGGTTTCCTCGGTTATTTTTTTTAAATTTTGAAATAGATTCAATTACTGAAAACATGGTAAAAATAGTACAAACATTTTTGTATAACCTCAAACACCAGATTCCCCCAATATTAGCGTGCTCCTTACATATATTGACTAAAGGCTGTTCAGGGGCTCCTAGTGTTCTAGAGTCATGTTGTGTGCTGGTTTCACAGCCATGTTCAGATTGTAAAATATATCAAGTTTTTCGTTTATGATAGTTACATTTTCCTTTTCTCTATCACTTTCTCTAGATGTATGTATACAAGCATGTGCACTATTTTGATTAAAATCATGTTAATATAATGTGCATTTAAAAACAAAAGTGTGCAATCTGATTACTTACAAGTACAACCTTATAGTTTATATTGGAGACATACCTTACCTCTTTGTTGTAAAATAATTTTTCATTTGAATGAACAATTTAAATAATAAAATGAATTAATGTATTTATATTACTTATATTAGCTTGTGTATTTCAGGAGTTCCTCTAGTGATAGTAATTGTTGGCTCTAATTGAATATGGATTTTATTCTTTTTTATTTTAAACTTAATTTAATATTTTTGGCCATGTAGCATGTATAATCTTAGTTCCCTGACCAGGGATTGTTCCCTCTGCATTGGGAGCATCTAGCCTTAACCACTGGACCACTGGGGAAGTCCTTGAATTTTGATTTTAGTATTTGACCATCCAAAATTCCGCCACAATGCGTATCTAGCTTATGCCTACAAACACACACACACTCCTTATTACTTCAACTTCACAAACCTCATAATAAGGTTGTCTACACACTTCCCAGGGCTTCCCTGGTGGCTGAGAGGTAAAGTGCTGCTGTAGCTGCAGAAGCCTCTTCCTCATGACCTTTGTCATGGCTGGGATCTCCCGTGCTGGCTCCTGGCATCAAAGAATATGCCTGCCAATGCAGGAGATGCAGGTTCCATCCCTAGGTCAGAAAGATTCCCTGGTGAAGGAAATGGCAACCCACCCCAGTGTTCTTGCCTGGAAAATCCCAAGGACAGAGGAGCCTGATGGGCTGCAGTCCATGGGGTTGCAAGAGTCAGACCCAACTTAGTGACTAACAAGTAACAACACCACTTCCCATCTGCTTCTTCTACCCATTCCAGTTGTGGATCCTGTCTGTGCTATTTCAACCAAACACCCTTGCTAAGGTCATTTGCAACTGTCACTCTGCAAAATATAATGGGTGTGTGAACATTACTGCTGTACTCGAACTCTTCCCATACTTTTCAATGTTGCTATTATTTTTTTCTTCTTGGTTTCTATCATATAACATGGGCCTTGTCTTCTTTCCATTTGGGGATTATGCCTTCATTACAGTGTGAGTTTTTGAACACTGTATTTTATCAGAGGTCAACCCAAGGTCATTTCTGTTCTCTTACTGTACACTCATGCTACGAAACACCAGCCAGATCTTTTGCTTCATGGTATAAATGACTCCAGAATGTATATGCAAGCCCTCAATTTTTCTCAGTGATCTACAGTATTATATCCAACTGCTTAATTGATGTCTTCTCTTTGGTACATCTAGGGTTCAGCAAAATACAAATGAACTCACTTTCCCCCTTGGCCTCTTCATCTTGTGTTGATGTCACTGAAAGACAGCATGATCTATCCAGTTGTTCGAACTGGAATCTAGAATGTCATTCTTGTCATCGTCTTTCCCGTCACCCAGAACAGCCCCTTGCCCTGCGCCTCACTCACTGTGAAGTCCAGTGACCTGGCCCTCCCAGCAGCCCCCCCAAGCTACATTGCTTTGCATCCCCTCTGCCCCTGAGCTCTGAGACAGTAGCATCTCTGGGGTGATCCCAGAAATACTCTCCAGGCAGGCTTCCAGCCTCTACCGTCCTTTCCGCCAAGTCATCCCCACAATGGGGCTCAGATTATCCTCTTAAAACACAAGCTGAGTATTTTAACCCCTATTTAAAATGTGTGGGCATCTTCAGAGCACTCCTGCAATAAAGCAGACTCTATAACACGACCCATAAGGTCCTACGCATCATGGACCCATCCATCACTCAGGCCTTCTCACCTACCTCACAGCCCTGCTCATTAGCCCCCCAGCACATTAGCTTCTTTACTTTGGAAAGTCCCTGATCGGTGCCCTGTTCTGCAACAGGCATGTGTGCACTGCAGTCCTCTTCTGGAGCAACATTTCCTTCTGTGCACCCAGATACAAGTCTAAGTGCAGTTAGTTAGTCTAAGTTCAGTCACCAACAACTCTAAGTCTAGCCATCCACAGTTCTCAATTGATTTTTCATCATAACTTAAAAGCAGTCTTCCTAGGTGGCACAGTGGTAAAGAATCTGCCTGCCAATGCAGGAGATGTAAGAGATGCAGGTTCGACCCCTGAATCAGGAAGATCCCCTGGAGAAGGAAATAGCAACCCACTCTAATATTCTTGCCTGGAAATTCCCATGGACAGAGGAGCCTTTTGGGCTACAGTCCATGAGGTCACAAAGAGTTGAACATGACTGAACACACACACACACAGAACTTAAAGGGACATTAATAACCTGCCTGTTTGGGTCAGACCTCTTCCTCACACACTGGACAGCATTGAACTCCCTCCCTCCAGCACTGGGCATAGTTGCAAAGTAACACACCTGGTTTACGTGGGAAAAGCAAACGTGCCCAGTGCTGCTTCTGCTCATGGTTTCCATCCCCACCTGCAGCTCCAGAGTGAGTATATAGTGAGCACTCAGTGAGTGCCTCTTTACTGGACGTGCCACCAGACAGCAGTATAAAGGAAACATTTGGGGAATCTGAGTATGGTAAATCCCTGGGTGAGCTTTTATCTTTCTCTGCTTTTTAAATTTATCTTTATTTTTGTTCCCTGCACTCTTATTTCCTGGTTTTCAGTCTAGTCTAACTGCAGTGGGCTATGTCCTCAACCTTTGGTCTTTGTCCCAAAGTTGATGCCTATTGAATCTAGGAGAATTCAGATGACTTTGGAACTTTGGTTCTTTTCCAATTGGATGTACACATAGCCTGAGAGAGACTCACCTAAGGTTTTGGGTCTTTAGTGGCAAATCTATTTCAAGAATAAATGATTTCCTTCTATTGTAGTTGATTAGACTTCCTACAAAGTAGGGAATGATAGTAAGAATCTGCCAGTAAACACACTATCGGTTTGCCATTGCCTGGGATGAGTTCTTAGAAAGAAAACATTTAGTATGGTATAGGTTAGGTATATGTATTTATTCAAAATGATCAATTTGCATTATATTTAAAAGATTTTTTTTCCCCAATTTGAGACATATATTGAACATTTTGAAGGTTGGACGTGGGTGCACTTTACTCTCTATTTTCTTGTGGCATCTTTTGTTTTGTTTTGGAATTAAAGTTCCCTGGTGGCTCCGATGGTAAAGAATCTGCTTGCAGATTTGAGGCCTGAGTTAGGAAGATCTCCTGGAGAAGAGAATGGCAACCAACTCCAGTATTCTTTCCTGAAGAATCCCATAGCCAGAGGAGCCTAGCAAGATACAGTCCATGAGTTGGCAAAGAGTCAGACATGACTGAGCAGCTAACTCTTTCACTTTAAAGTTGAGAAGTTATCATCTCAAGTCATTATTTTGCAATCAAATGATAAATTGTTTACTCACTGAAAGACCCAAGAGGTTTGCATGAATTTAAGTAGCTTGACTATTAAGCGGTGAAGACATGTCCATTAGTCTAAGAATGTGATTTTTACATCACGGTTTATATCTCACTTGTCTTATAGATCTGTAGATAAACGGTACCAGTCGGGGAGAGAGAGACACTGATTTCAAGAAAGTGGCTCTTGCTGTTGTGGGGGCTGGCATGTCTGAAATCTGTGTGGTGGGCTGGCAAGTTGGGAATTCCAGCAAGAGTTGATGTTTTAGTCTTGAGACCAAAGGCAGACAGAAGACAGAATCACTTCTTCCTTTGGAGGAGTTTAGTCTTTTCTCTTAAGGCCGTCAACTGATTGGACAAGACCCATCCACACTATGAAGGGTTATCTGCCTTACTCAAAGTCTACTGATTTAAATGTTAGTCATATCTTAAAAACATCTAGAGCAACATCTCAAGTCATGTTTGAGCCCAAAACAGCTGATAGCCAAGTTGATATAAAATTAACTATCAACACCAAATTATGGGAAACAGTGTCATAAATATTTACATTTTTGTCTGTAAATAAAATGTTTTTATCTTCCTGAGGTGGTCTGTACTTTTCCAGATTTAGATAGCCTCTGATACTTTTAAAAAGCATTTTACTTGTTCAAGTGCTAGTTGAAATAAGAATAGTGAGAAACATACCTATGTTTATAGGTAGAGTAGAAATAGTTTTTGTTTCAAACTGTTTGCCCTAAGCATTGCCCAGAGAAAACTCATGAAATAATGAGACACTAAAAGAAAAAAAAACAAAAACTCAAATGGCTCTAAATAAAATTGAAAATGAATAAAAGCTTCTTAGGAATCTCTAAGGAATGAAAAAAGTCTATAAAATTTCCTGTAAAATTACACAAGGTTGAAATTATTACACTCAGAACTGAATGTTGGTCATACCTATGAAGCTGCGCTCCTTTGAATGATTTTAATTTTTCCAGCAATAGTTTTTCTAAGTTCAAACTATTCAACTTCAAAGGGGAAGGTTTAATAAAATGCTCGCTCCATCTATATAAGTGCGCAAGTCAGCAGAGTCCCTGCCCCCAGCACAGTGCTCACTCTGTATCTCGTTAGGTGTACTGAAAACAGAATCCATTGAATCACAGATTGGCGTCTGGGCCTCAGAGAGGGTGCACGTGTCCCACAGAGGTGGATGAATGGATGATAGTCTGCTGTCAAAGGAGCCTTTGGATCAGCTGTATGCTGCTGAGAGGGTTAGTTTTTCATATCAGTAAACACTGTCTAACAGCATTCTATTTTCTGGGCAGAGGCATTAATGGATTAAAAACACAAATTCTCCAGACCCCTATTTCTTAATATGCTTTGGCCCAATATGATATAAATAATAAAGTGATTAAGAAGGATTTTGAACGTGTAAAGTGCTAAGAGGGATAAAGTGCTTTTACAATTAGTGTTTGGTGCTCGTCAGGACTGTATGTATAAATATGCTTATATCTACCGACGGTGAGTCCTGAGTTCTAAAAAGATGGTGATATGTTGCATATTTTACAGGATCCATTAGCACTTTTCCAGTGTTAAAAGCTCCAGCTCTATAATTTATCCACTTCTGTCTTTAGAATTATAGTTTTACAGTCACTTCAATCAATAATATCTTCGTCTCTGAGAGGCTATGCCGTGAGACTAGATACTGGCAGTTTCTACGTGGATATATGTATTCACGGTGTGCCTCTGTGCTCATATGTACAAATCTAGTCCAAAAGTAAGGGTCGAGTATATACGTACCATGAACTGGGTGCTGCTGTAGGTCCAGATATGATCCATGTGTATACGTAAGAAAGACTGAGAAAAAATACAAAGAGGAAATGTTGTGTCATATATAGTTTTTGAGAAGATATTAAAAATAGAGCGGTGTGATTGGTCCTAGAGATGTAAGGGGGCCGTGATTTCCAGCTCTGAGAACTTGGGTGAGGGTCAGTCTTCTCAAATTTGGGAGATAATGTCTTCCTCATAAGGGTATTGGGAACATTAATCACAACAAAGTCTTCCAAATTGGTGACGTGTTATAAGTTCTTAAGAAATATTAGTCTCCTCCTCCTTTAACATTAAGCAGTGATCTCATATTCTCAACAATTACCTAAGAAATTGAAGGTATCTAAAATACAATCCAGAAAAATACACAGCATGTAATTACAGATGTCTAAAATCCAAGATGTTGCTTTACAATATCTGTTTAGGTGGTCTCTATGCCTTGTTGTGGACAAGATTAGAAAATAGTCCCCAATAAGATAAGCAAAGTATTGTTGCTTTTTTGAGTTCTTTTCAATTCTTTCTTTATATACTTTTTCGTGATTCATTTTATTTTTGCTATTTCCAAGAAAGAGAATACTGGATACCTCTACACTAAATCCTACACTCTCAATAATTTTGGGTTCTTATTTAAGTTCCTATGAAGCAACTGAGGTCTGGTGAAATTCAGTGGTAGTAGTTATGTCTGCAGGGCATAGAAATTGATTTTTCTCATCTTTCATCTTGTCGTCTAAAGATCATTAGAATGCCCTTTGGACCACAACCTGAGGCCATGCCATAATATTGGCAGAAGTAGAATAAAAATGTAGGTTCTATGCCAAGAATCATGTGAAAAAAGAGCCCCGGCTCCTTGGGATTTTATATATGGTGGGCTTAAGTGCCCCACATGCTATAAACAACCATGTAGCATTTGTTTTGCAAATCAAATTTTCTCCTGTAATCTGTGTTTATGTAGTGTGTCAATCTGCCTAAGCCTCTATTGTAATGTGTTTATTTTTCTAAAAATAGCAGTACATTTAGTAAGGCATCAAAATATTTCTTCCCTGTTACTGTCATTAGCTGCATTGTCATCTGGGAAACAGTGCGTGGTGTTTACGCTGTAGATACGCTGAGTGTCAGATGATGGCTGTGTGTGTTACCTGGTTCTAAACATGTTTCCATTAACTCACAGGTTAGCAGAGCTTACTGTGGGTCACATTTTTGTCTAATCAAATTCAGGCTGAATTACCTCCCAGAAGGAAAGAGAGTAATAGGAAAATCTGATTTAAGAGACACACAGTGATTTTGTTAAATGAATAATGAACACAGCACTGTGCTCCGGTGCAAGGCTTCCTCTCGAATTGCAAATAGCACAGTGGGGAATCCTCAGCCCCAGTGCTTAATAAGGAAAAGCCTGAACCCTTACATTTTCAAGACCAAATTTGCACACTTCCACTGTGTGTTTATAAAAATCTTTAGCCCCAGGACACTTTGTCTTCCATAAATATGATTTCTGGAGTCGGAATACTCAATAAATCCTCTCTCTCAGTCATCTCCAAGTAGATGAAATAAATTTTGCTTCAGATTTTCTCATATCCCAACACATACAATGGAAAGACCTCCAAGATTTCTTTCTTAAAAGTCTGGAACTTTTTTTTTTTTTTAAGTATAGTTCATTTACAATGCTGTGTTAATTACTGCTGTACAGCAAAGTGATTCAGTTTATATATATATATATATATATATACACTCTGCATTCTATATGTTAAAGCTTACATCTACTAATCCCAAACTCCCACTTCATCCATCCCCTAATCCCCTTCCCACTGGGAACCACCAGCCTGTTCTCTATGTTCATAATTCTGGTTCTGTCTCATAGATAGGTTCATGTTACCATATTTGAGATTTCACATATGAGTGATATCATGTAGTACTTGGTTTTCTCTTTTAGACTTATTTCACTTAGTATGATAATCACTAGTTGCATCAGATTTCTTTAATTCATTCAACTATTCCTAAAATTAGCTATATTTATTGAGTAGCTAAAATGAGACCAAATCACTAATGATTGTAAACTTCAAAAATGCAGAGTTTAAGCTTTATTGCTTTGATTGAATATTCATTTACTTTCATTCCGTGTTATCAAATAATCTCATCTATATGTATAAATTTGTAAAGTACCTGATATTTTAAAATATTCCATCTGAGTTTTATGAAATCAAATAGAAGAATTTCATCCTCTTACAAATATATGCAGGATTTTCATACGTAAAATGATAAAATCTTCTGAAGATTAAGCACATCTTCTAATTAAGAAATTTTGAAATGCTGATTTTTGAAAGGCAATGCAACTCAAGCAAGGATTATTCAATTTTTGCTTGTTTGTTTCAAAAAATAATCAAATATTTTTCTATACATCAATAGTCATCACCTACTTGAAGGATCTGAAATTATAGTCCAACAGATTTTATCTGCCTAAAAATATAAGCATTTAGTAAAGCAAACAGAATGATTGAGTTAGATGTTGATATGTGGTGTAGTCCCTAAATCTAAAGCCCAATCCCCTTTCCATTGGCAACCCCTAGTCTGTTCTCTGTGTTCATAATTCTGTTTCATAGATAGGTTCTTTTGTCCAACTAAGTGTCTGACTCTTGTGNAAAAATATAAGCATTTAGTAAAGCAAACAGAATGATTGAGTTAGATGTTGATATGTGGTGTAGTCCCTAAATCTAAAGCCCAATCCCCTTTCCATTGGCAACCCCTAGTCTGTTCTCTGTGTTCATAATTCTGTTTCATAGATAGGTTCTTTTGTCCAACTAAGTGTCTGACTCTTGTGACCCCATGGACTGTAGCCTGCCAGGCTCCTCTATCCATGGAATTCTCCAGGCAAGAATACTGGAGTGGGTTGCCATTTCCTTCTCCAAGGGTTCTTACCGACCCAGGAATGGAACCGGAGTCTCTTGCCTTTCAGGCAGATTCTTGACCCAGTAGGAGGGAAGACCCCTATCCATGCTAATTTAAATGAGTTTAAAGGGACCTTTCATTAACAATCAGGATATTCTGTTATAATATTGTCCTTTAATGACACAAGAAGAACTGAAATATCCCTGGAAAGCATATATTTTTTGGCTCATTTATTGTGGAAAAAAAAAAAAAAAGGCAACTATGTGAAGTCCAACATCCTTGGTACATTATTTTACAAAACTTCATTGTTAAATTCTTGGGTTCTTAGAATAGCTAAACAACATGACTCTCTAAAGAAATCTTTATCTATTGAAGAAACCGGTCCATCTGAATCATATTCTTGTACTTAATATATCAATGTCCTAACACTGAGACAGCTATTTTGTAAATAGGGACCTCATTTTATAAAGGCAGGTGATATTTTTGAATGTATAAGAGATTGAAAACACATTGCAAAGCTAATTATTTCCAGGTGAAAGAATAATTGACTCCAAACTGATGTAATTCACTTGAAGAAATCCAGTATAATGTACGGAATATAATAAGTACTTGAAAAAAATCATATATCTTTAAAATAACAATTTAATTTTAGTTCCAAGGGAGGGAAAGAACAGTCTTTGTCTTATACTTCTATTGCCAGCTGTAAATAACAACAAGAAAACCTTTTTGCATAGTATTTGTATAAGTACTGCAAAACAGCATTTTAAAAATTCAAACTAATGATGATAATTATCTAATTTAATTTAAAAAATAGCAAACAAAAATAGAAAGCAAGGATTTTTTTTCCTACTGTCTTATGTATGAAAAAACAAAGAAGTCAAATTTCTCTTCTAAAATCATAGTTCAGTCAGTTTGTTGAATCCCAGCCTTTACCTCTGGTGTTAGAATCTGTCCCTCTTCAGTAACCTGCTACTTACCTTTGGCGGCAACACTCATAGACCTAGAGGGTGTTACACTAAGTGAAATGTCAGCCATATATTGTATGACTTCACTTATAAGTGGAATCAAAAAACAAATGAACAAACTTAACAAAATAGAAACAGAGTTATAAATTCAGAAAACAACAGAAGGTTGTCAGAAGGGAGGCAGGGCGAGGGGAAGGAAGAAGTAGGTGAGGGAAAGAAAGAGGTACAAAGTTTCAGCTGCAGAGTAAATGAGTCTTGAGTGTGACACATACAGTGTGGGAAACACAGTCAATGACCATGCAATACCTTTGTAGGCTGTAATATTGAAACTAGATATTCTGTTCTAGTATAGAAAAATCTAGTATAGTATGTAATATAGTGTGAAATGGGTAGGCATATGGAATCACTGTAGATTCAGTTCAGTAAAAGGAACTAACATAGTGTTGTTGGTCAACTATATTAAAAAGCAAAAACAAGCTAATAGAAAAAGAAGTTAGATTTTCCATTTGTAAGAGACAGCAGGGACAGGGAAGAGGTACAAATGTAATAAATAAGTTCTAGAGATGTAATTTACAACATGAAGAATATAATTCTGACATGTATTATGTGTAGAGTCTTCTCTTGATTTGTTGGAAGAAGGTGTTTGCTATGACCAGTGCATTCTCTTGGCAAAACTCTATTAACTTTTGCCATGATTCATTCTGTACTCCGAGGCCAAATTTGCCTTTTACTCCAGCTATTTCTTGACTTCCAACTTTTGCATTGCAGTCCCCTATAATGAAAAGGACATCTTTTTGGGGTGTTAGCTCTAGAAGGTCTTGTAGGTCTTCATAGAACCATTCAACTTCAGGTTCTTCAGCATTACTGCTTAGGGCATAGACTTGGATTACTGTGATACTGAATGAAGACTCTATACATGGACATCACCAGATGGTCAATACCAAAATCAGAATGATTATATTCTTTGCAGCCAAAGATGGAGAAACTCTATGCAGTCTGCCAAAGCAAGATTGGAAGATGACTGTGGCTCATATCATGAACTCCTTATTCATCCAAATTCAGATTTAAATTGAAGAAAGTTGGGAAAACCACTAGACCATTCAGGTATGACCTAAATTAAATCCCTAACAATTATACAGTGAAAATGACAAATAGATTCAAAGGATTAGATCTAGTAGACAGAGTGCCTTAAGAACTATGAACAGAGGTTCATGACATTGTACAGGAGGCAGGGATCAAGAATATCTCCAAGAAAAAGAAATGCAAAAAGGCAAAATGGTTGTCTGAGGAGACCTTACAAATAGCTGGAAAAGAAGAGAAGTGAAAGGCAAAGGATAAGAGAAAAGATATACCAATTTGAATGCAGAGTTCCAAAGAATAGCAAGGAGAGATAAGAAAGCCTTCCTTAGTGATCAATGCAAAGAACCAGATGAAAACAACAGAATGAGAAACACTAGAGATCGCTTCAAGAAAATGATACCAAGGGAAGAGTTCATGTAAAGATGGGCACAATAAAGGACAGAAATGGTACAGACCTAACAGAAGCAGAAGATATTAAGAAGAGGTGGCAAGAATACATGGAAGAACTGTACAAAAAAGATCTTCATGACTCAGGGAACCACGATGGTGTGATCACTCACCTAGAGCCAGACATCCTGGAAGGCAAAGTCAAGTGGGCCTTAGGAAGCATCACTAAGGACAAAGCTAGTGGAGGTGATGGAATTCCAGGTTAGCTATTTAAAATCCTAAAAGATGGTGATGTGAAAGTGCTGCACCCAATATGCCAGCAAATTTGGAAGACTCAGCAATGGCCACAGAACTGGAAAAGGTAAATTTTCATTCCAATCCCAAAGAAAGGCAATGCCAAAGAATGCTCAAACTACTCCACAATTGCAGTCATCTCACATGCTAGCAAAGTGATGCTCAGAATTCTCCAAGCTAGGCTTCAATAGTACACGAACCTTGAACTTCCAGATGTTCAAGCTGTATTTAGAAAAGGCAGAGGAACCAGAGATCAATTTTCCAACAACCACTAGATGATCGAAAAAGCAAGAGAGTTCCAGAAAAACATCCACTACTGCTTTATTGAGTATGCCAAAGCCTTTGACTGTGTGGATCATAACAAACTGTGGAAAATTCTGAAAGAGATGGGAATATCAGAGCACCTGACCTGCCTTTTGAGGAATCTGTATGCAGGTCAAGAAGCAACAGCTAGGAATGGACATGGAACAACAGACTGGTTCCAAATTGGGAAAGGAGCATGTCTAGGCTGTATACTGTCACCCTGCTTATTTAAGCTTCTATGCAGAGCACATCATGAGAAATGCTGGATTGGATGAAGCACAACCTGAAATCAAGATTGCCAGGAGAAATATCAATAACCTCAGATATGCAGATGACACCACCCTTAAGGTAGAAAGCAAAGAAGACCTAAAAGGCCTCTTGATGAAAGCAAAAGAGAAAACTGAAAAAGTTGGCTTAAAACTCAACATTCAGAAAACTAAGATCATGGCATCCAGTCCCATCATTTCATGTCAAATAGATGGAGAAACAGTGGAAACAGTATCAGACTTTATTTTTCTGGGCTCCAAAATCACTGAAGATGGTGACTGCACCCATGAAATTAAAAGATGCTGACTCCTTGGAAGGAAAGTTATGACCAACATAGATAGCATATTCAAAAGCAGAGACATTAGTTTGTCAACAAAATTCCATCTAGTCAAGGCTATGGTTTTTCCAGTGATCATGTATGGATGTGAGAGTTGGAGTATAAAGAAAGCTGAGTGTTAAAGAATTGATGCTTTTGAACTGTGGTGTTGAAGAAGACTCTTGAGAGTCCCTTGGACTGCAAGGAAATCCAGCCAGTCCATCCTAAAGGAGATCAGTTCTGAATATTCATTGGAAGGACTGAATTTGAAGCTGAAATTCCAATACTTTGGCCATCTGATACAAAGAGCTGACTCATTTGAAAAGACCCTGATGCTGGGAAAGATTGAGGGCAGGAGGAAGAGGGGACAGCAGAGGATCAGATGGCTGGATGGCATCACTGATTCAATGGACATAAGTCTGTGTAAACTCCAGGAGTTGGTGATGGACAGGGAGGCCTGGCATGCTGTGGTCTATGGGGTCGCAAAGAGTCAGACATGACTGAGCGACTAAACTGAACTGAACTGAACAGGTAACATAAGTAGTAGATAGAGAGGAACAGCTTGCACAAATGGCAAAGATTCCTAAATCATCTGAAGGTCCAAGTAAACAATTGCTTCTAAACTTTTAAAAGAGAGCCTGGTGAGTGAACCAATGAAAGCATCAATGGCTAATGGCAGCAGAACCATAGTGAGCAATGTCAGCCCCATCTCCACCCCTAAAAACTCCAGCTCTTCCCTGGTGTATTAAAAGCATGGTCCTCTATCTGCAAATAGGAATTCTGAATGGGTGCGTCAACACTTAATATTAATCTATCGACATTTAAAGAGAGAATTAGTGGAAGAACCCTTCCAGGGGCTCTCTTGTCTGCAAGGTAATTATGATTCTGAAATATTGATAAGTGCTCCTTCCAAGAGTAGCTATTTGGCCCTTGAAAGACTGCATTACAACTTGTGATAAATTATCAAAATAAAGGAATAGAGCCTGGTAAGAGGAAATAACATTGCTGAGGAGATCAATACAAAACCACTTGGCCTGTACCACCTTGTACTGAATAATTTATAAACGCAAAGGCAAGAATTGGCAAAAATAGAGTAAAAGTAGACTAGCCCATCATTCTTCATGTGTTTAGGGAAGCCCACTCATGGAGTCAGCAGGGTTACAGTCTGGTTTTGTTCTGACCACATGATCATGAGTTTATTTTGCTCAAGCAAAAGCATGATTGGTAAAATCTCACCCCATCCATCTCAGAACTTTGTGAGAACATAGTGAGAAAGCCTGGTGAAAACACATTGAAATTTTTTTAAATTACTATTATAAACAGATTTCCTAATTGTATATTTTTTCTTATTTCTCTGAGCAAGTTTATGTGTTTATACGTGGACACTTTTTAAATGATTTAAATAATCACATGCCATTTGGATACAGGAAAAAGGAGAAGAGAAAAAATCAATTTATAAAGTGTTATATTGGTTTTCATGAGATTAACATATTCCTTAGGTGTTGGTGATATGATCATTAATGTTTATCTGGCTATTTTGCTTGTCCACATCTTCATACGTAGTTGAAGTGGACCCTAAGTATAAGAGGCTAGGTTTTTTCTGGTGGTCATGTATGGATGTGAGAGTTGGACTGTGAAGAAGGCTGAGCACCGAAGAATTGATGCTTTTGAACTGTGGTGTTGGAGAAGATTCTTGAGAGTCCCTTGGACTTCAAGGAGATCCAACCAGTCCATGCTAAAGGAGATCAGTCCTGGGTGTTTTTTGGAAGGACTGAGGCTAAAGCTGAAACTCCAGTACTTTGGCCACCTCATGCGAAGAGTTGACTCATTGGAAAAGACTCTGATGCTGGGAGGGATTGGGGGCAGGAGGAGAAGGGGACAACAGAGGATGAGCTGGCTGGATGGCATCACCGACTCAATGGATATGAGTCTGGGTGAACTCTGGGAGTTGGTGATGGATAGGGAGGCCTGGAGTGCTTCAATTCATGGGGTCACAAAGAGGCGGACACGACTGAGTGACTGAACTGAACTGAACAGATGAATGAAATAATGTAACTAATGGGTCCTCAAAGAGACTTAGAATCCTTATTGAATGGTTCTGGCCCATCTATAATTTCTAATCTTGCAAGTTGCAACCTAGACAGTGGACTTCCCAGGTGGTTACAGGCAGTAAGGAATCTACCTGCAATGCAGGATACCCAGGTTCAGCTCCTCAGTCAGAAAGATCCCCTGGTGGAGGACATGGCAACCCAGTCCAGTATTCTTGCCTGGGAAATCCCATGGATGGAGGACCCTGGTGGGATACAGTCCATGGGGTCTCAAGAGTCAACCACGACTAAATGTACACAGTCTAGACAATATCAAATCTTACACAGGGTGGCTTAATAATGGAGATACACTGGAGGCTTCCATTATGACTATATTTGGGTGAAATATTACCTCTTGATATTGTAAATTGTTTATGGATGAAGCTTTTGATCTTTCTGACATTACTGTAATATTACTCATGGCTGGTTCTTCTACATCAGTCAGCTAATTTAATTTTAAGATAATAAAAAAGCCTTTATTTAAAGATGAAGAAACTGTGATTGTATAAGGTTAATTGAATAACAGAAAACTCTAAGAAATGGTTTTTTAAAGGCTGACACTTTTGAAATTTGGCATTTAAGTCAGTGTTTTTCTTCCTTACTTTTACTTCCTTGACATCTTTAAATGAACTTTGAGTCATTTTGCCTTACTCTAACATGGAAAAGTAATCAGGAGCAGAATTTGCATTGAAAAAAGTCTAAATTTGGTAGGCATATTAACCTACCAATCACAGTAGGTGACAAAGTCATAATGACTGAGGATCAATTTTCAAATTATGGCCACAGAGCCTCTTCTAAGTGCAGCCACATGTATTTTTGAAGGAGGCAGATGACTGTTAATAGATTGTTTCTGTACCATGATATAAAAATGAGCATTCATTTATTCTTTTAGTAATGGACACATAACTTTAGGCAATAAATATTTCTCATAATGTTTTCTATTCTGAACCAAATTGAATTCTGATGTACTTGTCATCTAATTTATGTTGAATTTGTATTTATCAATGGAAAGATCCATTTCTCTCAATTAAAAAAATCAGGGTATTAAAAAGGTATAAGATGTGAACTATTTTAAAATTTTAAGATGGAATAATGCTAGAAACATTTTTGAAGATAAATCCTACTTGTTCCTTGAGATGAAGCATATAGATTAGATATGATCCCTCTAATTTACACTAAATAGACATTTTATGCACTTGGCATCTAGACATCCTCATCAGGATAAATCCTTATCCCTGTGAACTCTATCTTCTCAATAAGCTAGGAGGCATTGAAAAGCAGAGAAAGTCATGTACACATGCAAGTGGTGGCGAATAAACAAAGCAATAAGCAGCCATTTCCTAGGTATCCCATTAAAAACAGGTTGTCTAAGGGAAATAAGGAGGTGTGTCTCCCAGTAGCTGTGTTTAGCAAGTTTAATTTGCAAACATATGAAGCAAGATTTTGTGAATAAATTATCAGCTTACTATCAGCCACATTCTGCTTGCTTATAATTTTTTTCTTCTTTCCATTTGCTTAATTTTTCCTCATTATATTGTTCATTTCAATCTGAAATCTGTCATTTGCTGTGGTCAAAAGGAGTGGGTGCAAACTTGCAGTTTCATAGATGCCTTTGTTGAGCAGTCAGAGCCACATAGACTGAGCAGTCAGAGCGACTTAGACTAAATAGAACAGTGTAGCTCCTGTCCCAAGAGGAAAATCATTGCCATTTATTTCAACCTTTTAGACTCAAGGTGAATGTTTACATATTCCAAGAATATAATGGAATGGACTCTATTGGAATGCATATTTTAACAGTCTTCTTTTAAATTGTGTTGATGCAAGCTTAAATAATTTCTGAATGTAGGCAGAATAGTGATCTCGAGTTATTAAAAGTAACTACATATGTATATTTATTACATATATACACACATGAACACATATATCTTTGCAATGAAATAGTTCTGTTGTTTAGGAGTATCATTTTAAAACTGCAAAAGATTTAATCTCTGGTAATTTGAAAGGACAATGGAGATTATATTTTACAGCCTCGTCTTTTTGTAGGTTAAGATTCTCAGGTTAAATGAATTGTCCAGGTTTCACCACTTTAACAGATGCCTAATTTCACTGCCTAAATTCCAATGTTGTTACAAATGCTTTATTTCCTGGTGAAAATCTAATGATATTCCAGGGCTTATTTCAAAGCTACAACAGTCCTAAAACTAAAATTTTGCTACTTTTTTTCTTTCATTTATTTATTTTAATTGGAAGCTAATTAATTTACAATATTGTGGTGGTTTTTGCCATACATTGACATGAATCAGCCATGGGCATACATGTGTTCCCCTGTCCTGAAACCCCTCCCACCTTCTTCCCCATCCCATCCCTCTGGGTTGTCCCAGTGCATCGGCTTAGAGTGCTCTTTTTCATGCATCGAACTTGGACTGGTCATCTGCTTCACATGTGGTAATATAAGTGTTTCAGTGCTATTCTCTCACATCATCCCACCCTCGCCTTCTCCCACAGAGTCCGAAAGTCTGTTCTTTACATGTGTCTTTTTTGCTGTCTTGCATATATGGTTGTCATTACCATCTTTCTAAATTCCAATATATGCATTAATATACTGTATTGGTGGTTTTCTTTCTGACTTGCTTCACTGTGTCTAATCGGCTCCAGTTTCATCCACCTCATTAGAACTGACTCAAATGTGTTTTTTTTAATGGCTGAGTAATGCTCCATTGTGTATACGTACCACAGCTTTCTTATCCATTCATCTGCTGATGGGCATCTAGGTTGCTTCCATGTCCCGGCTATTGTAAACAGTTTTGCAGTGAACATTGGGGTACATGTGTCTCTTCCAATTCTGGTTTCTTCAGTGTTTATGCCCAGCAGTGGGATTGCTGGGCCATATGGCAGTTCTATTTCCAGTATTTTAAGGAATCTCCACACTGTTCTCCATAGTGGCTGTACTAGTTTGCATTCCCACCAACAGTGTAAGAGGGTTCCCTTTTCTCCACACCCTCTCCAGCATTTATTGTTTGTAAATTTTTTGATGGCAGCCATTCTGACTGGCATGAAATGGTACTTCTTGTGGTTTTGATTTGCATTTATCTGATAATAAATGATGTTGAGCACCTTTCCATGTGTTTGTAAGCCATCTGTATGTCTTCTTTGGAGAAATGTCTGTTTAGTTTTTTGGCCCATTTTTTGATTAGGTCATTTATTTTTCTGATATTGAACTGCAAGGGCTGCTTGTATATTTTGGAGATTAACTCTTTGTCAGTTTTCCATTTGCTATTATTTTCTCCCATCCCAAAGGCTGTCTTTTTACCTTGCTTATAGTTTCTTTCATTGTGCAAAAGCTTTTAAGTTCAATTAGGTCCAATTTGTTTATTTTTGCTTTTATTTTCATTACTCTGAGAGGTGGGTCATAGAGAATTTTGCTGTAATTTATGTCAGAGAAAGTTCTGCCTATGTTTCCTCTAGGAGTTGTATAGTTTCTGGCCTTACATTTAGATCTTTAATCCATTTTGAGTTTATTTTTGTGTATGGTGTTAGAAAGTATTCTAGTTTCATTCTCTTACAGGAGGTTGACCAGTTTTCCCAGCACCATGTTTTAAAGATGTTTTCTTTTCTCCATTGTATATTCTTGCCTCCTTTGTCAAAAGATAAGGTGTTCATAGGTGTGTGGATTCATCTCTGGGATTTCTATTTTGTTCCATTGATCAATATTTCTGTTTTCGTGCCAGTACCGTACTGTCTTGATGTAGCTCTGTACTATAGTCTGAAATCAGGCAGATTGATTCCTCCAGTTCCATTCTTCTTTCTCAACTTTGCTTTGGCTACTCAAGGCTTTTTTTGTGTTTCTATACAAATTGTGAGATTATTTGTTCTAGTTCTGTGAAAATTAACCATTGGTAGCTTGATAGGGGTTACATTGAATTTATAGATTGCTTTGGGTAGTATACTCATTTTCACTGTATTGATTCTTCTGATCCATGAACATGGTATATTTCTCCATTTATTTGTGTCATCTTTGGTGTCTTCCATCAGTGTTTTATAGTTTTTGATATATATGTCTTTTGTTTCTTTAGGTAAATTTATTCCTAAGTATTTTATTCTTTTTGTTGCAATGGAATTTTTTCCTTAATGTCTCTTTCTGTTTTCTCATTATTAATGTATAGAATGCAAGGGATTTCTGTGTATTAACTTTATATCCTGCAAGTTTACTATATTCATTGATTAGCTCTTTAGTAATTTTCTGGTGGTGTCTTTAGGGTTTTCTATGTAAAGGATCATGTTGTCTGCAAATAGTGAGAGTTTTATTTCTTTTCCAATCTGGATTCCTTTTATTTCTTTTTATTCTATGATTGCTGTGGCTAAGACTTACAAAACTATGTTGCATAGTAGTGGTGAGAGTGGGCATCCTTGTTTCTGACTTTAGAGAAAATGCTTTCAATTTTTCACCATTGAGGATAATGTATGTTGTGGGTTTATCATAGATGACTTTTATTATGTGGAGGTATGTTCCTTCTATGCCTGCTTTCTGGAGACTTTTTTATTATAAATGGGTGTTGAATTTTGTCAAAGGTTTTCTCTGCATCTATTGAGATAATTATATGGTCTTTATCTTTCAATTTGTTAATATCATGTATCACATTGACTGATTTGTTAATATTGAAGAATCCTTGCATCCCTAAGATAAAGCCCACTTGGTCATGATGTATCATCCTTTTAACAACATATTAAAATGTTGTTGGATTTTGTTTGTTAGAATATCACTGAGGATTTTTGCATCTATGTTCATCAGTGATAGTGGCGTGTAGTTTTCTTTTTTTGTGGCATCTTTGGTTTTGGTATTAGTGTGATGGTGGCCTCATAGAATGAGTTTGGGAATTTACCTTCCTCGCAATTTTCTGGAAGAGTTTGAGAAGGATAGCTGTTAGCTCTTCTCTAAATTTTTGGTAGAATTCACCTGTGAATCCATCTTGTCCTGGGATTTTGTTTGTTGGAAGATTTTTTATTGCAGTTTCAATTTCTGTGCTTGTGATGGGTCTGTTAAGAGTTTCTATTTCTTCCTGGTTCAGTTTTAGAAGTTTATACTTTTCTAAGAATTTGTCCATTTCTTCCCAGTTGTACATTTTATTGGCATATAGTTGCTGATAGTAGTTTCTTATGATCCTTTGTATTTCTGTGTTGTCTGTTGAGATTTCTCCATTTTCATTTCTAATTTTATTGATTTGATTCTTCTCCCTTTTTTTTTTTTTTTGATGAGATGGACTAATGATTCGTCTGTTTCACTTATCTTCTCAAAGAACCAGCTTTTAGTTGTGTTGATTTTCACTATTGTCTCCTTTGTTTCTTTTTAATTTATTTCTGCTTTGATTTTTATGATTTCTTTCCTTCTACTGACTTTGGGGTTCTTAATTTTTTCTTTTTCTAGTTGCTTTAGGTATAAGGGTAGGTTATTTATTTGATGTTTCTGTTTCTTGGGGTAAGCTTATATTGCTATGAACCTTCCTCTTATTAAATAAAAAGTTATTTTGAAGATTTTGGTTTATAAAGTCAGAGGTTGATATTAGTTTTGTAGTGTGTAATATTGTATTTCATTAATTTTACCTTCACTTTTTACATGATGAGTTTTTTTATTATTAAGGAAATCTTCATCAATTAGCATGATTTAGAGATGTTTTGATTTCACTCACTAACAGAACAAATAAAAGAGGAAAAAACAAAAGTTACAAAAAAAAAAAACCTGGCAAAATGTCAAAAGAGGAGGGAAGAAAAAGATTTTCAGGAGAATGGATGCCTACCTCTGGAAGGCAGTGGCCCAATGAGCAGGACTGGTGGAGTTGTGGGGTCTGTAAGAGGCAGTGCTTCTCTGAACAAAAGTGGGTGGGGAGGAGCAGATGAGGGTGCCCCCATCAATCAGATGATGTCTCTTTCCAGAACAATGTGGATGCTCTGAGGAATGAGGGAGATGAATCACAGCCTAAGACACTCTGGGAGGCTGTGTCCTGGTTGCCATTTAACATGTATAAAATATTAACACATTTGTACTTGGCATGAAGTGAGACCTTGCAAGGGTTTTCCTGGTAAATATTGCTGAACAGAGCTAATATCCATTTTTTTTAAGTAGGGAGAACATGGAAAATAGAGCCACTAGTTCAATGATGCTCTAGAGAGGAAAGACTTTAAATTGCCTTTGTCAATTTAAAGGAGTTTGGGCTTACAAAAATGTTATTAAAAGGTTATGCACGGAGATAGTGACCCTGTTTAGCACTTCTGAATTCTTCTTGGAAAGTGTTAAACACGTGTAAGATGGAACCGTAATGAGGATCACTGATCACAAGTGAGAGTACATTATGTTTCTCAGTCAAATTAGACTATTTCAGAATACATTGAAGAAAGGTGACACTTAAGTAATTTTGACTGCAGATGGATATTAAAGGATGTTTTGTGATTTTCCTACTTTGGATGGCCATGCTGTAAATGCATATCGCCTATTGTAAGCAAATTGAAATTAAATATTAATCAGCTTAGAAGTTGATTATTTATACATATACGGCATGATTTCAAAAAACCAATCAATAAGAGAGAGAGATCTCATTTTTCTTAGGAGGACACATTGTTAGGCTGACTATTTTAAAATGAAAATCAGTTGACAGACTGTATCATCTAAATTTCAAACTAAAAACCATACAGTTTATTAAGAGAACAGTTGGGATAGAAGATAAAATTGTACTGAGGTTGCAAACATTCTAAAAATAAAATCTTCTTTATCTCTAGGTAAAAATTCACCCGAGAATACTCTTCAAATTATCCTTGCACTTATTAACTATATGGACTAGGGAGAAATAAAAAGTAAGGAACATTTTGAATTGACTGGAAAGCATGATAAAATTATTTTAGAACAAATAAGATACGATTGTGATGATGGGAAATGAAATAGTAAACAGGAGGACAGAGTGTAATGAAGCAAAAAAAAAAGTCCTATATTCATTCTGTCCTTTGATTTTTATCTAAATCCATGCCTGACTTTTACTCTACTTTCACTTATTCATTACCAAGATTTCCTATACTCCAGGTTCTGTGCTGGGCTCTGGAGGCAAAATGAATGGTCTAGAGTAAAAATGCCTTTGAAAACCCATATATCTGAGTTCAACAAAGACTTCTCCATTACTGTGGCTTTATCCTTGGAGAAGTTATTGAACTTCATCCAGCCTCAGTTACAAAAATGAAAATAGTAATTCATACCTCTTAAGACTAAATGAAATAATATATTTAATCTTTTAAGTTTAACATTATCTGGCTTATAAGCACTCCATAAATGATAGAGAAATTTGTTGTTCAGATACTTGTTATAAAGTTATTCAAAAACCACATGTCAAGTATTTAATATACATCATGAAGAAAGTTAGTTGTACAAGATAAATTACTAAGTAAAATAAAGGTCACATCATTAGGACTGTGAGTGACTCTTCCCTGGCTTTCCAAAAGCCATGCTTAAACCTGTCTCCTTTGTCACCTACCACAATAAGGCTAGGAAAAACAAAACAAAACAAAACAAACTTGTTTGACAAACTCCCTGGAAGCTAGATGAATTATTGGTCAATATCTGATGAAAGGCTGTTTTAGAAAACATTTTTCCCCCTGGTAAAACAGAATTCCTTTTTTCCTGACCATTCCTTTCTATAAGTTTGAAATGATATAAAAACCACAACTACAGCATCCTTTTTGTAGCTAGAGCAACAGCCAAGATCATTGCCAAAATGCTGACCAAGAACTCTGGCATAATTGAGATGTACATCAACACTGAATCTGCTAAACTCTATTTTTACTCATGAGAAAAGGGTCATTATTTCTTCAGGAAATGTCAGATATTCTAGTTTTTATGACTTCAATCATTCTAATTGATGAAAGAGTCATGTTAACAAATGGTCAGGGTTAGAAGGCAGCCCACGGGAACCATGTCTAGTATTTCAGTCTGTATGGGAACAGTACCTTGGGGTTACTTCTAGAGAAGATGACATGAAAATTATAATTTTAAAAATAAATAGCAGGCTGGATAGCCCGGGAGTATGGGATTGACATGTATACACTGCTATATTTAAAAGAGATAACTAATAAGCAAATGAATTACTTTAAAAAAAAAAAGTAAATAGCAGTTCTCTTTAGTTTCTAAAAGTTCGTCCATGGTTTATCCTGATGTGGATTTCTTTGGGCTCATCTTGTTTAGAATTTCCTCAGCTTCTTTAATCTGTAGGTTTCTGTCATTTTCCAAATTTGTAAGTGGTCTAAATATGTCAATTAAAAGATAAAGATGGTAATGTGGATCAAAAATCATGACCACACTATCCAGAAGAAACTCACTTGTTATACTGGCAGTTTGAAAGTAAAAGGACTGAAAAAGATATGCTGTAAAACTATGAATGAAAAGAAAGCAAAATGGCTATATTAAGACCAAATAAAGCTAACATCAGAGCAAAGAAAATTACCAAATACACAAAGAAACATTATATAATAATGAAAGAATAAGTCCACCAAGAAGACATGGCAATCCTAAACGAGTATTCATCAAACAATAAAGCTTCAAAATGTGATAAAAATGAAAGGAGAAATACATAAATTTACTATTGATGATAACTAAACATCCTCTATAAACTGTGGATGAAACTAGACAGAAAATCAGCAAGGATGTAGAAGAATCCAACATCATCAATCAAAGGACTGAATGCGCATTAAGAGAATATGCCACGTCTGCATGAATAGCATATTCCTTTAAAATTCCCATTGAATAAATACCGATATATAATATATCTTAGGCTATAAATCAGTTCAGTCTCTCAGTCATGTCTGACACTGTGATCCCATGGACTACAGCAGTCCAGGCTTCCCTGTCCATCACCAACTCCTGGAGCTTGCTCAAACTCATGTCCATCAAGTCGATGATACCATGCAACCATCTCATCCTCTGTCATCCCCTAATTTTCCTGCCTTCAATCTTTCCCAGCATCAGAGTTTTTCAAATGAGTCAGTTTTTCGCATCAGGTGGCCAAAGTGTTGGAGTTTCAGCATTAGTCTTTCCAGTGAATATTCAGGACTCGTTTCCTTTAGGATTGACTGGTTTGATCTCCTTGCAGTCCAAGAGACTATGAAGAGTCTTCTCCAACACCACAGTTCAAAAGCATCAGTTCTTCAGCTTTCAGCGTTCTTTATAGTTCAACTCTCACATCCATATATGACTACTGGAAAAACCATAGCTCTGACTAGACAGATCTTTGTTGGCAAATTAATGCCTCTGCTTTTTAATATGCTTTCCAGGTTGATCATAGCTTTTCTTTCAAGAAGCAAGCATCTTCTAATTTTATAGCTGCATTCACCATCTGCAGTGATTTTGGAGCCCCCAAAAATAAAGTCTCTCACTGTTTCCCTATCTATTTGCCATGAAGTCATGGGACTGGATGCTATGATCTTTGTTTTTTGAGTGTTGAGTTTTAAGCCATTTTTTTCACTCTCCTTTTCACTTTCATCAAGAGGCTCTTTCTTTTTTTTTTTTTTTTTTCTTTTGCTTTCTGCCATAAGGGTGGTGTCATCTGTATATCTGAGACTACTGATATTTCTCCTGGCAATCTTGATTTCAGCTTGTGCTTCAGCCAGCCCAGCATTTCCCATGATGTACTCTTCATATAAGTGAAATAAGCAGAGTGACGATATACAGCCTTGATGTACTCCTTTCCCAAATTGTAACCAGTCTGTTGTCCCATGTTAGGTTCTAACTGTTGTTTCTTGGCCGGCATACAGATTTCTCAGGAGGCAAGTAAGGTGGTTTGGTGACATTACAGGAATCAGTGAATTAAAATGGACTGGAATGGGCAAATTTAACTCAGATGACCATTATATCTACTCCTGTAGGCAAGAATACCTTAGAAGAAATTGAGTAGCCCTGCTAGTCAACAAAAGACTCTGAATGTAGTACTTGGGTGCAATCTCAAAAAACAACAGAATGATCTCCGTTCATTTCCAAGGCAAACCATTCAATACCACAGTAATCCAAGTCTATGCCCCAACCAGTAATGTTAAAGAAACAGAAGTTGAATGGTTCTGTGAAGACCTACAAGACCTTCTAGAACTAGCACCAAAAAAAAGAGGTCTTCTTCATCATAGGGGGCTGGAATGCAAAAGTAGGAACTCAAGAGAACTTGGAGTAACAGGCAAGTTTGACCTTGGAGTACAGAATGAATCAGAGAAAAGGCTAACAGAGTTTTGCCAAAAGAATGCACTGGTCATAGAAAACACCCTCTTCCAACAACACAAGAAATGACTCTACACATGGACATCACAAGATAGTCAGCACTGAAATCAGATTGAAATCATCTTTGCAGCCAAAGATGGAGAAGCTCTATACAGTCAGCAAAAACAAGACTGGGAGATGACTGTGGCTCAGATCTTGAACTCCATATTGCAAAATTCAGACTTAACCTAAAGAAAGTAGGGAAACCACTAGGCAATTCAGGTATGACCTTAGTCAAATCTCTTATGATTATACAGTGGAAGTTACAAATAGATTCAAGGAATTAGACCTGTTAGAGTGCCTGAAAAACTATGGACAGAGGTTCATGACATTGTACAGGAAGTATTGATCAAGTACATCCCCCAAAAGAAATTAAAAAAGACAAAATAGTTGTCTGAGGAGGCCTTACAAATAGCTGAAAAAATAAGAGAAGCTAAAGGCAAAGGAGAAAAGGAAAGATATCCATTTGAATGCAGAGTTCCAAAGAATAACAAGGAGAGGTAAGAAAGCCTTCTTCAGTGATCAATGCAAAGAAATAGAGGAAAACAAGAGAATGGGTAAGACTAGAGATCTCTTCAAGAAAATTAGAGATACCAAGGGAACATTTCATGCAAAGATGGGCACAATAAAGGACGGAAATGGTACAGACCTAACAGA
>SJYA01005541.1:799-17077 GCA_006410615.1 Neotragus moschatus | reverse complement strand
AAAACAACCAGCGCACAAGGAGTAGTCTGCTCTGCAACGCCTACAAGTATGTCTCTGTTTTGTAAGCACGACAAGGTGATACAGTAGAAGCGACGGCGATGCCTGGTTGAAATTGCAGGACACAGTAAGCTGGGGAAGCTCGCGCGTCACTTGTTTATATTTGGCAAAGTGCTTCTCGCAGGACACCGTTTCTCCGGGCTGCGTAACGCAAGCTCCATTTTGGTCGCCTGGCTCGTCGAACTTCCGCTGAATCCTGTTGCACGCGTGTACAGCTGGAGGCGGCTGCGAGAACACAGTCCACATAGAATAGATGTGTACATGTACTATTGTAAGGGGCTGGGAAAGGTTAAGGGTTCGCGGCTGATTAGACAATGCAGGCTAGGGGGCGCCTCAGCAACCAGCGCAGCAGGCCGCGTGCGGGCGCTTTCGCAGCGGCGACACACCCACAAGCACCGTCACAGTGTAGTTGCCGCAAAAACAGCTAATTGTGTACGAACAGAACTGGACGTCTCAACCCCAAGACCACTGCGTGCGCAGTCATCAGTAAAAGGGCGCCTCTGGCCGCCGCACAGAGGGTCAGGACGCAGCGCGCCATCGCGCTCGCTCGCTGATGATTTGAGAGACCAGTTTGCTTGTAAAAACCTCTCTCACTCGCGCTCCAGTAGTCCAGTCGCAAGTCCGTCGGACCCAGATGAAAGTGCATGTCAAAGACTCCGCGGAGCGTTGCAGGAGTGAGTCGCGACAGCTGCCTCATGAAAGCAGCAGCTTCGACTGTGGGAGGTAGTTGAAGCACGATTCTAAGCGCACACGAGCGGCGCACCTGCTGGGTATCCTGAGTGCAATAGCTACTGCTTTTATGCAAGACGCGGCGGGCAGGAATCAACGGGTGCAAGCGGCGTCACGCAGCCCGACAGATATCCGTGTACCGGTACGCGCTGATTTGGGACGGCGGTGCCAATCCGCCAGCTGGACGCTCAACCTCAGATCGAGCTCACCTTTCAAAAAAGCTGCACGTGGCTGGGGAACAGCGGCCAGTTGTTCACGTATGCGTCCACGGAGAGCCATCCGTTCGAGAGCATTGTTGTAAAGGTTAATTCAGCTGCACGCATCTTTGTAGATGTCACTCCCTCACCAAGGCGCTCGGTTATTGATGCTTCTCACGTTGCCGTGCTGTGCTCTGTACGCCGGCTGTTCTGGTCGCATCGTTTAGGGATGTCGGGCGCAGAAGCCAACTTACGTCGTTCGCTGCCGTATGATTATTCCGCATGACTTCTAGCGAGACCAGGGTGCCTACGCGCTGCCGGTCCGATGCCTCACTGAGGGAGCTTTGCTCCACCGAGAATCGTCTGCGATCACGCCAATGCCAACGCAAGTCGCGTGGCTACGGACGCACATTCCCGGAATCCAGAAAGCAAGAAGAGCGCTGGTTCAGTTGACTTGCACAAGATGCTGCAGCAGTCAGCCAACATGCTCGTCGAATCCTGGTCCCGCCCTCTTATCTCTGAACGTCCCCAAAATTGCACTTCCTCTACGCCAGCCTCTGCGTCACGATGCATCAAGCGACACCTGAGGGCGGCCGACTGAGACGTACGCGACCGGCCACACTAGTAGGCACTTAGATCACAGACACCTAGGTAACTTTCGCAGATCCATGCCACGCCAACATACGTGCGCTGGACATTAGAGCGTCCGTCTGACTTAACTCCACTTTCGAATGAAAACCCGTCTGTCTATACACCTCTGATATCAGCTTGCGGTGTGCAGTAGTCGACTTTCAAAGCGCCGGACGCCTACAAGGCGCGGCTGCCCCTCAAGCCAGCTGCGGGTCAAGCTGTATCCAAGCTACAGTGTATTCTTTTGGACGTTGAGAAGCTCTTTAAACCGCGCTCGACGTCATTCCTCACTGACACTCAGACGATTGCTATCATAGTTGGCGCACCAGTTGGTGCGGGTATGTTACTCTGGTTGCGCGCACGTCCGTTGTGAAGGCATGTGGTTGTCGTGTTGACTACTGCGCGGTTTTTTTCAGCGAGCCTCCAAGGTGGGGCGGATATCATCCAGAAGTGCAAACAGCGAAGGCGGCGCGGTCGCGCAGGACGCTGCCGCGTCTAGTCTCTTCCAAACTGACCTCAAGCATCCCTGGGGGAGCGCGCCCCATCGTCTTGTGAACTCGCTGCATCGAGCTGATGACCACCGCTAGACAAAGTAAGCACTTAAATGCAGTGAACCTGACGGAGTGCAGATTCTCAATGCTGGGGTAGCGTACCGGCTCACTGGGGCGCCTGAGGCCCTACTGTTTCAGCATATGGCGGGGGTTCGTCGCCGGGACCTGGGGGCGGGGCAGGAGGCGCCCGGCCTTCTGCCTGTGGCAAGGGGGGGGTCCCAGATAAGTATCAAAGTTTCTGCCGTGTCCCCTTGCTGCACCCACCCGCCTGTCCGCCGAGCCGAATCTTCGATCACGACGTGCCAGTAGGGCGGAGGGGGACTCCCCGGTGGTTGTGGCAATGGTGCATCCTCTTCCGTCAGGCCTCCCTGCTGCGGCGCCACCACTGGTGCAGCCGTCCGCTGGGTACCTGCACCTGGCGACGATGCGTCGGGTGCCGTCTCCGTACCCTTCTCTATCTCCTCAGATCTGCAGCTATCTGCCTGCTGACCAAGGCCGTTATCAAACGCAGGAGGGCCCTTAACGTCGCCAGGGTCTCCCAACAGCCTCCGGTGAGACAGAGATAAGAAAGCTACTACCAGGAGAGCGCCCACTTTTACTCCTGACACAAACACGAGCAATAGAAGTTGTGCACGCACACGGGAACGTCTTTGTGATGCGATTTTGCTCGACTTCTTTGGAAATCCGCGACAGCTGCTGTGGGGGCCTCTGCGTACTTTCATAAGATCTTCTTCGCGTTTTGACACGGGTTTCTTCGTTGGCCTTCCTGCTGTGGTCCCGGTGTTACCCATCGTGCATGTAGCATTTTGCGTGCACGCAGCTGTGAGTTGCAATATGTGTCCGCATACTGATGAAATTGCTGTGCAAGTCTACAAGCCGCAGGAGCCCGTGTGTTCTCTGGTAGAATACATCTCGCTTCCCGCCTGCGCAGCTAGTTACGGCATGTCTGCTTCTGGTGTCCTCCGCTTTTCACTCCGGCACAGAGACGATATGCTCTGCCAAGGGCTCTGTGTGAGGCGGCTCATCTCGAACCCGACCAGCACAAGAACCTCTGTCCGCCAGCGAGTAAGGGGTCGGCATCTCGACACCAAAAGTGAGCGAATACGTCGAGACCAGCCCGCTCTTCATCCTTTCTGCGCAGCAACGCCGTATTGGGCTACGAGAGGGGGGGGCGGGCGCTGAGTGACTCCAGACGGATTGGTCGTCCTGTGGCTTACAGCGCACCGCTTACAACGCTTCGAGGCTGCTCACGAGCGTCCCAATTGGGTAGAGCTTCCCGAGTAACTCGTGCACTGCAAACTCCCGCGGCCCCGCGCGGACCAGATAAGAAGACTGAGGGGAGACAGCCACGTCACAGTAGCGCTGCTGTTTTTCGGGGAAAGAGTAGACGAGCACGCACAAACAGGAGCGGAAGGACGGTCCTCAGCCGGAATTGTACTACCAAAATGGGGTAGCTACATCTGTTGTGGATCATTTCAGATCGGCGGGAGCATACGGAACGGGATGAAGACGCACCTGGTCCCGCGCTAGACACAATGCCAAACGCCATCCCCTGGCTAGCATGCACTAACAGGAAGGGTGCCTCGTCCACAGCCGCCTTATAGTGCCAAAATGAGGTAGCTGTATCTGTCGCGGATGATGTTACATCGGCGGGGGCACACGAAACGATGCGAAGACTTAACTGCTCGTGCGCTAGGCCCAACGTCAAACACCATATCCTGGTGGGCGTTCCGCTGCAGGAGATGGCTAAAACGCGTTCGCGGCAAGACCGCCTTCTCCCAAGCCACACGAAACCTGAAGGTGCACGCGATTGGCAGCCCTGCATCTATAAAACGTGTGCAAAGACATGCCTGATGCTGTGAGTCTGACGAGGAGAGCCAGCGCGTGGGGGCTGGGAGACTGGCAGCGCGTAGGCAGCCCTGCTGTGATTGCTTGCACGTGATGACCCGCAGGTCAGCCAGCCGGCGCGGCACCGTAAACACATAGGCTTTCACGTCGAGTCTTTGTTTACGCTGCTCCAAGCGCAGCGCTGCGGTAACCATCAGGGGTCTTGGCTTCTCGTACCCCCACGTGAGCCGAACGTTTCACGGAGACCTGTGCGCAAGAGTGTGTGCAGCTCGTAGTACCTTGAGAGCGAAAGCAAGACGCGCCGAGGCTGCTCACAGCGCGGCGCCACCCTCCTCTGCACGCAGTCCGTGAATGGAAATTCTCCACCCACCTTCTCCACGCTGGCGCAGAGCGCGCACAGCTTACCGTGCTGGTCGGGGGCACCTCTTGAAACCGTCACCGGCTTACTTGCGCGCTTGGCACTGAGGTGCATGGGCCAACGTGCAACGCATCCACTTTGCAGTTATGACGCATGACAGCTCAGTTTGCGGATTATCTGCTGGTGTGGTCTGTCCGAAAGTACATGCTCTCTGCATTTGCTTGATGCTTAGGTGTCGTCGCAGGCGCTGCGGTCAGACACGTAACAGGGGCCGCGAACCAGGAGCACACACAGCCTCTTTGATGTGCTGAAGCAGGTTAGGCCCCGTCGTCTTCTCACTATGTGATGAGAGGCACGCACCGTCAGACGCTGTGCGGAGTTCCAGCCCATGGGAGGCGTCAAAAGCAACGTACTCGAAGGCACGAGAGCTGATCGTCTGAACGAATACCTCCCCTTGTTCTCCAGGCTGCAGAAAAAAGACTAGCCGCACTGCTCACGGTCGTGCGACAGTCGAGGGAAAAAGCGCGTACATGCTGAAGAGGTGTAGTCTGCGCAGTGCTCGTAATGGGCGCGGAAACGACGGACAAAGCGCCTACATGATCAAGAGGCCTAGTCTGCTCGTGCTGGGCGCGCCAACTAGGGATTCGCCACGCGCTCGACCCGTAGGGCGTGCGCGCCTGTGCGTAGGAGGGGCGGGATTTTTTCGCTCATTGCGGGGGCGAAGCGTAATGAGTGTACTTGCGGGTGCCCGTGTGACGAATTTGGTCCTTTGACGTGGACAGGGCAGCTCCAGGCCAATGACGCCTAGCAGGTGGAGACGTACGCCCTGCGGCTTTGCACTTCCGCGGTTCGTCTACTTTTCGCGGTCATACGGCAGAGTCCGCGCGCTATTGCAGAGGTGCAGCAAGGCCTGCGCGCGGCCACGTACAGCTAGGCTCGCAGCGGCTTGCGGTCCTGTAGACCCTTCGACTGCGAAAGCTCAACGAGTAAAATCCCGCTTTTGCTGCAGGTACGCAGCTTCAGCGTGCTTACGGCCCCCCTAGAGGCTGTCAAACGATCAAGACGAGTGTAGCCAGTTCTTGAGGATAAAACCTTTTACCGATCTGGAGAGAGGCAAGCCTCTACACGTGACCACACACAGAGGAGAGAAAGCTGCAGGTCTAGGACGGCCAACGTGCGCCGGGAGGGCAGCACTGCACCAAGACAGTGAAGAGACCTCGGAGCGAGTGGGAGAGCGCCCAGAAGTACATATGTGTAGACTATCACAGGGGCTGCTTCAACCCTTCACACCATCCACCCTGACCCGCTGCTGCGCGGCGGCTTTTGCAACCGCGAGAGCGCTACCGTGCTATGCGCAGTCGACTCTTATGCGTCTTATATATGGCAAGGAGCAGTAGCGTCACGTAGCCCTGCCGGTGAGCCCAGACCGGCAGCCAGACATCTGCTGTCCTGAGCTCCACTCGTGTTATTCGTTTGCTGCCCCGAGCTGTAAGCCCCGCCCCTCAGTGCGTCACAGCTGTCTGAGGGCTTCGCAGGCTGCGTTTTGATGCCTCCGTTTGCAGTGCAGCGCACAAGAGGCCCGATATGCATTCTGGGCCGCCACAGCGCCGCCAAGCCGCACGCTGCTGCGTCCGTGCGTGCTGTGTCAGCGCGGGGCGCTGCTCCGGCGCCTCGCAAGAAGCTCGGCAAAACCGGACTCCGCCCGGTCGCTCGACTCGAAGGCTGCAATACCAGATGCGTGACGCACCCATATTCTGGGAGGAGGGGGAATGCCAGACTGCTGTGAGGAGAGAAAGCGTCTGTTCGCGCCCCGGCGAAGCATTGAGAGATGAGATGACGCTGAGAAATCACATTCTTGGAGGTCATCAAGGATGGCGACACCAGGTCGACCAGTTGCAGCACCCCTTGCACGAGGAGCTGGGGCACCACGCTTCTTACCACGTGTTCCGTAGCCGGCTCGGACGTTCCATCGTCATTACGTCCGCGCAAATAAGCGAGCGCGCAGGCGCGTAAAGTGAGTCACCGGTGTTCCACGAATTGCACAAGGTAGCAGAACGGAAGCTACAGTCTGCGTCATGGCGTCCCTCGAATAAGAGGTGGCAGCCACCGCCCGGTCGCATGCGTTATCCTTAGGAAAAGCAACATCAGAAAAGCTGCAGGTGCACAGTGAAGCCCTGAAGATACTGAATTTCTGATGAACTCAATGCATTTGCTGCTGAGGGCGGGTGAGAGCCTGGTCAAGGGGCCTGCTGGCGTGAATCTAGGCCATTCTCCATTTCACACAGTAGGCTGGCCATCGATGCGGCCCCCCGCTCCAGATGTCCGACCCACTGTGCTGGGAATTTGCGGAGGACAACAAATGGCGGCCTACCCCAGCGGGTGCCAGTCAACCGTTCCGCCGCTAAGCTTCTGCTTCGTTGCGGACACTGGCCCTCAGCAGTGGAGGCAATTCACTGCTCCCACAGGTAGCCCTCAGTTTACAAATACGAAACGTTGCGCACATGTACGTAGGCGTCCGCATCGCGTAGCGCTTCACGAAATGGCGTGGGCGCTTATTCCGCGTCATACAGCGGTGCGACACGGAAACACCGATTGCGCGCACGGCTGACGCACGTGACTTGTCTAGTAGGGGTTCGGCGCTGGGACGCCGACGTGGGTGGACTTTTAACAATTATCATGCCTGCCTATCGCGTAACCTGGTCGTGTATCACGTGGCTTGTTCCTCGTGAACCGGGAATAGGGCATACTCATCGTGAGCGTCTGCGAATGGCCCGGCGCGATCGTTGCCCTACGGTTGGGACCGCAGGCATGCGAAGCCGAACGCAGTGTGCCGTTTGGAGAGAACGATAACCTGCTATAGGCGGCTCGGGTCGCACTCATGCTGGCGGTACAGTGAGTGTCTGCTTACGTGAGCGCGCGTACGGGACGATTTACACGGACACGAAGAGCTGAGTGAAGCACGGCGTATGGGAAAGTGGTCTACATGTGTTCATGTCCACTGACCCGCACCGTGTTCGAATGATCCCAAGGTAGGCAGCGTCGACGAACGTCGGCGCACCGCTCTGCACACGCGGGTCGCTCGCACACGCACCGAGTGTCGAATGCAGCCAACTGTGCTCTGTGGATACAATCATGTAACAGGGCATTTGTGAGCCGAAAGAAACGGTCACCTGTAAATGTCGACGCATTCTTCTGCGTCTTTCGCTCGACGCCGGCCCGGCTACGTGCGTGCACACCTGGACTAACAATTTGCAAGCAGTTCTGTACCTCTGTCATGGCATTCCGGAAAGCTGGCGCCGGCGCGGTTTCTCATGGCGTTTATCCGCTGCGATGCACATTTGCGGAAATCATCCTGGGCTGTTGTATTCCTCGCTATTCTTCAAAGCGGGGTGACTGCCTTAGGCGCTACGCGGCGCTAATACGAGCAGCCGCGTCGTCGCTGACGCACCTTGCGTTCAGTGCACCGCTGCCCAGACCTAGGCCTTCCGAACGATTCTTTCTCCTACGTGGTCCACGCCACTGGTGGCTGCATAGGCGCCACTTTCGCTGGACTTGCTTCTGTGAGCAGTGGGAAGGAGTCTTGGGGAGTTTTGTTTGAAAATTTTCTTTACAAAGCGGGGCGGCTCTTGCCTCTCAGTCCCGTGCAGTGTGGTCCAGCCCTTATACGCGGCCTCCCCCTGCCTATTTGGGCGCTGTTGCGTTCTTATCGGAAAGGATTTGAGCACGTCAGTGTACTACGTGGACTCGTGTACGAGAAGGTGTTTGTTGACGTTGTTTTCAATATTGGAAAATCGTTTTACAACAGAGCGCGTTGCTTGGGGAACAAACACGAATCCGTGCACTCTCGTCAGTACCTTCAGTCTTCTTCGCCCTGTTTGCGCAGCACGGTCATCCTGGTGTCCCATGCCACGCTTCTCCAGTTTGCATTCAACGCGAGCTCCCTTTCCTTCGATGTTACAATGCAGACTTCTCGTGTCTTTGCGCGGAGAGCGGCTTCCGGAAGATCGATTTACCGGCGCTTCCCTGTAGGTCCCGCGCTTTCGATCTGGTGTCTCCTAATTCCAGTGCTGGTCTGCAGTCAAAGGAGCGGCAGGGGCAACCGATGGCGGCACACTGACGCAGCCCCGAGTGACACAAATATGTGGTCTGCTCGGGAGGACAAGCCTTTGAGCGAGGTGTGGCCACCCTCGCACGAAGGAGGCAATATGAATCCACGCCAGACTCAACAACTCGGCTCGATGAGGGTGTCACACACTCCCTCGGTCACATACAGAACCAGCTCCTCCTATGGCGCCCAGCAGACGGGGTATACGGGTGCTTTTTCGCCAGCTGTATTCAGCAGTCCTATCACGGCTAGAACTCCGACGACGGCAGGTGCAACGTCGGGCACGCTCTCTGCCCGAGGATCTGCGGCCACAACACAGCCTCCGAGTTACCCTTTCCTTGGTGAGGGGACAACAGGGGGCTGGAGCAGAGGCGCCAGTGCCCCCGCATTCGCGTCATCGCAGTCTCCGCATGGTAGACCGTATGACCACGCGGTGCCCGGCAGCACCTTCAGTGCGATTCCTGCTGGCCAGCAAGGTAGGCCGTCAAGCACTTCCCCAGGAAGATCTGCCCTGGGCCCACAAACACCTCTGTCTGAATTTCCTTCTACTGCCTTCTCGGGGTCGGCTGAGCATATTCAGCCGGTGTACCGTGAGATCACGTATCCAGCAACTAGCGCGCCGGGCACCGATGACAAACCGGCAAGCGATGGTCTGCTGAGTATCCGCAGTTCAGCTCCTACCGGCGGCGCGCCGCCGCACGCCACCGCCTCGCCAATGTCGTATAACAGTGGACGCACCCCCGGCCGTACTCCATTGCCAGCTTCCAGTTCAGCGCTTCAGGCTCCTCCGACCACCACCATCAACTTCCCATGGAGCACGGTTACGCCGCAGGCGGCATCGGGTGCCATCATGCCCAGCGGAGCAGGGGAGACCAGCACGCGCACTTTTCAGTCCTCGTCGGGCGGCTCAACCACCACAGGAAGACAGCGAACTGGAGCTGAATCGCAGAGCACGTTGTCGTCGGGTGATGCACGGCCGTGGACAGCAGCGGGCGAATATTATGGCTCTGGAAGTGCTCGGTCATCACTTCCGGAAAGAGGCCGGACACAGGGCCCGGGTGAACCGGTGTATCCTGACATTTATGCGGCGCAACGCACCTTCAATTCTGCTCACATCGGCAGTAGCGAGCCGCTGGCAACGACGTCCACTCAAGGAGGCTCGTATACAGGATCGGGAAACTACGGGACGCCCGCCGGTCGGGTCACGGACCCGGTTCGTGGAGGCAGTCGCAGCGGAGGCTTGGAACAAACCGCCTCCTGGCGACCGGCACAAAGTCCAACTGAGGCGCCGAGGGCAAGGGGAGAGAACAGCTCTTCATCGTGGTCCTTTCGAGAAAGCCCTGCGAACTACGGGGACGACGCAGCCCTGTCCACTAGGGGCAGACTTCAGGCAGACCCTGTACCTCAGTGGACTGCGCCATCAGACACGTTCCGTCCTCTTTTTACGCAAGAGGACACTGTCACGCGCCCGCGTGAGCACGTCCTTAGCGGCGATAATTCACTCGCGCACCGAGCCTCACTTCAACGAGCGGGAGAAGACAAGGTTGAAAGCTCACCATCAACACCAGCGGATGCTTTCGCAGGTGGGCATCCTGAAAAAGACGATGCGAACCGCGAGAATACCTCAGCGCCTGCTCCTTCTCGGCCGCACGAGGAAGGCGGCGCGTACTCTGTAGGTAACCATCATATCGAAGAGAGCCGTCCAGCTGCTGACGGTGCCGCCGGAAGCGAGCGCGAAATAATTCCGCCAGCCGTGCCGTTTGTCGGAACTGAACAGACTTCAGTTTCCGAGCATCGAGATGCACATTTGCCTCAAGGGGCAGGTACTGTCGACTCTGCTGACACGGAGTTTCCCCGGGACGACACTGATTTCGAGGGGATAGTCAATGGAAGCATGCGCAACTCAGAAATACACCATGCAGATGTGGCCACACAGGAGAACGCAATCAGAAGCGGCCTTCCACACGAACTATCTCTGGGCCCGCCGGTCAATAGTCGCTCACAGCAAGCCCAGGAAGGCGGAGTTGCCTACGACGCGCCGTACGACCGTAAGGAGAGCGTGGTTAGCAATCGCGCTCCGGAATCGACAGGTGACGGCGTGGGAGAAGAGCACGGCGACGTAGCTAGTCAGAAGGCCGAGGCCGCAGGGGGTAACGAGAGCACCGGGCATGCGGTGCCTCGTCAAGCGTTGGCAGGATATATACCAGCAGAAGCTCTTGCTTTGTCGACGACCGCTGCCAAGGACAACGATGCGGAAGGCGGTGAAGGAACGCCTTTTTACGGCGATCTCAAAAATTATATGGTGGACGCGGAGGTCCCGTATACGAAAAGCCCGTCTGCGTCAGAGAAGGAAGCAGACAGAGGGGAGAAGTTGTCCGTTACAACCACGTCAACAGTAACTACGCAGACTTACCCACCGTTTTACAATCCATACAACGACAACCTCGATGTCGACGATATACCCGATAGCCCGTACCATAACTACAAGTGGGCGGTAGATCCTTTTCCTAGTACTTACAGCACACATTCTCGGCTGGAAAACTACGAAAGCGAATTTAACAACCGGTATTACCATGAAGAGAAGACCGCTCCAAATATTACCTGGGAGGAATACACTAGAAGACGCAAGGAGGTGGATGACGCGCGCAAGCGGGAGGCAGAGCTTCAAAATGAGGGCAGCATAGGGGTGATAGAGAGCTCGGATTCGCTTTTCCAAGGCCTAATTGGCTACCCTAACCGCGGGCGTATGTCTCGCTTACCAGTATAGCCGCCCGTTCGCAGGACGTGGCCGGCGCTCCCAGTACGTGCATCTTTGACTCAATGCGTTTTACGGATCCGTGTCTCAACGAAACCCACCGCGCCACACTCTTGCTGTGCCTCAAAGTACCTTCCCAAAGTACCCGCCCGCTGTCGCATACCTCTTGCGGACCGCAGCGTGGCCGGAGAAAGCTACAGGGGTGCAATCCTGATCGCGCCCCGATATAGTTTCACGCTCTGCTAGTCGAGGCAAGAGTTTTCTCGTGTCCTGATGCCAGACTTATAGCCTGCCACGCGACGCGGATAGCTCACAGCTCCAAACGTGTAACGCGGGACGCGCTGCTGCAACTTCGTTGCAACTCTAGGTCGTGCACGGGTAAACAGTAGCTACGTTACACACCCATGCGCAGGCAGCATACTTCGGCACCCGCAGATTTTGCCAGGAGTAAGCACGTTTTCTGACACGCAATGCAATCTCGACGCGAGCCCTAGTAGTGGAGGCTGCGGGCTGCGAGGTAATTAGCGATCAAAGATCATTATGTAGCAAGACTGCGACTAGGCGCTGTCGCTGCAGCCCTGCGTCTACTAAGAGCTGGCGCGTGTTCAGCGTTGAGGGCCGTCGAAAGCGACCTCCCTTAGAAGGGCAAGGAAGGCGCTCATACACGTGAGCGTTCTGAAGCCGGCAGGCTATGCGGAAACTCGCTAACGCCACTATAGAGTGGCTGTCCTCACGCCAATCGTCGCTGGCGTTCACAACTCGGCTATACAACATACACGTGCCTGGTTGTTCTACAGCCGGAATCTTGCACCGTGAGCCGCTCGCCGTCGGCTTACAAGAGCTGAAGTTCATCGGACGTGAAGCAGCCGGGGGCGACAGATCTGGTGTGCGCCAGCGTGTGCGGAGTTGGGAGCGGCCACACTTGCACCAGCCACGCGCCTCACATCGTGATCTGCCGCGAGGTCACCTAGACGCGGCTGGTGGCTGAGGTGAAGACCCCTTGCCGCCAAACTGGCGTGGAAATCAACAGGGCGGCGCGACCGTCCGACAGGTGGCGTTACTGTTATTCGTGCAGTTGTTTACCCCCCGGGGGCCCAGCATAGCTCGCCAAAACACCACGCTCTCTCAATCGGGCTTGCAGAATTGTTGTTCGCTCAGCGATAAGAAGGAGCGCGTGCACGAGAGAAGTCCTCTTTTCCGGTCGCACACTGATACAGTGCCCTTCTCGCGCGGCGCACGCGTGTAGCTCGCGGCGCTGGGAGAACCGTCGCCGCAGAGCCATGCACTTGAGCAGTCGGCCGTCGCGCCTGTCGTCTAAGAGCCAAGTGACAGGCGACAGCGGCGAACCGCCCCGCGTGGTGGTACTCTAAAGGATTCCTGCAGTACTTTTATAAACAATCAAGCCCGTGTCTTTTGAATCTCGACTGCCGCACAAAGGGGCGTTAAGTAGGAGTCTATGTGTCGCAGATGCGGAAGAGGAAGAGCGCTGCATTTGCACGTAGCACTATATACGGCCCACGCAATCGCACATGCTCCGGCAACAGTGGGGTGTGGCGAAATGTTTGTGGGGCCGTACCGTCGCGGCGTTCTGCCGCTAGCCGTGGCGCAGGAATATCTCCGCAAATATTTACACGGGTTGGGTGTTCAGTGCAACAGCGTGCTAGGAAGCTACTGAAGCTTCTTTGACCAGGCCCTGAGCCGACTCCTGTGGCCGCACCGCGTGAAAGTATAGGCTCCTGTGTACAGGTTCATTGTAGCTGCGCGCCGAAAAGTGTGCCGTGCCTGCAGCGGTCGTCCAAAGGTGTCGGCGCGGGACCTACGTGAGCTACATTTTCCAGCGGACACGCCGGTATTTAAGAGGGTGTGGAATCGATGTGCGACCACGCAGCGAAGCTCAGGAAGCAACGCGGACCAGCTGATCTCACGCATCATTACAGGCACCCCCATGGAAGTGTGTTGGCCAGAACAGGGGGTCCGATCCGTCCTCAGCGTGTCATGTAGTAGTCGAGCGCGTGTGTGCTGGCTGCCGCTGAGGCCGTTCCCACCGTGTGCCCGTACTGGGAGGTGGCGGGCCTGACAAATAGTCTGAATTCTTGATCGACTTCGCGTGCCTCCTGTGAAGCGGTATGGCCAGAAGATTCTGTCTTCTCAATCCCGCATGCGCCAACAACGGGCCCGGCTGACAGCAGGAGAGGGAGCCGTGCCGTACGTACGAGTAGTCAGACCAAAAGTGTGCCTATCTTCAGAGCCTGCCCTACGCCGGCCCTCCGCTTTGATTAACAAAGTGGGCCGGGCTTTCTCCCCCAAGAGCTGGGAGGCTCTCCAAGTTTTTGACTTCTTGCACCGCCTCTGCTCCATGCAGCGGTGTCGTACAGGAGCAGGCCTCCGCTTTCGCGCATGTTTTTGCACACAGGGCGCCGGCTCCAACACCGCCCCCCTAGATCGACGTCTTCACGCAGTCTGGCGCAGGCGGCTGTCCGAGTGCGAGCGCGGCTGTGTCCTTCGCGGCGCCGGTAGTAGGAAAGCAGGTGACACGCGACAACGCGTGACCGGCGCCGTTTTTTTCCTTTGTCTTGAAATTTGTTTTGCTTCCCTCCATTGATTGTAAGATGCGCGCGCGCAAAGAAGCAGCTGTCTTCATTCAAGACCTACTGACACGCTCTTCCTCCATCGCACGTTGTACGCGTTTTGTGGGCGAAAGTCACATCCCCGAAAGACGGTGGTGGTGTCGTGGGCGTCTCCAGGGACGGTCAGGCACGCGTGCTGATGACAGCGTGACGGTCACACACCTCTGTTGTACATGCCAAAAACCAATTTTTCACGCCGCGGGCTGAGGCCGCTGGCTCTTTCGTAGTCTCAGTTGAGTCTTGTTAGTAGAGCTTTCGCCTGCATAGACTCGGTGTCAGTTCAAAAAGCTGTTCACCAGGTCTTTGCCCATACACGTAGGCAACGTGGACGGCGTATACGAGTGGCCGTGCGCTTTGCAGACGCCAGCGCTGCCTCCTTCGCCCACTCTGCCGCGAGCTTGTCCTCTCGAGATCGTGCTGTGCAGATGTGTGTACATCTTTTTCGCCCCCTTGGAACGTCCTCGGTCATCACTGACGGCACAGCAGTACATTTTCTTCTCACCGTTGTCAGGGCCAACTTCTCCTCCACCTATAGGGCGCCCCCCTGAGGGGTGGCCGCTCTGCGCGACAGACAGAAACAAAATGAATGCTTTGTAACCTGCTGCCCCCCTGACCGTCTTCGTAAGCTGCTGCCCCCAGACGGATCCACGTCCGCAGACGGTGAGCGGAGTTTACAAAAGAGAACCTCCTGCGTCACTGGCGCATTTCTGGTCGCACTGAGGGGCGGCTGCTCCAAACAGACAAAATAGAATGAATGCTTCGAAACCTGCTGCCTCCCTGGCAGTCCTCCACGTACGCAGACACGGATTGTATCGGAGAAGACATTCTGCGTCACCGGCGCGTTCGTAGTCGCCCTGAGGGTGGCTGCTCTGCTCGACAGACAAAAACGAAAGAAAGGCTTCGTAATTAGCTTGACCTGTCCCCCTGACAGATCTCAACTTACGCAAGCGCGGAGTCTAGTGGAGAGCTTTCTGCGTCAGTGGCGCATCCCTGGCCGCCCTGAGCGGTGGCTGCCCCTGACAGGAAAAAACAGAATGAGCGCTTTGGAACCTGCTGCCCCCCTGACAGATCCTCACGTACGCAGCCGGGGAGCAGAGTGGGAGAACATTCTGCGCCACTGGCGCATCTCCGGCCGGACATGGACTGCCATGGTGCTCTACACCACCGAGGCCAGGCGTACCTGATTCTCAGCTTCTGACGGGTTGCCGCCCCATGTGTCGCGCGCCGCAGTTCAACTCTGCTTTTTTTCTTACTGGGTGCGCCCTAGTCTGGAGCGCTGTATGCCTAGCGCCGGCCCTACACGCTATCGTGTACGTCTAACGCAGGCAGAAGACTCAGTCCCGCACAACACGAACGCTCATATCGCAGCGCTTCAGTGCACGGGCACTCTGTCTGAGCCCGTAATGTTTTCTGATAAAGTTGGAGTTCCTCGTGTACGTCTGCCATTGCTTTCCAAGGTGAGCGGCTGGTGGAACTGTGTCTTGAAGCAAGCGCTGTCCCTGTAGTCCACATGGGTGACTTCTAGCCCGTTCCTTGGCTGTGCATCGCAGAGAGGTGGCTGGCGGGGTGCGATCCCGTCCAGACTTATAAAGCCAAACAATCTGTCCCCCGCAGCTGCTTATGATGTTGCGTTACGACTTCTGGCCACTAGCCACACCCACAGACTGGCTGCTACGGTGGCATGCCTATGCGCGGCGTACATTCCCTCTAACGTGCAGATGCGCGCGGCTGTTAAAGCGAGACTTGGGAGCCAGCACCAATCCTTATATGCGCCGTATACAGGCACGTCTAGCCGACTGCAGCAGCGACTATGTGCTGTGACACAGTTTTTAACAGACTGTTTCTGAGTGCAGGGATGCAAGCACACAGGTGACTGTAACGCGGCCCCTCCCTTTCTCAACTCGGCCCATTACTCGCGGAATGAACGTCTTAGTAGTCGCCTCTCGGCTACATATGTCTACGTATACATTCATTTATATATATATATCCGTATTTATGTATGTATGCTTCGCTGGGGCCACTCATGTATACGTATGCATATATAGAAGGAAACAGGCCTAAGCTGACGTATACGCGTGATACTGTAGCCCTCGCTCTACATATGCAAGCACATATGCGGATCTATATGTATTTGGCTCTCTCCCTCTTCCCTCGGGCCGCAACGACCACCGTCGCCGCCAGCTCTTATGCAGGGGCAGAAGCCAGGAGGCATCCTCGGGGGTCGACGTCCGCCTCAATCTTCAGCGTGTGAGCTACATGCTACATGAGCCACTCATAAGTGGTAGCTGCATTTCCTCTAGTCATTCATATCTGCCACATAAGCGATATGCGCATATGTATATATGTACATATACAGACATTTGTTCCTGTATAGACGTATAATAACTGCCTTTCCTCTTGTCATGCATATATGCCACATAA
>SJYA01005540.1:17454-41871 GCA_006410615.1 Neotragus moschatus | reverse complement strand
GGGCCCTCAGTGGGCAGCCTTGAGGAGGCACATCGGATGTGGCCAGGGTCTCTGCCCAGCATCCCTGGCCACAAGCTGAAACTTGACACAAACTGCTCAGCAAGGCTTTGGAGTGTTGACCAGGCTTTGAGCCCTTTACATGTGCTGACATTTAATTTCCTCCACAGCCCCAGGACAAAAAGCAAAGTAAGCCTACCAAAACCCCCAGAAAATAGCAAGTGCTGGTGATGATGTAGAGAAATCGGGATCCCTGCAGGCGGTTGGTGGGACTGTAAATGGTGCAGCTGCTGTGGAAAACAGTATGGATGTTCCTCAAAAAGGTAAAAGTAGAATTGCCATATGACCCAGGAACCCCTCTCCTTGGAATATACGCAAAACTGAAAGCAGAGATCTGCATATACTAGTTCACAGCAGTATTATTCACACCATCCTAAAGACAGAAGCAACAAGTGTCCTTGGATGGAGGAATGAAAAAAACAAAATGTGATATAGCCACACAGTGGAATGTTATTCAGCGTTTAAAATGGGAGGAAATTCTGACACCTGCTATCACACGCATAAACTTGTGGACATGACAATCAGTGAAACAAGCCAGTCACAAAAGGACCAATATTATAAGATTCCCTTAATATCTTATTCCCTTAAGATTCCCTTAATTAATAATATTCCCTTAATACCAATACTGTACGATTCCATTAATACGAGGTACCAAATTGGCCAAATTCATAGAGACAGGAAGCAGAAGGGTGGTCGTCAGGGCTGGTGGGGAGGGGGAATGCTTAATGGCGACTAAGGTATTTGAAAAAATGAAAATGTTCTGGAGATGGGATGGTGGTGCTGGTTGGACAAAAATGTGGATGTTNTGCTATCACACGCATAAACTTGTGGACATGACAATCAGTGAAACAAGCCAGTCACAAAAGGACCGATATTATAAGATTCCCTTAATATCTTATTCCCTTAAGATTCCCTTAATTAATAATATTCCCTTAATACCAATACTGTACGATTCCATTAATACGAGGTACCAAATTGGCCAAATTCATAGAGACAGGAAGCAGAAGGGTGGTCGTCAGGGCTGGTGGGGAGGGGGAATGCTTAATGGCGACTAAGGTATTTGAAAAAATGAAAATGTTCTGGAGATGGGATGGTGGTGCTGGTTGGACAAAAATGTGGATGTTTTTAATGTCAACGGTACACTTAGAAAAGGTTAAGATGGTAAATTTTGTTATAGACATTTGACCAAAATTAAAAAAAAAAAAAAATGTTTTTAAGGAAAATAAAGGGCACAACCAGGGTCTGCTGAACCTAGTATGTAGCCCCGGAGCAGAGGCTATCTTAAATGATGGGCAGGTCTTTTCTTTCAGCTGTAACATCAAGACTCCATGACACACTGTTTCCAAAATCAATCAGCTCCTATTATCTTCTCATCAGACCTAATTCATACCACTAACAACCCCTTCAAAAAAACAGATTACCTAGAATGTTGGTAAGACATTCTACCAACATATGTTGGCATCCACATAGCTATATACTCCTGCTTAGTTTGTGGTTTGTTCCAAAACACACACATTTGCAAGGAATGAATGCTGAGATTTTTCCAGGATGACAAAACCAGAGAAATATAGACACAGCTTGTCTACAACCCAGGAAAACAGATATCTTCATGTTTCTGTCTTTTAACACCACCATTTGGTAAACAGATAGGAGATCCTTTGGGTAAATGTAAATATTGTGTAAGTGGGTTGTACAAAGATACATACCTCTGAGAGCCACCCCATTCACTGTACCTTACAGTAACTGACTTAGACAATTCACTCACCACAAGGCATACACAAGCCTTTCTTGGAAGAACAAACAGAGCAGGGGGGCCCTAAGGGGAGGTTCCTAAACAAGAGGGTATCTAAACACCTCAGAAAGGATTAGGTGTAGGAGAGGGGAGAATGAATCCATAATATATTTGCAAGAAAAGCCTCCTGCAGCAGGACCACAAGCGAGCCAGCCCAGGAAACGCGGCCTGCAGAAACGACAAGCTTCCTAGCACCACTGCAGCACTCCCAGCTAGGATTCTGAATTTCCATAGCAACAGGCAGTAGGCTTCAAAGGGACCTTACAGGCCACAGTGTCCTCCTACCCCTGCCCCTCCGAGGGTTCCTAGAGACCATGGTACGTCCACCCAAGCACTGCAGGACACAAACTATGGTGGAGGGGAGGGAAACGGCCTGGGTGGCCAAGACGGGGAGCTGCAGGGGCAGAAACTGAACACAAGTTCTCTGCCAAACATCTCTGGCAGGGACCATGGTGCAGCTAACTCTTTAGCTGTTCCCAAATATGTGGCACAGGCAAGGCAAGGACAAACTATTTCATGTGCCCAAACCCACAGCTCTAGCAATGGGAGAAGGAAGGCCTGGAGAGCAGAGCAAGGCCCTGCGTGGAGGGCACCCTGGCACAGGCTCTGTCTGGCTGGGGAGGGACACAGACATCTGGACAAGCACAGCCTCTCTGAGAAGCCTGGACCAGTTCACCTTTGCTCTCCCTCCCAATGCTGCACAACCCTGAGTCTCTGAACACAACCTGAACGACCAGCCCACAGCACAGAGAAAGGCATCCTGCAGCTTAAGGACCTCCACTCCCAGTTATAACCCCAAAGCAAAATGATTCTCCGGGAAGCTGGGCAATCTTCACAGGCAGTAACAAGATCAGACTTCCTTCAACAGCAAACGGAATCCCATCTTTACCCTCTAGTCCATGCACTGGCAAATTACTGAGCTCAGTGCTTTGCTTTTTCTTCCCCAGAATTGTATTTAAAAAAAACAACAACAACAGAACTCCTTCTATACTGCTCTTTTTGTTGCTAGCCATTTTCTCATGATCCTACCAGCTCTGGGCTGACTGGTAGGTTAGAGAGGTCCCAGCTTATCAGAAAGAAAAGGACAGCATGCAGGTAGAATCAGCCACTCAAGGCAGCACAAGCACTGCCTGGAGGTCAGGTGTTCACACACCTGTGCCACGGCAGGGAAAATGGTCTGCAAGTGTGCCACACACCTGTCTCTCAGTATCAGTGATGTCAGCAGGTGTGCAGCACACTTGTCTCACAGCAGCAACGCCACCAGTGTGCAGCATGGTCTCACAGCAGCAGTGATGAGCAGCCGGGAAGCACACCTCTTCCACAGCACCAGTGACTGCTTTCCTCCGAGGAAAGGGAGGGGCCTCTGCAGCCAGTCCACCAAGAGCAGGGCTTCTACTTTCTTTCCTGTAGACACGGCAGGGGAGGGGCGAGAGTCCTCCATGTAACCCAGCAGGGCACCCACCCGCAACTCAGGGGTGGAGCGTTAGCCGCTTACACCCTCCACACCACCTCGCAGCCCGAAGTACACGCTGCAAATCCTCTTGTTTTGCTGAAAAGGGAAGCCCACCATAAACATGGTCCTTTGTTTGTCCAGTTCTCTGGGAGGCTAATGAATCTTCACACCTGCTTCCAGGCCACCCAGAGAGTGGGGCTAGGGCATGGGTCTCCTCCCTGTACAGAATCCACTATCCTCCCCTCACAGGGCAGGAGGGTGAGCACTGCCGGGGCAGGGCGGGATCTCCATAGACCAGGCGTCCCTCTGTAGGACCGTACAGCTCAGAGGCCAGCGCACTGGACACAGACAGACACAGCTGGCCTCACGAATCAGATGCACAGGGTTCAGTGCTCGGGCTCCACTACTAACTCACAACTCTTCAGGAACAGCAGAGACCTCAGTGTCCTCACCTAAATTTCTTTCCTTAAATATATGGAGATGGGGATGAATCCCCGTCTCACACAGTGAGGAAAGGGACCAGGGAAGTGAGATGATTGTCAGCAGTCCACGGTGAGAGAAAACTAGAAGCTGAGACTCCGAGCTGGTCTCATTAGACCACAGTCCCTGGAGACATCCCTCAGGATCCCCACCACTGACAATCTGATGGAACCATGGGGGTGGGGCAGGGGGCTGTAGCCAGAGAACTTAGGAAAGATGTCAGCAGTGACAAGCAAGGGATTTCAATCAAGCCATCACTGAACAAAGATCAAGGAAAAAAAAGGTAAAAGGGATGAGTGAAGGACTAGAATAAGGTACAACCACCAGTAAAACAAATCACAATTAAAATAACCAGGGAACAACAATGATGGTGTGTTTAAAGACTTGGAGGAAATATTCATCTCCATAAAATCAACAGAAATCAAAGGACAAAGTGTTCCATTTTCATTCATGAAAAAAAAGCTGAACCCTGTACAACATCAATCCAGAGTCAATCCTATTTTTTTCTCTCTCCTTTCAGTGTGTTTAGTTAAACGGGCTGCAATCCAACCTGCACACCTCAAGGAGGGCTGGCAAATCCCCTTGGCTGTATCAGGACATGGGGTCTGAAGCAGTGGGCTCCTGACACTCTGGCCAGGGAGAGCCCCAGAGTCAGGAGAATTTAATTAGAAAGCAATGGCCTTTCTTGAAAAAATTAAGTAATTCATGTATACTGCTCAGCCTTGGGAGAGGCAGTGATTCATTCCTGATTGTTGGAACGGTGGCGGTGGGCTGCCCAGATGAGGATCAGCAGGAAGCACCCCCGCCAGCAGCAGCAGGTGAGGAGGTGCAAGGCCCGCACCCCAGCCTCAGCATCTAAGTGCACCTTCTGGGTGACAGTGTGCGGTGACAGCCGCCTGACCACAGCATGAGTCAGAACTGGGCCGACTCCAGGGAAATCCTTCTATGCTGGCCACCCCTGCTGGGAGCCAGCAAGAGGAATCCCACCCATGACAAGGTCACACGGAGAGGCCTGATGGGCAAGGCGATTTGGGTCTCAGGAGTTCCCTCTGAGTTTTCCTGAGCATGTATCCCCAAAATAAGAATCTGCCTGCCTTATTGTATTGTGCTTTTCCACTCTTTTGACACTCTCTGAAAAAAACTGATTCAGGGCTTCAGTCTTCTGCATTTGAAAGGAGTGTTCCAGCTCAATCCCCTCTGATAACTCTCTAACTTGCCTAACAGGTTCCCCTGGACCTTTTACAGCTTGTGAATTGCTTACAGCGCTCCAACTGCGAGAGGCACAAAGCTTAAAGCATCTTAAAGATCTAGAGCCTTTTAGAGCTAAAAATCATATTGGTGACAGGATTTCACTGTTGACTCAATGACTGCTGCCAGGCCTCCATATTCTTTATCTTTTAGGCATCTGGGAGGATGTTAATCAATGTAGTCCGATGTAGAAAAAGGTATACAGTAGTTTTGACATTAGCAACACTAGACTTTTGAGTTAATTACTTTTCTTTTGTTATAAATCACTGCACTCATTTTACTTGTTACAAATTGCTGTATTTTTGCTATGCAAGAATGTAACTTTATTTAGTGCTTTCTGAGAGTGCCACCAGACTTTGGGAAGAACAACACTTTTAACACAAACAAGTCTTGTGGTTACAAACCCTTATTAGAAGAGAGTCGTAAAATGTTAATTGGCCTTTTGGCCGGAAGATGATGTAAATCACCTAACACTTGTGTATACAATTAGGAATGCAGAGAGATAAGAATCTGGGCTGTTAATGCTGCATAATTTTGTATTACCCATTGATATCTATGTACAATCAAAAGTATAAAAGGCCTTCTGAACAATAGAGGATGGGGCAGTTGCTGGACTGGTTTCCCCCGTGTCTCCTCTTTACTCTGATTTCTGGCTGAATTCCCATCTGGGTCGTGGAGGCTCACCATGTCTACTTACTTGTCCCGGCTTCTAAGATCCATGCAAGAGGGAGTCCGAGGCGGGGCACCCTCCGATATTCAAGAGGACGCTGGTGGCCTAACATAGATGGTGCAAACTTCTTGTCTCAAAGTTCTATTAGTTCTCCACGTAAACCAAGTTATTCAGCCTCTTTTCTCTACTAAATTTTCCTACTACACTATTTCTTCCTAATCTAATCTTATATTAATAAATAAATAAGTTTTTCCTCTCCAACATTGTCTCCCCTTCGAATCACCCTGGGTCCACCGGGGCTGGACTCCGGCACACCCCTGCACAGCTGGGACCCAGCTACACAGCCTTCCAGCTGGGCCCGGAGCAGCGAGACAGACAGCAGCTCCTCTGTACAAGCGTTTGGCCTCACTGCCCCCAGTAGGAGCACTGGGGTGGCCCGCATTCCGGGGAGCTATACCCTAGGAGGGAAGTGGGGAAGCAGAAGCCTTGGTAGCCGCACAGACTTCCACCTGGAGGAAAGAATCTCAACTGAGAAAGGACCCACAGGGCCCCCAGCTGCTGCTCCTGCCACTCTGGGGACTGGTGAGAAGCCAGGAAAGGCAGTGGTGGGGGGGCGACTGAGCGGGGGAGAAGCGCTTGCTCTCAGGGTGGTTTCCACACGTTCTTGCGGGATGACCTTGGACCCGACACTGACATTCTCGCTTCCTGTAAAGGGCACAACCAGGAAGCTCCTCCCACTCCTCCGGGCCAAGCCCTGGGAGGATCCACACCAGTGGTGCCTGGAAGAGCATCAGTGCAGAACACTGGCCCGCCATCTGCACGGGACTCCCGTGCCCAGGCCTCCCTGAGGAGAAGGGCCCCAAGTCTGTGACGTGAAGCCCCCTCTTTGGGGTGGACACACTCCCCCAGGGAGGGGGAGCTGTGGCTCTGGGCCAGGGGGCGGTCAGGAGGCCACACTCTATGCTGAAAATCGCGCCAGGCAGGCACCTGGGACACACAGGCCGTAGCGACACAGCATGGCTGAGATGCTGGGCTAAATGCAGAGACTGTGACTTGACGCCTCCTCAACAAGGTGGGGACCCCACCTCCCTCAGAGCTCAGTGGCAGGGTCACCTGCGGACAGCGGATGGCCAGACACACCTGGACAGTAAGACAAGGAGCGGATGTATCAGGCACGTTCTGATCCAGGGTCACCAGCAGTTACCTGATACCCCATCAAAACAGCGGGACTTACACCTCCTGCTCTCCCCCGAGTCGCCCCAAATCCTTGCGACAAGTGAGAAGGAAAGTGATGCGTAGTGTCCACAGCATAGCCAGGGCTTCACACACTTTAGCTCACCTCACTATGCTGACAACGCTCCCGAGGAAATCTTTTATCATTTTACAGTAAACTGAGGGTCAGAAGCATGGCACTCGTCTCAGGCCCCTCAAGCAACAAACAGCAGTGACAGATGTCACCTTCACACCCAAGCTCACCAGGCTCAAGAGGCTCCTCATGTCCCCACCCCGTTCTCTGCCGGGGGCAGGATGAAGGCTAAGTCACCGAGGTCACTGAGAGACACCACCTCCCGACACCACCTCTCAGGGGAAGGCAGTCTGATGTGGCTGTCTCTGCCTGACAATTCCAAGAAAGAAAGGTGGAAGGCACCTGGCTTGAATTCACAGGTTCTGTCAGCACAATGGAAGTGAGGTAAAGAAAAGTGGAGAATGGATTCTTAAGCGTCACCAAGTAGAATCAGCAAGAGAAAGCAGCCTCAGGAATCCGCACAAACATGAAGATCCTGTGTTGGAGACTAAAGCCTGGGTTCACGGGACCGTCCTCCTCAGCAGTCCTCCATGAGGACTGAAGCCACCCCACGCCTGCAGCCGGGACGGCATCTCCTCGGGGCTCTCAGCAGAACCCGCTCCTGGATGCAGGACTGTCCCATGTCGACCCCTCTGAGACGGAGGCGAGCCTGAAGCCTGACAGGGGGACAGCCTATCCTGGTCTTTCTCTTAGAGATAACAAAACAATAGTGCGTCTTACACACCTCACACCTCGGACTGGAATTTATATTTTATAATGTTTTGAAATTATATAACATTTCTAGATGGCTCAAAATACTCTCAAATATGCTATCTCATAGGCACTTCACCTGTCTCAGACGCAAGTCAAATAGGGTTTTTAATTCCCACTGTTCTTAAATAAAAGCAGAGAAACAGAGACACGTTGCTCGGGGATTTTTTAAACAAGTGGCAACACCAACAATGGACTGGAACTTCTCGAGCTGGGCCCACGGGGAGGAGCCTAAAGTTCAGGTAGATGCAGGTGGCCTGGCCCCACCTGCACTGGGCTCCAAGACGTGGCGCCCGTCTGAAGATCAAAGCCTCAAGATGAGCTGACGCGGGGGAAAGACCTCTGTAAATACAGAGCATCACCGGCTTTAAAAGAGGCTGAGTCAAGGAAACCAGTCCTCCCCACTGAGCCCGGGATGCCCTCCACCTGGCCCCAGACCAGCAGGGGAGGATCAAGGATCAGGGAGGAAAGATTAGAAAGAGGCCCTGAAATAGAGCAATTGGCTGCTGTGTGTGGACAACAGGGCAGCTATTGGAGGGGGGGGTCCACTTAGAGCTCCCCTTCCCATGGTATCAAACAAATTCAGGTGGACAAAGAGTTAAATGTGGAAACCAAGCAAACAAACCAAACGTCAGAACACTGTGTAAGTAAATATTAGTTATATCTGATCTCTAGGTGAGAAAGGCATTTCTGAGCTTAAAAGCAATGGAAGACACCACAAACAAAGAGAAAAGAATGAGAATTTAACTACACAAACTTAAGTCTCCTTAACTTAAAAAGAAAAAAGGGAAAAAACAAGAAAACTCTGCTGAACTATTAACCTCCCCGCCAGAAATAGACAGACAATTGTCATTTGTAATATTTAGTAAACAGCAAATACAAAATCATAAGAAAAACAGTTAATATAAGTGGGAAGCTGTTCCATTCAGCAGAATTAAAGAACTGAAAATGGCAATGTCAACTACCACCTACACGATGAACAAAGATTTTATTTGCAAGTATTAATGTTTATTGTGGCAAAGGCACAAAAGAGTCTTCTGGTCCAAGTATGAACTGATACAACCTTTCTGAAAAGAAGATGACAACATGTATCTCAGAAATGTTCAAACTCTCTGACCCTGTAATTCTGCTCTTAAGAATTTACTCTTAAGGAAACGGTAAAAAATGCAGCCAAGGTTTGTGTACACAGATATTCACTGTAAATTAAATGACCGACAGAGAGTTATTAACAGCTAGGTAGATAGGGACACACCTTCACGTTGTTACTAAAAGCTTTCAGATCATGAAAATTTACTTATGACCCAGTGTTTAAACTTTCAAAGCAGGGAAAAAACTGTACATGTTTTTATCTCTAGGATATTTAAAACATAAAGAAAATAAAGCTTAGAAGGAACCACAGCAGTGCTGCTTTTGAAGTATGGATTATATGTTAGTTCTTTCTGCTTCCTATGATGTTCTTCTATATTTTTATATTTAATATGCATTCGTTCTATAAGGTGGGAGGGTAACAGGTGACTACCCTTACTCTGTCATCCAAGGCAAAAGGAGGCCATCACAACAGACACTAGAATATTTTTAGTGACATTCAGCAAGAAAAGAAAATCTAACAGTAGTTCTTTATTCTGCAGCAAACTACTCAAAACATTTTTTGCTGCTGCTGCTGCTACTGCTGCTAAGTCGCTTCAGTCGTGTCCAACTCTGTGCGACCCCATAGACAGCAGCCCACCAGGCTGCCCCGTCCCTGGGATTCTCCAGGCAAGAACACTGCAGTGGGTTGCCACTTCCTTCTCCAATGCATGAAAGTGAAAAGTGAAAGTGAAGTCACTCAGTCATGTCAGATTCTTCGCGACCCCATGGACTGCAGCCTACCAGGCTCCTTCGTCCATGGGAGTTTCCAGGCAAGAGTACTGGAGTGGTGTGCCATTGCCTTCTCCCAAAACATTTTTAAATCACTGCTTTAATTCTTTCAACCACTGGCTCCACCTGCATCAAGAAATGCAGAGATCGCCCCTTTTCATCAAAGTACTACCATTCATTCCTTCTTTCCCCCAAGTAAGCACCAGAACAACTCGCAAGTCACCAGGCTTGCCCAGTCCCTTCTTTAAGTCTCCTATTTTCACATTTATCAGCAAGACTCAGCTTTGCAGCAAAACCAGAGGCAGGGGCAGGGCCAGCTGGCAGGCAACTTTCCAGTCACCAGGGGTGAGCTGGAGAGTCTTCCCCTGGGTTCCAGGAGCTTCAGTGCACACCAGGAAGCCCACCTCAGTATCAGCTAGAGAGATGGCCACTGGGCCCCTTGAGGGAGAGGAGTCAATATGTTCTTTCCCCAGAGGCCCCTGGTTCTTGGGTTGGAAGACCTGGCCTCCCCCATTTCTGTCCCCTTTGGGGCTATCTGCACCTGGCCCAGCCAAGCCCCTCCTTATATCTCTGGGACTCACCCTCTAGCTTTCTGCTCCGCTGAGAAACAGAGAGCAATCAGGTGGCAGGGGTTGGGGGGTGGGGGGTGAGGGACCAGCCCCTCCACTGCTTTACCAGCCATCCTGCCAGCTTCCATCCTGGCCCAGGGTGCTGCTCCACTGGTGGCCCACAAACTTGTCAAAGTGGGTTGGCCACTGTCAGCCAAGCTCAGCTAAACACAGAGAGCTCAGATCTCCAAACCCAGCTAAGTGGAAATTCCAGACAGTTCGTCTGCAGAGGTCCCCCAGGGACAGGCAGATGGGAGCGCCCACAGGAGGAAGGAGCCAGGGCCGGGGAGGCCCGTCTGCTCCAGACCCTGAAGCTAGCTGCCTCCCCAGCAGACCCTAAGCTTTCTGGCTTGTGTCCCATGGGTGCTCCTTGAGGCCGCCCCCCCACCCCAGTCACAGGAGTAAACACAAAGTGTCTAGACCCGTTCCAGTCGGGCTTGCAGCACAGCGCATCCTTTGCTCAGCTCATGCACAGTAGCAGCCAGAAACAAGCATTTAATGAGTGCTTTCTGGCTGCCAGAGCCTGTGAGTGCTTCTCTGAAGCCACTGAATTTACTCCACAAGCAAGGCAGTTGTGCCTGAGCTGTGCATGGATGCTCGGCTCACATACAAAAGGCTACGGCTCCAGCTCAGAAGCGGCAAGGAGTGCGTGCACAGGGGGCTGTGTGCTGAAGAACTCCTCAACACCCTAAGCTGTGGAGGGATTAGAGGCTCAGCATACAGCAGGAAGACCTGCATGGCAGCAGCAGGTGGTGTGAGAGTGCTTTTCAGGTATCCAGGAGATTTTCACATGCAGAAGGCATTAAGACCAGAAAGTCGCACAGTCGTGGATGTCAGCCAACCAGGAGCTTCAGAGACACCAGGGGCTTCAGGGCTGTCGAGAGAACTCTGCACATTTCCAGCGAGGAGACCGAGGCCACACAGATCTTCCACACAACCTGGATGACACCAGCTGTGCCCTGCCCACTGAGAATGTTCCAGGAGGAGAGTCCTCGGGGGCCGAGGGGGAAATACCTGCACTGGGGCCCAGCTGTGGAAGCTTACAGAGCTATGGCTCTGAAACTGACGGAACATGTACCGAGGGAGGAGCCAGGTGTGTGGTCACTCCTGAAAGGCACTCGGCAGACACTGTCCCCTCCAAAAGATTTAGATTTGTGGGTTTTCTCCCCAGATAGCACACAGGCTATAGGAGAGAAAAGAATAATTAAGAAATAGAAAAATTCACAGCATATCTGCAGTCGGAATTTGGCTTTAAACCCTAGTAACATAATCTATTTTGAGCACTAGACAAGTTAGCTAATTCTCGATGAGCGAGATTAGAAACAGACTGCAAACGCATAGCAAACTCATCACAAATTACAAGAGTGCCCAAAATACGCCCGTCACTTACGAGCTGCTAACAGGGCCACATGGCCACCGAGGGGCTGGTGTCCTGGGGCCCAGGAGAAAGAGAGCAGAAGTAGTGCTGTCCTCTGCAGAATTTCTCCCGAATCACTGAGCCCCACGGGCCCTGGACGACAGGGCTGAGCCACCCTGATGGGCTCAGGGAGACAGGCAAGCACGAGGCACCCTGCACTACCTCCAGATGGCTGTCCTGAGTGGGGCCCACGGGGGAGCACTCCAGCGGAGGGCAAAAGGGGGTTCAGAGGAGGGGAGACTGGGACTTGAGCATGGAGGAGTCTGGAAGGAAGGGGCTTCCTGGCCAAAGCTCAGTTACTCTGACTAGTCAGGGAGACACACCCAGAAGCATCCCTGGCAAAATCCTTTCTCTGCTCCCAGACAGTTTCTGCTTTGCTCTCCATCCTCCCACCCAAGAAATGGTGACTTTCTGGAGACAAACTGGAACCCAGTGGTTCCAACCCCAGGACACAAGAACCAACTGGGCGCCTTTTTTTCCGTAGTCGGGGGCACTGGGCTCCATGTCCTCAGTGGAGGGACACTCTGAGCAGCGAGGCACTGACCTCTAATGTCCAGGGCCAGTGAGGAGCCCCAAGCCCCATTATCACGGGAATGATGGAAGGCCCTGTGGAGACCCCATGTGGCACATGGAACCCTGTCTGTGATGAGTGCAGGTGACAGCCCCACCCCCGCAGCCCTGGAGGACTCGGTGACCATCCCTGCAAAGATGAGACACTGGGGAAGGTGGAAAAAACCGTATCTGAGGCAGACGCTGGGTCCGATTTGTTCTCCAGCTCCCAGCACAGCCACAGAAGCTGTCAGGGCTCCAGGGCCCCACAGGGGCACTGAGGTCTTGGCAACACTTTCAGAACAGGACCCCGGGGACATCCTGTCTTGGGCAGCACCCATGGCGGCCACGACAACCCTGCCTCCAGCCAGCTGGGGGTGCTGACGAGCAGCACCCATGGTGGCCACGACGACCCCGCCTCCAGCCGGCTGGGGGCGCTGACACGCAGCACCCATGGTGGCCACGAGGACCCCACCTCCAGCAGGCTGGGGACGCTGACGGTCAGATGGTGCAGGCAGCTGCAGTGAGGAGCGCCCACAGCAAAGGAGACCATGACCCACTCTCTTCACACGCGACTTTCAAAATGAAGTTTAAACCAAGCCCTGAGACAGGCCTCCAAAGCAGGTGCCTGGGCAAGCCACAGAGAGGACTCTGGGGCAGCTTCCGCCTGGCCCTCTTCCCAAATGAGGTGTTGCCAGCCTGCAGGGAGGGGTGTACATTTTCTGCGTCTTGTGCTGTGCAAACATCAACATCCGTCTTGAGAGCCGGAGACACTCTGGGCACACCCATGGCCAGCCACCAGGAACGGGAGCCCCAGGAGCGGGAGGCTGTACACCCACAGGAATGAAGTGCTGGGAGCTGAGGTCTCCCTCCCAAAGCCCAGGGTGTCCTCACCCCTTAGCTCCTCTTCTGGCCTCAGCAGAGGGCACCAAGAGACTACTTGAGAGCACCTGAGGGTGCTCGCTCAGGGGGACCAGCAGATTTCTTCCTATCGTGGGGTGGAGGGGTCTCATCCTCACCCCGATCGTCTCAAAGCATCAGCTCCATTCATCCTCCACGGCAGCCCCCTTTTCATCCAACAGTCACGCAGTTCCCACAGCGCTCCAGGGGGCCCCAAAGCCACTGGACAGCTGACCCCTCTGGACCACACTCTTCCCCAGGTCCATCTGTGCACCATGCACAGCACGGGGTACCTGCCTCCCCCATCTGGCTCTCACTGTGACCCCAGTGCCCTCTCTGCCCCAGGCACCTTGCCCAGGGAGGTTCTCCACCTCAGGGTCTTGCCTGGGCTGTCCATGGACCAGGACCATCTTGTCTCCACCCGCCATCTGGGTGACACACTTCATCAGGGGAGTTTCCTCTCCAAGAGGCCCCTCCATCGGCCCCTCTGTCCATGTGCGGCCTCCACCAGGCTCTGGGCACTTGGGGAAGCCCACCCTCCCCACTGTCCAACAAGTTCTGGTCATGGAAACATGGAATTGAGGAGACAGGAGGGGAAATCAGAACTCTGACAAAAATCCTTTCTGGAAGGGCTGGGCACATGTACTTCAATTCTAAAGAAAAGATTACATGAAGCATGACAAGAAGGTTTAAAATGAGCTTAGTTTTTCACTGAAAAGGAAACGGGAGTATCAGTGTTGAAAACCCTCAGACCTTGCTCGCCTAACACAAACTGGCCTGTTATCCTCTGCACCTCAGTATAATTTCTCAGTGCCCAACCCCTTAGGCACAGCTCTCCTGCCACCAAAATCTGTGACCCCCATTCTCTGCTACACAACTTAGGATAGTTTCAATACTACTGATATTTCCATATGTGCAATAGACACAAAATTTAAGACATAATCTTGGCTGAAAGGCTTATAATCCAAACACAGTAAGTCAACCTTTCATCTTCCATTATTCAATTTGCCTTTAATTTAAAACTCATGATGCTCTCAAACTCCAGCCCAGTCTGGAGTGACACTCCTCAGGGTGGGGTTTGGGGGCATCCAGCAAACTGCAGGATCTGAAAAACACAGGGACCTTCCCACAGCTGTTCTCTCTCCCTCCATGCCACCCCTCAACAACCCCATACAGCTTCCCTAGCCCCATCTCGGTTCATCCGACTTGGAGATGGAGCCTACACTGTGATTCTGCAATGGGGCATCACACCTTCAGAAGCTTGGTTATCTTCTCTTGACGTCTATTGACTTTAAGCCAGGCTCAAGAAGCCTTCCCATTGGACAAGAAAAGAAAGGAAGGACTTGGTAGAGATCAGATTATGTAATGACTCAAGTTTTTTCAGATTCTTCAACAAATAAAGCCAAATCTGAAGGGGGAAGGTGGTCTGCTTGGTAAAAAAGGAGACAAAGGTGGTACAGACCAGCAATCAGACCACTGAGTGCAGTGACCTGGACTTCACAGCCACACAGGTGGGCTCTGGAGGGAAAGACCATATTCGCAGACCAAACGGACTCGTACCCGCCAGGAGGGGACCTGGGCAGGGCTATGAGCGTAGGTCTCACCTGAGGCCCCAATTTTTGTTGCTAGATTCATGGGAAGGGCTCGAACCAAAGGCAAGTAGAAGTTCCAAGACCCTGGGTTTGACTTCTCTGAGGACCTGAAGGAATTCAGTGTGTTCAGGAATACTACAAGCACCTTCCAGTCTCTTTAATGAGAACCGCCACCCGCCCTCACGAAGCACCCGGAGACCTGAAATTAAACGCCCACGTGTGACACTTCAGCTACTTCCAGACACAGAGCAACCAGGGAGATCTTTCATCCTGTGGGCAGATTTGAGGAGAATTCCTAAGTATATTTTCTTTGCTCTTTAATGACACTTAATAACACTGGTGATAAGGGGACACGCCAGCTTGGCTCAGAAGAGTTCTTCCAGTGGCAGAACAGTCCTTTCAGCAATGACCAACCACCAGCACAGTATCACACTGTGTTCTTCAGAGCTCGCGTTGTTCCCTCTCCCACCCTCCAAGTTTGCAGCAAAATTAAAGAGAAGAAAATAATCAAATCAATTCCAAGAAAGTACCTGTCAGTACTATGGCTTAAACTAACCCCATCTAACCTATGCCGGCTAATACTGTTCACCCTGGATAGATCTGATGACATCTTCCTTGCTTTTCAGATTTGAGCTGGGCACAGGGTTGGCTCAAGTGCTGCTGAAGTCCGGAAGGCAGGGGCCAGCCTCTCAGATTACCCATAAGCGACCTTCTGCACATTTTAATCACATGGCAGAAGCTGCACTTAGGAGTCTCCAAAGTTCACCAAGGGAACAGAAGTCTAAGAAACCAGCACTGGTGTTCTCACATGTTCAGAGTGCTCGCACGGAGGTTTCGGGGTTTGGTTTCTATATCACATTTGCTAAGGTTATTTTAAAACTGCAGATGCTGAGAAACAAGCAAAGTTTTATGATCAGGGGGCTAAAGGAGACAAAAGAAGGCAATTAGAGCATCCTATTTCTCACAGCATAGGAGAAGGGCATAAGCACACTTGCTGCCTTCTAGATGGTATACATCCCCCACCTTCCATGTCACCAGAAAGCGAGGAAGCAGAAAAGACCTCCAAGACACGCGCTAAAGATCTGTCCCAACATGGTCCCAGACAGGACGCTCCCAGATGGGCACAGAGTGAAAGACTAGACAGGGGAGCCTGCAGGGGCTGAGGAGGCGCCAGGCTTGACTTTACCTATGGGGGCAGCACATGCACGCCTCAGAGTCCGCACAGCTGGGAGATTCTGGTACTCTAATGCCTGTGGCGTGAGCTGCCCCCACACAGCCCCGGCGCAGACTCTGAGCCCCCCACACAGTCCCAGGGCAGACCCTGGGCACCCCACACAGCCCTGGAGCAGACCCTGAGCCCCCCACACAGCTGCGGGGCAGACCCTGGGCCCCAACACAGTCCCAGGGCAGACCCTGGGCCCCCCACACAGCCGTGGGGCAGACCCTGGGCCCCACACACAGCCGCGGGGCAGACCCTGGGCCCCACACACAGCCGCGGGGCAGACCCTGGGCCCCCTACACAGTCCCGGGGCAGACCCTGGGCCCCCCACACAGCCGCGGGGCAGACCCTGGGCCCCCTACACAGTCCCAGGGCAGACCCTGGGCACCCCACACAGCCCCGGGGCAGACCCTGGGCCCCCCACACAGCCGCGGGGCAGACCCTGGGCCCCCCACACAGCCCCGGGGCAGACCCTGGGCCCCCCACACAGCCGCGGGGCAGACCCTGGGCCCCCCACACAGTCCCAGGGCAGACCCTGGGCCCCCCACACAGCCGTGGGGCAGACCCTGGGCCCCCCACACAGCCGCGGGGCAGACCCTGGGCCCCCCACACAGCCCCAGGGCAGACCCTGGGCCCCCCACACAGCCGCAGGGCAGACCCTGGGCCCCCTACACAGTCCCAGGGCAGACCCTGGGCCCCACACACAGCCCTGGGGCAGACCCTGGGCCCCCTACACAGTCGCGGGGCAGACCTGGGCCCCCCACACAGCCGCGGGGCAGACCCTGGGCCCCACACACAGCCCCGGGGCAGACCCTGGGCCCCCTACACAATCCCAGGGCAGACCCTGGGCACCCCACACAGTCCCGGGGCAGACCCTGGGCACCCCACACAGTCCCAGGGCTCCCCTACACAGTCCCAGGGCAGACCCTGGGCACCCCACACAGTCCCGGGGCAGACCCTGGGCACCCCACACAGTCCCGGGGAAGACCCTAGGACCCCAACACAGTCCCGGGGCAGACACTGGGCACATCCACAATGCTGCCGGGACGCTAACATTTCTGGAACTCCTCCCATGGAAGGCACCCTCAGAGCCCACAGCATAGTTTTCATCCTTTAAGACTTATTTGTTTTTTGGAAATAGCTAACAACCACTCAGAGCCAAGAGTCATGAATAGGGTGGGTGACTAAGCTTGGTAATTTCATTCATGGTCAGAAACTCACAGTGGGCTGAAAACAAGCGCATATTCTCAGATGGCTTGTAAGCCAGCTGCGGTGGTGATGCTGAGGGCAGTCCTCCAACCGTGCTCTGTGCAGGGATATGAGGGGGGGCCCCCGCCCCAAACAGGATCTGGGAAGATCACCCCTTCTCTGCACACACACATTCCGATGAGTCTGTGAAATCCAGCCCTCTGGTTTACGGTCATTCACGATAATCGCTCATCACTCCTGCGCATCCCCAACTCGATGCAGCCCCTAACAAGCTGTTATTACTGAGAGGACACTGCACACTTTATCGGTAATGCAAACCAGGAAGCACAGCCCTGCAGAGATGCCAGCACCGCGTGGGTACAGCCAAGCCCCAGCAGTGAGCGTAAGCACACTATGCATTCCACTCAGGGGGCAGATAAACACACACACTCTGCACAGACTTACAACTCATCCCAATCATCTTTAGTGGGTTTATCCTAAATATAGATAATAAATTCAGTGTTAATAATAGCTGAGACCTTTAAAACCCTCTGAAGGGAAACACACATCACTCCACCTTTCACATCCCTCCACAATGACTGACTGGATGTGGTTTTCTGGTTTCTCTACAACTGGAAGAAAACATTTGCATTAAAAAGGTGCAACTAAAAAACAAGATAAAATACAAACACTAATGCAGGACCTCCCTGGAACACATGCTTCTCAACATGAAAACATGTGGATTTCACTGGGTGGTGAGGAGTCGCTGATCTGGGAGCCTCGAGGCTTGGGTCTCAGATTCACTAAACCTGGACCTAACGGACAGTGGATTTTTTCAAGGGAAGGTTATACCACTTGCTTTTCCAAGAAAAGAAACAGCTGGGATACAGTCAGCTAATCTTTCTTATAATCATGTTGCAAGTCTCTCCAGCGTGGCCCATCTCCCAGGAGACACACAGCACTAGTGATTCCAAAGGTCAGATCACTCATCTCTGAGAGTATCAATGAGAGGCTCTCCGCCCAGAACTAACAGATGCCAGTACCCACCTACAACACACACATATGCCTCACAAACCGCCTAACCACACACCTGTCTAAGCCTCTCTTCTTCAACCCCTACCTCGGGATTTAGGAACAGCACTAAAACTCTCCTTGTCAGCGATGCAACCAATCGGAAAACTGATGCACAAAAGGAGAGAACTAGAGAGTGAAGTTTGGCTTGCAGCAGAAGCAGAACAGGACGGAGAATCAGGAAAATGAAGAGGAGAGGACAGAAAGCAAAACAGTTGTCCAAGTGTGAAAGCCCTGCTGTGCTTCTTCCGGCACTGGGTGCCTCCCCGGCTGGGGCAGAGACAGCTCTCCTCCCAGGGGGATCTGGTTCCCGTCACATCCTCACACAGAGGACCACGGCCCCAGCAGACAAAAAGGATGAGCCAGAGTGGATGCGGAGATCCTGGGGTGGACAGGGGAGCAGCTTCATCTCATGGGACACCAGCTGCAGCTGCTGTAAGGTCGCCTCTGGATGGGGACTGAGTGGCCAGCACAACGCAGCGTCGTCGAGAGGCACCTGCTCTGCACCCGTCCTAGGAAGCTTCTGATAGATGGCGGAGAAAGGTGAGACATCGTAAACCAAGGTTAATCAACATCTAGCCTGGCGCCTACATCAAGGTTTGCTGATGAGGCACTCAGCCTGTAAAAATGTAAGGAAATAACTGGAAATGTTATTTCAACCACAGTGAAAAAGATGTGCCGCTACAGCCTCACCATGTCTGATCATGTGTGATGATCAGGGGCATGGCCACTGTGAAGAAACACACCAGAGGGTGTGCGAGTATGTAACAGAAAAAAAGGAAGGGAAGAAGGCTGAGTACAGAGTCCTGTGAAGGGAAGGGCTGAAGGAGCGGCTCCGCGTCTGGCTCTGAGCCACAAGGGCCTAATCATTGTGTCCAGCTGGCCTGGTGATGCCAGAGAGGAGAGGTGTACAGGCTCCATTTAACACAGAGCCTAGTGCACCACACAGCAAAGATGTGGGGGGTCACACAGATGGGCCTGACATTCCAAAGAACAAAGACTCAGGGAGACACACGGATGGGGCTCAGGCACCAGCAGGATTTGCAGTCTGGCAGCTCCAGAGACACACCCTCTGCAGGAACCACATCCTTCTCAGGAAGAGTCCTGGCAGGCCTGATGTGGGCGCAGGCGTCCACAGGAGAGCTGAGAGCCAACAACCTCACAGGCTGCTCATGAGCGGCTCCCAGGACAGTGGATGGGACCGTGGGAAGAGATGGGAGACTTCAATAGAACACAGGCTAGGAGCAGGCCTGGAGAAGCTCTGACGCTCTGTGTGATGGCACCAAAACGGCCAAGAACCCAAAGGTGCACCAACCTGATGCTGAGTCCGGACACATACGTCTCAGGAAAGGACACAAGGGTAAGAGGTTGTCATGGTTATACCGACAGCACCCAGAAGTTTCAGCCAGGGCAGAGAGCACAGTGAGAAAACCCAGACACACCGATTGCTAACAGAAGGAACCAGGCTCTCTGGGAAAAAGGTTCTAGGTCTGGGCAGGACATACACAATGTGACCCTGGAAATCTTATCATGCGAGCTAGCAAGCCAGGAGGATCACACCAAAAGGACCCAGGAGCCACTAAATCCTCTCCCACTGACCAAAGCTGGGACAAGTTTAACATTAATAAGAACAATAACAGCAATACACCAAAACTCAAACATTTAAATCCTTGAGTTCACAATGATCTAAACCCAAAGCAAATACAACTCCCGCTTGGTCACCAGTGACTGAAAACTGAGGAATAGAAGAGAAAGAACCCGGAAGTGAGTGATCTTCCCGACACGGACAGAACCCCAAGGTGAACAGACAGTCGGGCAAGGCAGGGCTATCCTTTCCAAAAGTCTTCAAACCACGAAGTAAAAGCAGCTGATGAATGGGGTGTTGTAACCCAGGTATCAGGGGATGCAGGCTCAGATACCAACAGCTGGTCAACTGGAGATTCCAGCCTGAAGAACAAAACTCCTCCCATGAGGGCGGCTAGCCCACCTCTCCAAAAATAAAAATAAAACCCAAACCGAATCTCACCATACTTCATATCCAACCTCCAATTTGCAGACATAAAGGAGCACCAAGGAACTGGCTAAACTCCACCCTGGGGATACACCTGCCTAATCCAGACTGTGGAAAACTGTAGGCAAAGCCCAGCCCCCTGAACAAATGCATTACGAAAACAAACCAAGAAATAAGATCAAAACACAGGAAAGATAAAAGAGGAAACTGTGACTTAAAGAAACAGACAATTAAATCATAAAGAGTGACTCTAACTGAATTCTGAATTAACGAAAAACTATAAAATAAGTTTATGACATTTACAAACTAACTGGAAATGTGAATAATAATTAAATATTTGATGTTATTAAGCAATTTGTTCATTTGGGGGTACGATCCACACCTTATTAGGTTTGTTTAAAAGTCCTTATATTTGAGAGATATGTAGTAAAATATTTACAGATGAAAAAGGAAACATTTCTGGGCTCTGCTTGGAGGGGACCAGGTCAGGATGGACCATAGACTGCTGGTGGCTGCAGTAGGGCAATGGGTGTGTGGGGTTCATAATACCACTCTGTCTACTTATGTGTATTTGAACTCCTCCATAATACCTTTAAAAAAAAAAAAAAAAAAGGCAGTCTGGGTTAAGAGCTAGGTCTTCCCAGAGAAGGTGAGATCTGGACCAAGCCCTGCAGGCTGGGGTGGTGGGAGCACAGGGCAGGAGGCAATGACACCAGAGGAGAACCGCCAGCCTGCCCACCGTGGTCTGCACACTGGCGTTCCCAAATTCACAGGTGGAAAGCCTAACGCTGAGCATGTTAGGAGGTGGGCCTTTGGGAGGTGGGCCTTTGGGAGGTGATCACGTCATGAGAGGGGAGCCAGTGTGAATGGGACCTTATAAAGGAGGGACCCCTAACCCCTCTGCCCTGAGAGGACACAGAAGTCTGCATTCTGCAAGAGGACCTCACAGAACCCATCCCCTGCCCCTGGGCCTGGTCTCAGCCCTCCAGCCCCCGGAACCCTAAAAAACCAATGTGTGCTGCTTACCTGGTCTGCAGTGCTGTGTTACAGCAACCTGAACACGCTCCTCACAGGACGGAAGGGGGCCAACACTGAGGCCGGGGGCAGGTGGGAGAAAACATGGCCACGGAGGGTCCTTCTTTACTCCATCAAGCTGGGACTCTGCGATGGGGAGACCGGCCAGATACTTGATTCAAATGTCGCAGGTCGGCAGATGGAGGCCTGGTCACTTACGTGCAACTAACGCCCCTCATCAACTGCTGGCCTGCACACTGCAGACGGTGACCCGCTCTTACCGCTGTGATTATCTCCACACCACACGTCCGCAGAGACTCAGAGCACAATCCCGGGCTCTGGACCAGACAGGAAAGTGAGCTGAGGACATGTATCCCGGAGCAGGTGCACACTCCACCGCAGCAGGCCAGCTCACCGCCCAGTCCAGGACCACCAGCTCGGGAGATCCCTGCCCATGGGGGTGGCCCAAGCCCACCACCAGTGTCCAGGTTGGCACGCTGCCTCATGAACCCACTCCCCATCCTCTGGCTAAGTGAGAGGAGGGGGAGTGGCTTACCTCCACCTCACTACCACTCAAAAAGAATTGTTTTGCAGAGGTGATAATATGGAAAATGTCCGTCAATTTACTAACCTCACATGCCTTCCTGAATTTCACCAACAAGCCATTCACCTGGAAAATTTCTTCACAAGTAAGAGTTTGAGACTAGCACGTAAAGGCAGAGAAAGGGCAAGAAGGACTAAATCTCTCACTGAAATGAGATGTGAAAACAATAGGAAACCCAACGGAAAACCCGATATTCAGTATGGTAAAGAAGGAATCACTGTGGCCCATCTCAGACTCCTCGGATTACCAGGGATGAAGCTCAGTGTGTGGGGACCTCCAACTCCAGCTGAAGCCAGCTCTGAACTTAAAGGAAACAGAGGACAAAAACAGCTTCCCTCAGAAGGACACTGGCACGGAGGACTTCTGCACAATGGCCTCTGAGCCGTCACACTGAGTGCTGCATAGTCAGTCCTCCACCGACTGCCTCCCCTGGGTATCAGCTACACAGCACACACCAACATTACTCTGCAAAAAAGAAACTCAGTGACCAGCCCTGCACCATGGTGAAGAGTCCTAGCGGCATGGGGAACAGAGGCCCCAGCTTCCAAATCAGCTCCCCCATCTACAAGCTCATCACACTGGCCCCTCCCCCAGAAGCTCCTCGGAGAAGGTAGACGTCTGCATGATCAGGCTCAAAGACTCGGACGGCACTTACCGCCTCTGAAGGGAGCTGGAGGGGCACCTGAAACCCACCACTGTCTGTGCTGGGCAAAGTCCCATGGGCAACTCAGCTCCGAAACCGCGCAGCAATGGCCCCCCTCAGCCCTTCTGCACTTAGCAAGGGATGCTGCCCATCTTCACGAGTGCTCAGCTCTTGCCCGGAGATGGTCTCCAGCTGCTCTGCACAGGCTTCTGTCTTGGAGGGAAGGGATCCACACCCGCTCCCAGCGGTCAGAGGAGCTGCACCCTTTGCCTTCAAGTATAGACTGGACACAGAGGAAGGCAGACTGGATGTTGGATGAGGGGGGAGGAGAGAGGGGAAGAAGCTGCACAGAGACGGCTGAGGCCCACAGGAGGGCAGGGCCCATGCTTCCGGGACCCCCAGCTGGACCATCGGAGCCCCAGGCAGAGGCCCAGGTGTCCAGTGAGGGGCCTGGGTCAGGCCATCCTACAGCTCTCAGGCTGCCTCCCACCAGAGGCCAGGCCCCACGCAGTGACCTCCTCAGTTAACTTCAGTCACTCAGTCATGTCCGACTCTTTGCCACTCCATGAACTGCAGCACGCCAGGCTTCCCTGTCCATCACCAACTCCCAGAGCCTGCTCAAACTCATGTCCATTTAGTCGGTGACCTCCTCACACTCAGCTTTCAAACCCAGCAGGGAAGGGGCTGTGTGGGCATCTGTCCAGCCTGAACCATGTGGGTACAGAGCTCCTCCCAAGGCCAGTAGCATTGGAAGGAAGCCCCTCACTCGGGAACACACACAGTCTCCTGAGGCTGTGTCTCACTTCGCGTCATAGGGAAGGCCTCAACGGCAGAAGTCCCCAGGTGGACCACAGTGACTGCAACCCTCGTGAGTGCGTGAAGGCACCATCACCCGGGAAAGACACCTGTCTGCTGGAAGCTACTGCCCTAGCGACACTCCAGCCCGATACCCAGCGTGCTCCTCGAGTGTGGCCTGCAGCTCGGGGAGTCAGATGGAGCCTCCTCCCAGCCCGCCCAGCCCGCCTCTCGTCCCTGCACCACCCTCATACCCACGGACAGAAGCGAAGGACTTCAGACATTGCAGACACTGCTCCAAGCTCGGAGAGAGCAAAGCTAGTAAGGTTGGAAGAGTGGAGCTGGGACCCGACAAGGTCACCACGGTCCACGCTGTAGCCTAGTCCATGGCCTGTCTGCACTGTTTCCATGCCCTAGTGTTCACATGGCTTTCTGAGGCCGGACAGCCTTCCTGCTCTCAGTACCATGAGATACCACCACATCCCCAGGGTAAATGCCCTGCTCTGCCTAAAGTAGCCTCCAATCATATGCTTTAAAAAAAAAAAATTTATTTATTTGGCTGCACCACGTCTACAGGATCTTTAGTCGAGGCATGTGGGATCGAGTTCCCTAACCAGGGATCAAACCTGGGCCTCCTGCAATGGGAGAGTGGAGTCTTAGCCACTGGACCACCAAGGAAGTCCTTCAATAGGCTGCTTTTACTTGTAACCAATAAGATCTTTTAAAAGAAAATACACTAAAAATCAAAGAACAAAAAAGAGGCTGCAGTGTGTGAATCAGGTGATATAGGACAAAAGCAATCAACATTTTGCTCCCAGATTTCAAGACTCTAGACACACACATAGGTACATATACACACATACATCCCCTTCCCCTGCCCCCTATATTCTCACAAGTCAGGGATGACCAACACCTGCAACTCATCCTTTCAGCATCTGCTGGCTAGTGTGCTTTCAGCACTTGAGAGAGGGGAGCGTGACTTTCTCTGGGGTCGCAGGGTCTCCCTGCTCTGTGCAGAGCTCGCCTGGAGGGGCAGGTCCTGTGTGCGTGGTCCTCTTCTGCATCTCTGCTCCCTGATCCACTGCAGCCTCCCCACCCCCGTCCTCCAGAAAGGTGGGCTCACGTCCAAACCCTCTGAGCTCACGCTCACACACCCGCATTCCTAGTTTCAGCTCAACCAGGAAAGTCCCTGG
>SJYA01005540.1:0-12481 GCA_006410615.1 Neotragus moschatus | reverse complement strand
ACCCCACCGCAGGAGCCAGAAACAAGCCTGGCACACGGACCCCGACCATGTCCAAAGACCCAGAGGGTACAAACTTGTGAGATGAATGTGCTGGGCCTCTGGACTCTCAGGGCTCACGGCCTGCTGCCCCGGAAACTGCCCCACTTCCATCCATCCTTGCTGCTGTGGGCCCTGTCTTCCTGTTTCACACACTGACCCCTCTCAGGGACTCCTCCCCACTGCTCCCACCTCTCCGTCAGCCTTGCTGCCTCCACAGCCTCTCCTGCTGCATCCAAGGGGCCCTCCTGTGAGATCCGGGCCCTCCACCTCTTCCGGCCACCCAGCCCCTGTGAACCGCACAGCTCGCCCACTTGCCATTTTGTGCTCAGGGAGGTGCTGTTGATTGCTCTTCCAAGAGATGATTTAACTGGTCATCAAATCCTTTCTACCAGGGCCAGACTGGACCTGGGAGCCAAGAAGCAAAGTTTCACGGTGTAACCCTCACTGGATTCCTAAAGACATCAAATGTCCTCGGTGAACAACAGCCCGAGCAGCCTGTGGAGGCATTTGGGACAGAATTTTCAACACCCACACCCCAGGACAATTGGGCCAGAGCCTGTGGCTGGCAGAACTCTCCACAGCCCCGTCCAAAGCTAGCTCCTGGTCTCAACACCGCCTTCCCTTTCCTGCTGCTCCAGCAGCCCCTCTTCTACCACACCCAGTGGGGGCACTCACAGGCCTCTCATCACCTTCACACACGAAGCAGTAAGATTCTCTAGCAGTGACAGCACTCACTGGGCCACCTCCCCGTGCTGGCCATGGGAGCTCCGTGGAGAACAGGAGAACCCCCGTGCCCATCAGTGCACCTCTGCTGGGGGTGGGGTCATCCGGGGAGAAATGAATCATCAGGAAGATAGGACAGCTCAGGGACATGGGGAGCCAGCATCCTTCTGCCTCTCCCCAGGCTCTGCAAGGTCTAGGACTCAGGGGTCTTGGAGGCCTTCAAGGGGGCATCAAGAGAAACAAGAGACACACTCTGCACTGGGTCAGTGTCCACACGAGTGATGCCTCTGTGAGCAGCACAAGTGGTAGGTGTGTATTTTCCTCCCTTCACAAGTAAGAGAATGAAGGCTCGGAGAGATGAACAGCCATGTGAGCAGGAAGGCCGCACAGCATGGAGGAGGCTCGGTGGAGGCAGGTCTCCACCGAGAAGCAGGAAGATCTAGACAGGCTGCCCCAGCTCATCTCGCCACATAGCTCTCCATCCAAATACCCAGGTGGGCCTGGTTATGCCTCAAAACTTCAGAGTGCAGGATGCGTGCTGACACCTGTGTAGCATTCAAGGCGAGCCCCCCGGCCCACAGGTCAGGGGAGGGGGCCACAAGGGGGCATGAACCTGGGTCAGTTGGGGCCTCCTCCCCTGCTGTCCCTGCCCAAGTGGAAGTTGCCCCTCGCCACCATCCTTCAAGGCTGGGGTCTAATATTGTTGACAGTGTGTCCTCAACTTACAGACTCCTGGGGTGGAAATAAGTGGGTCAGTAACTATGGCAGGGAAGAATAACCAAGAATCATAAGAGATGCAGGAAGCAGGCTTGGCTGCAGCAAAGGGGTGATCTGTTTAGGACAATAGTGCTTAACCTTGGCTGCTGATGCCTACCCCCTGCCTCCAAGAGACGGCCTGAGCGGGGGCTGCCCACGCCCAGGTATCAGCCGTGCACAGAACAAGCCTCCAGGTCACTCCCTGCTCCACCTGGTGGACACGGGCTCGGCACGGCTTAGTTCTGCTGCACCTCCCACAGAGCACAGCATAGACTCTAAATAAACACTGGTTCGTTTCTGATGATTCCAGATGAACGATCTCATCAAATGCACATCCCTAAAAGGAAGAGCAGCCCTCATAAGCAGAGTCCATTTATATTTCTACCATTAACCATTTAGTGTCAGAGCTGGGTGGCTTCCACCTGCCCCATTTCACCAGGGTCTCCAATTATCTGCAGATCTAACCTTGATAGATGTTGGGACTTCATAATGTTGCAGCCTGAGTGTTGCCTAAATAGTAACCATCCCATAATACACACAGGGGAGCCAGTCCTGGATGGGCCAGAGAGTCCAAGAGCTGTTGGTGATCCCAGACACAGACAGATGTCAGAGTGACTGACCATACAAGCCCGTGCAGGTGGCAGGGCTGCCGTCCATGGGCCTGGTGGTCCTACAGGACGCTCGGGGCCCTGTCCCACTCCCCAGGGGAGTGCAGCACCCACCTGCTCTCCGTTCCCAGCCCCGCGTATCAGCTCACAGCAGTGAGAACATCAAAGTATACTCAGCAATAGTCAGCTTGCCCACTGCTCTCCTCAAATATCTCATGAAACATCTCACCAAAATTCACCCAAAACCTCCTTAAGCATCAGGTCCTCTTATAGGTCTTCTGTCCTCACCCCTCTTAGGGAGACAGGCATCTTAGGAAGGCCCATCTGCAGGGTGAGAGATTAATGCAGTGGGGTGAATCTGCACATTTTTCATTAGATAGCATAAAAGAAAAAAGGATATTCAGCAGGATGGGTGGATGGATGGATAGATTTCACCTTCAAAACAATTAGAAAACCTCTTCCTAGATCATCTTATTTTGAGCTCACTGATAAACGTTTGACCAGAACTGCTCTTTCAGGATCATCCACATTGCTTCACGGGTGGACAATCTCTTGCAGCCTTGAGTGGGAGCTCTTGGGTGCAGTGAGCTCACCTCTTTCTGCTGCCTCCACCCTAACCCTGCACCCTGTCCTATGCAGTCTGCTGGACCCTCTGCGTGAGCTTGTCCAAACCTCAGCACCTCTCACAGCACTCTAAAGTTTATACAGAGGACATCTGTCCACACCTGCATGAAGAATGGGAGGAAACACACAGGGAGCTGAGTCTAGGACCCCAGGTTCCCACACAACCACCTCCAAGAGGCAGCCTCAGCCCCAGGAACTACTGGGTGCTGCTTCCCTCTTCCTCAAGCTCTGGTTCTGATTATTAATGTGTCAAGTTTAAGGAACATCTTTTAGGAAGAGATTTTTTTGTTTTACTCACATAAACCACCCTTCAAAACTCCTGCTCCCGCAGAGATACATAAACCACTTTTAGTCATCAAAAACCTACTTGGAAGTTGAAAGAGCCCCATTACTCGCTTTTCTTTAATCAACAGATTACACCACACACACACTCGGTCTGTGAGAAGAAACTACAACTCACATTTCCTTGAATGAGTCCCTCTCCACCTGTCAAGGGTAGCTAGTCCCCCAACAACAAGAAGGCAACTCATTGCATCCGTCAGTCAGCCTCTGAGCCACAGCCGTTTCTCACCATCACCTGTGAGTAACCTCCCTGTGCGTTTGAGATCTTACATCCTGCTGACAGGATGCCACCTTCCGGAGGAATGCTGGGCAGCCTGCCTCGCGGGTTCTACAGTCAAGTTTCTGGAACCGGCTCCTTTGGTTCAGCTCTGAGCATGGGGCCCAGGGCTCAGACCACCTGCCCGTTAGGGTGACACCTGCGCCGTCCGTCAGGGCGACGCCTGCCCTATCCATCTGCATCGTCCGTCAGGACAATACCTGCACCGCCCATCAGGGTGACACCTGCACCTGCACTGCCTGTCAGGACGACACCTGCACCGCCCATCAGGGTGACACCTGCACCTGCACCGCCTGTCAGGGTGACACCTGCACCGCCCGTCAGGGTAACACCTGCACTGCCCGTCAGGGTGACTCCTGCACCGCCCGTCAGGGTGACACCTGCACCTGCACCTGCACCACCTGTCAGGGCGACACCTGCACCGCCCGTCAGGGTGACACCTGCACCGCCTGTCAGGGTGACACCTGCACCTGCACTGCCCATCAGGGCGACACCTGCACCGCCCGTCAGGGCGACACCTGCACCGCCCATCAGGGTGACTCCTGCACCTGCACCGCCCGTCAGGGTGACACCTGCACCTGCACCGCCCGTCAGGGTGACACCTGCACCTGCACCGCCTGTCAGGACGACACCTGCACTGCCCGTCAGGGTGACACCTGCACCTGCACCTGCACTGCCTGTCAGGACGACACCTGCACTGCCCATCAGGGTGACACTTGCACCTGCACCTGCACTGCCTGTCAGGACAACACCTGCACTGCCCGTCAGGACGACACCTGCGCCTGCACTGCCTGTCAGGACGACACCTGCACCACCCATCAGGGTGACACCTGCACCTGCACCTGCACCACCCATCAGGGTGACACCTGCACCTGCACCGCCCGTCAGGACGACACCTGCACTGCCCGTCAGGGTGACACCTGCACCTGCACCGCCCGTCAGGACGACACCTGCACTGCCCGTCAGGGCGACACCTGCACCGCCCGTCAGGGCAACACCTGCACCGCCCGTCAGGGTGACACCTGCACCTGCACCTGCACTGCCTGTCAGGACGACACCTGCACTGCCCGTCAGGGTGACACCTGCACCTGCACCGCCCGTCAGGGCGACACCTGCACCACCCATCAGGGTGACACCTGCACCACCCGTCAGGGTGACACCTGCACCACCCGTCAGGGTGACTCCTGCACCTGCACCGCCGGTCAGGGTGACACCTGCACTGCCCGTCAGGGTGACACCTGCACCTGCACTGCCCGTCAGGGTGACACCTGCACCGCCCATCAGGATGACACCTGCACCTGCACCGCCTGTCAGGACAACACCTGCACCACCCATCAGGGCGACACCTGCACCTGCACCACCCATCAGGGTGACACCTGCACCTGCACCGCCCGTCAGGACGACACCTGCACCTGCACCTGCACTGCCTGTCAGGACAACACCTGCACCGCCTGTCAGGGTGATACCTGCACCTGCACCGCCCGTCAGGGCGACACCTGCACCGCCCGTCAGGGCGACACCTGCACCGCCCGTCAGGGTGACACCTGCACCTGCACCGCCCGTCAGGACAACACCTGCACCGCCCGTCAGGGCGACACCTGCACCACTCATCAGGGTGACACCTGCACCTGCACCGCCCGTCAGGACAACACCTGCACCTGCACTTCCTGTCAGGACAACACCTGCACCACCCGTCAGGGTGATATCTGCACCTGCACCGCCCGTCAGGGCGACACCTGCACCGCCCGTCAGGGTGGCTCCTGCACCTGCACCGCCCGTCAGGGTGGCTCCTGCACCTGCACCGCCCGTCAGGGCGACACCTGCACCGCCCGTCAGGACGACACCTGCACCGCCCATCAGGGGGACACCTGCACCGTCTGTCAGGGTGACACCTGCACCACCCATCAGGGTGACACCTACACTGCTGAGGTATGCCTGCCTCATGCCCCAAGACTACCTCTGCTTTATCACTGAAAATACTGCCTCTTCAAGGTGTTATGGAACACCCGTGAGGGTCAAAGGGAGCGTGTGACCCCCCCCCCAGGGCTGTCCTGGGACACCAGTGTGTACAGCCCACCTGCTGACCGAGGACTTGGCACAGTGCTTGGCAAGAGCAACTATTCAATGAGGACTGAGGACTGAAGAAACCAGCAATAGGAGTATGAGCGAATGCACAGGAAATGCTCACCACTCATTCATTCCGATCACATCATCCTGTCCCACCTCAACCCCCATGAATAAATGACCAGGCACTGAAGCCAAACACAAAACAAAAAAAACTGAAGCATCTCCAGGAGTGGGTGGGCTTAAAAGCAGTGGCCAAATGACATGTGGTTTCAGCAAACTGCAGGGGCAGAGAGCCTCAGGTGTCCAGGGTCCCGCCCCCAGGCCCCAAGGGTGCTCCAGCTCCCAGAGGCAGCCTCCCTGCTGTCATCTCCTGCCGGCGCCCCTTCTCACACTCAACCCTCTGGGTGATAAAATGCCCCTCCCTGCAAGGCATGGCCAGGCTCACAGAGGAATACACTCACTGCCCAGAGATCCATGGCTTATTCATGTGGAGAACACAGAACTGTGCTATCATCAAGTATCCAGGAGACAGAGGACAATGCCTGCTCACTGTGCAGTGGGCAGACTTGAGCAAAAAGAGCTGAGAGACTTGTCACGTGGTTAATATGCAACTATCGCACAAGACCAGCCTCTGAGATGTCAGAGCCTAAAGAAATGAATCATTACTGCATCCACCATGACGGCCTCTGAAACACATACAGGTCTGCGAATAAAGGTGAGTGGGAGAGGCTCGAAAGATAAAGTGTGTGCTGACAGGGGGCAGGGCCTGGACCTTGGAGCCTGGCCTCTGTCACTTACTAGCTGTGTCACAAACAAGCCTGTGCCTGCAGCCCGATGTGTAAAAGTGGGGTGACCATCCTCATGAGCCCACAGGTCAACATCAAAGCAGATGTCAGTGTCCTGAGGAGCCAGGCTACAGAGATACCCACAGGAGTCCTTGCTTTTGTACGCTGCTCTCTGTGTACCTGCCACCCTTCATCCACACCAACCATGTGGATGAGCTGGGTCAGAGAGAACACGTCCCCTGAGCACAGGCAAGAGCCACAGAGGTCATCGAATTCAAGAGCCATCAACTGCAAGGTTGTGAACTCCACCTAACACTCAGGAGGAAAAGTGTTATCAATGAAACCATGAAACACCATCCATTACAGGATGCAACCTCATTTTAGAGATGTTAAAATGTGAGGGGAAAATGTGCATTTTAGAATCAATGAGACATAGTGTGAGAAGAACCCTGGGACCCTGGAGCTCAGGGTCTGGTTCTGACTGAACAATGTCCAAGGCCAGTCTGAGCCCACAGAGCAGTGGTGTCCAGTGGGGGCTGGCTGTTCAGTAACCCTTGGGACCTTGTTTGAATTCCAGGCTCCTTGCTCTGATTCAGTAGATCTAGGCAGGGAACATGATACACTCTGGAAGGGGCAGATGGGAGAGGATTCCTGCCACTCACCAGTCAGCCCTTGCATGCCCTGCCCACTGCCATGCCCTGGGCTGAGAAAGTGTGAAGATGTGTGTTAGTCACAGCACCGAGACTGGTGAGGCCAACAGAAAGAATCTGCCCTCCCCAAGATGCCCCTTCCCCCCGGCCTCTGGTATCAGGACACCCCTGCGGGGAGGAAGGGCCCAGGAGCACAGAGGTATGGGCCTGACCCAGCACTGTTTGTGATTCTCCCACACCTCGCTCCTGGTACGTCTCCCGCACACTCTCCCCGACTCTGACTCATCTGGAGTGTGCGGCTGCAGACTTCCAATTAGAAAGGGGGCTGGAGGCGTCCTGGGCGGCGTTTCCCCAAGTCAGCTGTGACTCAGCCCGGCAAAGCCCCGAGGGCCTTTACAGCGGCCTCCTTCTGCCCTTTGATTGGCTTAGTAAGCAGCAGGAACCAGTCATCACAGGCGGTCACTGCTCACCGCACATTAGCCAGCACCTCCTGGGACTCAGAGGAAGAACAGGCACACAGCGCCTTGCTCCCAGCGTGGGGACACAGGTAGAGCTCTGTGGCTGGCGAATCACACATTCCAGGATTTCTAGAGCCTATTAAGAAAGGACAGCCTACATGAGGATAGAGCTCCAACCACCCGTCTCCCTCCTCCCGCCTCCACTCAGCGTTTCACATCTACTTCATGACTCAAGGCACCCAACGAGGCAGGGGTTTTAAAGCTTCCCATTTCTGACGCTACAGAGCTGGGGGCGGAATGCCAGACAAGCAGGTCACAGTGACAGCCCCCGCGCTCTGAAGCCCACCGGCTGCTTCTGATGACTGATTTTACCATGATAGGAAAGGATTGCCTTGCCATCTATGCCCAAATCCCTGGAAGAGAGGATTTTAGCCTTTTTAGATAGTGGTTCTACTAAGTTTTAGAGAAGGGAGTGGGGGAGACCTGGGAGAGAGAGCCTCCTCCCCCACCAACTCCGGCAGCACCTCCCAGGCCCAGAGCCACCGGCCCAAGCAGGTCCAACATCCTACATCTTGAAAGAACTTAAGGAGCTTATAAGAATGCTGGGAGACAGAGGGACAGGCTGCTGGTGGGACAGGGCACGTGTCCAGCATGGTGACTGCACAGTAAGCACTGAGTGAAGCAATTCATTAACGACACCAAATCCGTGACATCGGGGGGGAAAAGCACCTCCGCCCTGAGCAGGGAATTCTGCTGGAGGGAGAAATCATCCCTGGGGGATATCAGGTGCAAGCAGCTCTTTCCAAGTAAACAACTGGGGAAGGGAGGGAATAAATAACTAGCCATTACCTAATAAGGGGTTTGTCTACACCGGCTGACTCATTACAGAACTGAGGCCAAAATCAGGGTTAACTGAACACGGCCGACATGATAATTATGTCTTTTTTTTTCTTTTCTTTTCATTTTTGGTGTTTTTAAAGCCACGACTCCTTTTCTTAGAGCCACACACAGGATCCTGCAAGACGCACTTTCCTGGAAGCAGAAATGCATCCTCGGACGGTCCGGCTGATGCAGGCAGCCTGCAGCCCACCAACACCTGCCTCAAACCAAACAGGAGCGCTGACCAGCACTTCTCCCCAACCCTGAGGCTGAGGGTGGAAACGTGTCCGTGGCCATGGATGTTTGTCTTGATGAAAAGACAGCAGCTGCGGGAAAGCATCTCCACACTCACCTCTGCGTCAATCTTTGCTGAATAAAAATAGTCACTTTGCACAAAAGCAGTGGTCATTCATGGATGCAAAGTGAACCACAGGAAAGAGAGTAAATGCCACACTAACAGTCTCTGTAGCACAAACTGAGATTCCATGAATGTCATTAAAATCTATTAAAGGGATTTTGGCCTCTGTGAAATCTAAGGAAAGCATATTAAAGGACCACAACTCTCTCCCCACCTCTTTAAATCGCTCTTTCTAGCAACTGTTTTTCTGGATAGCGTCACCTAGGAGGAAGTTGAGGCTGTTATAAATTCTGCCAAGCAAATGACTAGGATTGTAAGAATCCCTAACGTCAAGACTTCCCCTGATGGTCCAGTAGTTGAGAATACACCTGCCAATGCAGGGGACATGGATTTGATCCCTGCTCAGGAAAGATTCCACATGCTGCAGGGCAATTAAGCCCACAAACCATAACAACTGAAGACCCTCGGGCCTGTGCTCTGCGACGAGAGGCCACTGCAGTAACGCCACACGCAGCAACTAGAGAAAGCCCTTGTGCAGCAACGAAGACCCAGTGCAGGCAAAAACTAACTAATTTTTAAAAATTATATTTAAAATGCTTCTTAAAAAATAAGAATCCCTAATATAAAGTGCTGTGTTCTAAACATTATCTCGGAAAGACTAACATACACAGGTCTCAGCCCCAGTAAGATGCATCAAAGCAAAATGTCACTCCTCCCAGCTCCAGAGCGAGTCCTCGATGACACCTTGTCCACATTCCTCCTGTGGCCCACCCATCCCCGGGCCGCCACAGTCACAGTATCCGGAAGGTTTCCAACCTTTCCACTACCCAAGATGCTCTTTGTAGTTTCCCCTATGGACTCTTTCCATGAACACCTAGGAAAAAACCAAGGAGTGACTTAGTTTGCTCTTTCGATGGGGGAAAAAAGCCACAAGGTGCCCTGAGTCATCACACTTAGTGAATGTCATTCTAACCAGACGCAGAGGCAGTTGTCACAACGCCGATACAGCCTTATATCAGATCAATAAGCAACCTCCACCTGGCTTTGGCAAATACTAATACTTCAAAGACCCCAACAGGGAAGCCCTGAGGCATAGAGTTTCCCTACGGAACCACATCTGCTGCAAACTCTTTCAGAAAATAAACTGGAGTTTCTAAAACAGAAAATCATCCGTTTGGGCTTATAATTTCTGAGAAACACAACTTCACTTTAAGACCAAAACTGCAGCATGTATTGTTAAGCGGTAGTCACTGTCTCAAGCAGGAGCTCCCCTCCTGGATTTATAGCATGGAAAATCTGATCTCCAGCCAAGGGTTGGGGTACCCAGTGAGCCAAGGACCCGTTGGGCTCCAGAAACTCAACACAAAACACAACTGTCCCCAAGGAGTTTCAGGTCATCTCCCCTTTCCATACTTTAAAAAGAAAGAGTTGAGCTTATTTTTTCAGGAGAAAGNTATAGCATGGAAAATCTGATCTCCAGCCAAGGGTTGGGGTACCCAGTGAGCCAAGGACCCGTTGGGCTCCAGAAACTCAACACAAAACACAACTGTCCCCAAGGAGTTTCAGGTCATCTCCCCTTTCCATACTTTAAAAAGAAAGAGTTGAGCTTATTTTTTCAGGAGAAAGAAATTTTTAGAATAAAAAACTGTGAGCCCTGTAAGCCCTAAAGTATTCAATTCAGTTCAGTTCAGTTCAATCACTCAGTCATGTCCAACTCTTTGCGACCCCATGAATGACAACACGCCAGGCCTCCCTGTCCATCACCAACTCCCGCAGTTCACTCAGACTCACGTCCATCGAGATGGTGATGCCATCCAGCCATCTCCTCCTCGGTCGTCCTTCTCCTCCTGCCTCCAGTCCCTCTCAGCATCAGGGTCTTTTTCAATGAGTCAACTCATCCCATGAGATACCCAAAGTATTGGAGTTTCAGCTTCAGCATCAGTTCTTCTATCAAACACCCAGGACTGATCTCCTTCAGAATGAACTGGTTGGATCTCCTTGCAGTCCAAGGGACTCTCAAGAGACTTCTCCAACACCACAATTTAAAAGTATCAGTTCCTCAGCACTGAGCCTTCTTCACAGTCTAACTCTCACATCCATACATAACCAGTGGAAAAGCCATAGCTTTGACTAGATGGACCATTCTTGGCCAAGTAATATCTCTGCTTTTTAAAATGCTTTATCTAGGTTGGTCATAATTTTCCTTTCAAGGAGTAAGCGTCTTTTAATTTCATGGCTCCAATCACCATCTGCAGTGATTTAGGAGCCCAAAAAAATAGTCTAACACTGTTTCCACTGTTTCCCCATCTACTTGCCATGAAGTGATGGGACCAGATGCCATGATCTGAATTTTCTGAATGTTGAGCTTTACATCAACTTTTTCCCTCCTCTTTCACTTTCATCAGAAAGCTTTTTAGTTCCTCTTCACTTTCTGCCATAAGGGTGGTGTCATCTGCATATCTGAGATTAATGATATTTCTTCCAGCGATCTTGATTCCAGCTAGTGCTTCTTCCAGTGCAGCGTTTCTCATGATGTACTCTGCATAGAAGTTAAATAAGCAGGGTGACAATAGACAGCCTTGACATACTCCTTTTCCTATTTGGAACCAGTCTGTTGATCCATGTCCAGTTCTAACTGTTGCTTCCTGACCTGCATATAGGTTTCTCAAGAGGCAGGTCAGGTGGTCTGGTATTCCCATCTCTTGAAGAATTTTCCACAGTTTATTGTGATCCACACAGTCAAAGGCTTTGGCATAGTCAATAAAGCACAAATAGATGTTTCTCTGGAACTCTCTTGCTTTTTCCATGATCCAGTGGATGTTGACAATTTGATCTCTGGTTCCTCTGTCTTTTCTANGTGGTCTGGTGTTCCCATCTCTCTCAGAATTTTCCACAGTTTATTGTGATCCACACAGTCAAAGGCTTTGGCATAGTCAATAAAGCACAAATAGATGTTTCTCTGGAACTCTCTTGCTTTTTCCATGATCCAGTGGATGTTGACAATTTGATCTCTGGTTCCTCTGTCTTTTCTAAAACCAGCTTGAACATCAGGAAGTTCACAGTTCACGTACTGCTGAAGCCTGGCTTGGAGCGTGTGAGATGAGTGCAATTGTGTGGTAGTCTGAGCATTCTTTGGCATTGCCTTTCTTTGGGATTGGGATGAAAACTGGTGTTTTCCAGTCGTGTGGCCACTGCTGAGCTTTCCAAATTTGCTGGCATATTGAGTGCAGCACTTTCACAGCAACATCTTTCAGGATTTGAAATAGCTCAACTGGAATTCCATCATCTCCACTACTTTTGTTCATAGTGATGCTTCTGAAGGCCCACTTGACTTCACATTCCAAGATGTCTGGCTCTAGGTGAGTGATCACACCATCATGACTATCTGGGTCATGAAGCTCTTTTTTGTATAGTTCTCCTGTATTCTTGCCACCTCTTGTTATCTTCTGCTTNTGGGTTGCCCCGCGGGCATGGCTTAGTTTCATTGAGTTAGACAAGACTGTGGTCCTAGTGTGATTAGATTGCCTAGTTTTCTGTGAGTATGGTTTCAGTGTGTCTGCCCTCTGATGCCCTCTTGCAACATCTACCATCTTTCTTGGGTTTCTCTTAAGATGTGTATAAGAGACAGCTGTTAGGTCTGTACCATTTCTGTCCTTTATCAAGCCCATCTTTGCATGAAATGTTCCCTTGGTATCTCTAACGTTTTTTGAAGAGATTTCTAGTCTTTCCCATTCTATTGTTTTCCTCTATTTCTTTGCATTGACCGCTGAAGAAGGCTTTCTAATCTCTCCTTGCTATTCTTTGGAACTCTGCATTCAGATGCTTGTATCTTTCCTCTTCTCCTTAGCTTTTCGCTTCTATTCTTTTCACAGCTATTTGTAAGGCCTCCCCAGACAGCCATTTTGCTTTTTTGCA
>SJYA01005539.1:0-25094 GCA_006410615.1 Neotragus moschatus | reverse complement strand
CTGCGCTGGACGTTCCTTGATGCCCTCTGACATGAGGTGGAGGCCTGACCGCAGTGGCCCCTTTGCGTTGTCGTCAGTGTGCTGGACAGCACCTGGCCCCCGCTGGGCTTCAGCATGTCTTCTCCTCTCTAGTATGACAGAGACCGCTGCAGTGGCCACCCTTGTACAGACATTTCACACACATGCCTGCAGTGTCTCGGGGGAGATTCCTGTCAGTGGTGTTTGCTGGGTCAAAGGGTACATGTATCTGTGTTTGTATCCATATAGCAAATTGACCTCCAAACACTGTTTAGCGTTAACTCTTTTTTTTTTTTTAATATTTATTTTTTTATTTGGCTGTGTCAGATCTTTGTGGTCTGTGGACTTCTCTCTAGTTGTGGCACAGGGGCTCCGTTGCCTCCTGGCATGTGGAATTTTAGATCCTGATCAGGGATCAAACCTGTGTCCCCTGCATTGGAAGGCAGATCCCTAACCACCAGGGAAGTCCCCAGCATTCAGTCCTAGGTTCGGTAGTTCCATTGCCCACCACCGCTCATTCTCTGTCATGCATTCCCGCACCTGAGCTTTAGTTGTGATTAATTTCTCAGTTTGAGATCTGTTGCTGAAATAGACCTAAACATGTTGGCAGAAGATGTTTCCCCTGTTAACGCTGGAGGTGTTCCGCATTTGCCCTGTGGCCGACCTTTACAACACCGAGTGATGTTTGTCCTCCAGGTGGAGAGAAGCTGTCGCAGCCCGCAAGAAGCTGAGGCGCCAGATGCGGGCCTTCCCTGCGGCGCCCTGCTGTGTGGATGTTAGCGACCGACTGAGGGCACTGGTGCCCAGCGCAGAGTGCCCCATTGCGGAGAAGAACCTGGCGAAGGGCCTCCTGGACCTGGGCCACGCGGGGAGAGTGGGCATCTCCTGCACCAGGTCAGCACCGGGGCCTCCCAAGTGCCTCCTGGCCCAGCTGGCTTTCAGAGCGTGGATGAATGTGTGCGTGTGCAGGGCAGACAGGTGGGGCCAGAGGCGGTGAAGACAGATGGGGAGTCGCGCTTTTGGAGTGCAGCTTGCTCCAGCTGCTGTGCTTTCACTTAGCTTTCCCCTTAAAACACTCCTGGTCCTGCCAGTCGAATTACCTGGAACTATGTGCTTTCTCCTCACTTCCTGACTCAAGGATGCATCACGGCCTTTCCCGTTAGTGGAGCCAGAGGCCCACGTTGGCCTCACCCTCACCCCCACCGCGCACCCTCTGCCATCCTGGGTCTGCTGCAGCAAGCAGCATTTTTAGCAGCTCTTCCTTCGCTTTCTGGTCATGCCTCTCACAGGCTGCCTCTTTGGGTCTCCTCGCATGGCTCTCCCTGCCTCTCCTCCTGGCCACTCCACGGATGCCTGGATTCCTGCCCCGGTTCTGGCTTCAGCTGTGCAATCCTGGCCCCGCAGGGTGTGACCTCTCTTTTCAGACCATGCCATTGTCGACTCTGGAGAGGACCTCCCAGGGAGGGGCCTAGGGGGGCCACGTGAAGGGGCAGCAGCAGCCCCCTGTGCTGGGGCCTTGGGCATGCCTTGTCCTTCCCAGGCTGCCACGAGGTGCTCACTCTGAGAACCAGGTCCACGCTACTGACAAACTGTGCAGCTGCTCGGGTCCCCAGTCCTGGGCCTGCGTCTGGAAGCAGGGTGGTGGCTGTGCAAGCCTGTCTCTGATGCGCTGTGTGTGGTCTGGACATTCAGGGTTCTCTGTGACTCATGGCCTTGGCCCCGCTGCCCCCTGGAGTCGAGGCTGCTTTACCTGCATCAGGCCGGCCCTCTCTGTGTCCGTCTACCCTTACGCCTCCAGCCCAGCCCCCTGCCCCTTCTTCTTCTCCTCTGCTTCTTTCCCTGTCATCTTTGTCCATCCTGCACGCTGACAACTCCCTCCATGTGTCACCAGGAAGGCTTCCTCCTGGTGTTCCCTGCTGAAGTTTGGAAGCTGCTGTCCTGGCCCGCTGCACTGAGTGCCTCCTCTCTCTCACAGGGACTAGTCTGACCTCCCTGCACTGGGTCACCTCCAGACTCAGACCCACCACCCTGCAGCTTGCCCCTCACCGCCTCCACCACCAGCCCTTTCTCACATCCCACCTGTCTGTCTGCCAGTTTTGGCCCTTGGTGCCTACAGCCTGGTGTTCTCATGCCCACGGCAGTCAGGTCGCCTCACATCCTCCCTGCGGTCCCTGGGCTCCTCTCTGAGTCTCTGCGTGGTGGCCCACATCTGCCCCCTGGCTAGCCCACTGCTCTCCCTGCGCTCCTTCTGTGTGCATGCCGTGGCCACTCCTGACGGGGCCTGGCCTGTGCCCTGGAAATCCTCATGCTGGCTCCCCTTGTTTCCTTCTGGTCTGTGCTCCCAGGTCATCTCTGAGCACCCTGTGTATGCCCATACACACCATCTACCTACAGGAGTCCTTCTCTCCCTGTGAGAGCATGTGTTCTATAAGGGCAGGAGTTTTGTCTGTTTACTGCTGATCTGCCATGACTGGCACACAGTAGATAACTGCTCGATAGTTGTGAAATGAACAAGTCCTCTGACTAAACTATTTCTTCATCAGAAAAAGTTCTTGGTCTGCTGAGCATTCCCCACGGGGAGACACCACCCAGTCACCTTGCACTCAGAACGTCACTGGATGCTTGTCTGCCTCCGCCATGGGTGCTGAGCAGGCCTCACGTAGGACTCCTTCATGTGGTTCCTCCTTCACAGGTTAAGGTGGCTCAGGGACATGGTGGCGCACCAGATGAAGGTCCAGCACTTCCACCAGCGGCTGCTAAGGTTGGTCACCCCTGCCTGCCCTGCCTGCCACTCCTGCTGGGGGCTTGCAGGTGACTTGGCTGTGGCGTTGTCCCTTCCAGTGCTGCGGCATGGGCACCCCTGGACCTGCCGTCCCTCGTGGCTGAGCACCTCCCAAGGCGCCAGGAGCGTGTGTTTTGGAAGCTGGTGCTGGTGTTGCCTGATGGAGAAGAACAGTCCCCAGGGAGTCCCAGCAGGTAAGGGAGGGTTCCTTCTGTGGGGTTGGGGGCTGAGTGAGGGGCCAGGAGTGACTCCTCCCTGAGCCTTGGGCAGCTGGGTGTGTGTGCGAGGGTGGTTGGTTGTCGTCAGCCCTGTGCGCTCCTCTCCTGCCCGGGACACTGATGCCTGCTTTCATTTTGATGCTTAGCTTTGCAGACTGTTTTGTTTGTGATTTGAAGTTGACACTTTAGGTCATTCACATTTTAATCTTGTACAGTTGGCAAGGGTCTTTGTCCAAAAGTATTTAAGACTTGATTATGACTTAAAGCTGTGGTGAGGTATATTATTAGACCCCTTTTCATTTTAGACTCTTGGGGAAGACAATATAGTTTGTTTGCTGTAGTTCCATTTTTCTCCTTAGGAAAAAATACTTGGCAGTTTTAAAAAGAAATCCAGAAAGTTGACATGGCATTATTTCCTGTAACCAAGTTGCTTCCAGAAACCATACTTTTAAAGCAACTACAGAACATATTTTCTTTTTTAACAGCTTTTTAAGATGTAATTTGCATATCATAAATTTCTTCCATTGAAAGTGTACATTTCACTGGTTTTAGTATATTCACAGAGTTGTATAACCACAGCTATCTAATTGCAGAACATTTTTTTTTTCAGGTGATAGTTCTACTTTTAATTTTATCAGTAACTTCATACTATTTCACATAGTGGCTGTACCTATATATATATTCTCATCAGTGGTTCACAGAGGTTTACTTTTCTACACAGCCTCAGCAACATTATTTATCTCATCTTTTCCATAATAGTGTTAGTTGTTCAATTGTGCCTGACTCTTTGCGACCCCATAGACTGTAGCCCACCAGGCTCCTCTGTCCATGGATTTTCCAGGCAAGAGTACTGGAGTGGGTTGCCATTTCTTTCTCTAATAATAGCCTTCCTTTTTCATAATAAGCCACTCTAAATGGCGTAAGGTAATCTCTTTGTGATTTAATTTTGACTTCCCTAATGGTAGCCATGTTGAGCGTCTTTTCATGCACTTTTTGGCTATTTGTATGGGCTTCCTGCTGGCTCAGATGGTAAAGAATCCACCTGCAATGTGGGAGACCTGGGTTCGATCCCTGGATCAGGAAGATCCCCTGGAGGAGAAAATGGCGACCCGCTCCAGTATTCTTGCCTGGAGAATCCCCATGAGTAGAGGAGCCTGGTGGGCTGCCGGGGTCCAGCCCCGGCGGGTCCAGGGAATTCGAAGCGGACACCGTGTCGGCGAGGAAAAACTCATTTATTCAGAAATATAAGATTTAGATTAGGAAATAATAGTATAGTAGGAAAATTAAGTGGAGAAAAGAGGCTGAATAACTTGGTTTACGTGGAAAGCCAATAAAGTTCCAGATAAGGAGCTTGCACCATCTACGTTGGGCCACTGGCATTTGTTTGAATATCAGAGAGTGCCCCACCTTGGGCTCTCTCTCTTACGGATCTTAGCAGCCAGGACAAGTAAGTAGACATGGCGAGCCTCCACGGCCCCAGATGGGAATTCAGCCAGAAATTAGAGTAAAGAAGAGACACGGGAGAAGCCCAGCATCAGTGCAAGACTCCAGATACAAGACTCCAAAAACTATTTTTCAAAATCAGCTCATATACCCCAAGTTGTGCATAATGGAATATGCAGAGTTATGCAGGGCAGCAGTCCTGACCTTCACTGAAACAAGGCTTTCTTTTTGCATACCCTCCCATACACAAAAGGTCTCAGGTAGTTTACATTATCTTCTGGCCAAGAGGCCTGTTAACATTTTTATGGCTCTCTTCCCGGATAATTGTCCGTTAATCAGAGAACTCCTTTTCCCTAGAAGTGTTTTTTCTTTACTCTGCATTACCCTCAAAATACTAAATGAAGCTACATTCTTATAGAAAAAAGGTGCAGTGGGTTGTAACAAAGAAAGTACTTAAAGATCTAATATTGTAAATACCAGGTCTACTACCCGTTTTTCTATATACCAACTATATCTTACAAATAAAAGATATGAAAATTTGGCAGCAAGTATTGGCTCAACAAATGAAACCTTTAGTCAGTCCTGTTCTAATGATTTTGACTCCTCAGAAGCTCCTACATTCCTAGGATGTTTTAAGCTTCCTGTGCCTCCCGCAGTCAGGAGGCCTCAAGCAATCACATGTGCAGCTGTANATACACAAAAGGTCTCAGGTAGTTTACATTATCTTCTGGCCAAGAGGCCTGTTAACATTTTTATGGCTCTCTTCCCGGATAATTGTCCGTTAATCAGAGAACTCCTTTTCCCTAGAAGTGTTTTTTCTTTACTCTGCATTACCCTCAAAATACTAAATGAAGCTACATTCTTATAGAAAAAAGGTGCAGTGGGTTGTAACAAAGAAAGTACTTAAAGATCTAATATTGTAAATACCAGGTCTACTACCCGTTTTTCTATATACCAACTATATCTTACAAATAAAAGATATGAAAATTTGGCAGCAAGTATTGGCTCAACAAATGAAACCTTTAGTCAGTCCTGTTCTAATGATTTTGACTCCTCAGAAGCTCCTACATTCCTAGGATGTTTTAAGCTTCCTGTGCCTCCCGCAGTCAGGAGGCCTCAAGCAATCACATGTGCAGCTGTAAGAGTCCTGCAGGCAGGCTAGAAAGCCATCAGAGGGGTTTTTGGATTGAAACACTCTATCAAATGCAGAAAACTAAAGCCCTGAGTTGACTTTTTCCAGAAAATGTCAGAAGAGTGGAAAAGCAGGCAGATCCTTATTTTGGGGGGGTACATGCTCAGGAAATGCCAGGGGGAAAACCCTGAGATTTGACTCGTCCTTGTCCATCAAAATCTCCTGCCGCGTGACCTTGTCACGGGTGGGATTCCTCACGCTGGCTCCCGGCAGTGGGCTACAGTCCATGGGGTTGCAAAGAGTCAGACGTGACTGAGCGACTCAGCACAGCACAGCACAGCACAGCACAGCACAGCACACGTGTCTTTTTAAAAGAAAATGTCTATTCAAATCTACTTATTTTCTAATTGGATCATTTGTGTTTTGCTATTGAGTTGTAGGAGTTCCATATATATTTAGAATGTTAACTCATTATTAGATATAGGGTTTGAAAACACTTTATTTCATTAGTTGCCTACTCCTTTTGTTTCCTTTACTGCAAAGAAGCTTTGTAGTTGATATTGTCCCAGTTTTTTACTTTTGTTCCTTGTGTTTTGGGGCTCACATCCAAGAACTCATTGACAGTACCAGTGTCGGGAGGTTTTTCCTATTTGAGTCTAGGAGGTTTATGATTTTAGTTCTTATGTTTAAGTCTTTTAATCCATTTCAAGATAACTTTTATTTGTGCACGAAAGGGGTCCAATTTTGTTCTTTTTATTATCCAGTTTTGCCAGTACCATTTTTTAAAGAGACTATTCTTTCTCAATTGAATATTCTGGGCTCTGTTGTTAAATATTAGAAGACTGTATATGCAGGTTTTATTTCCAGGCTCTCACTTTTGTTAGTCTGTGTGGCTCTTTTTTATGCCAGTACCGTACAGTTTTAGTTACTATAGTTTTGTAATGCAGTTTGAAATCAGGAAGTGTGACACTTCGAACCTTCTTTCTCCTATTCGGTGGTCTTCTGTGATTCCATAAAAGTTTTAGGATTAAAAATTATTTCTTTGGACTTCCGGTTCAAGATGGTGCAGTAGAAAGATGTGTGCTTATCCCCTCCTGCTAGTGTTGGAGGCCTCTTGTGGAGGTGTGGGTTGGCAGGGGCTCACCACAGGGATGGGGCACTGGCAGCAGCAGGCTGGGAAGGTCCCCCTTGTCATAAACACTCTTGGAGTTCGCCATTAACCCTATGATATGCCCCAGGGCTGGAGAACATTTTTTCTCCTGGAAAGAAATGCATGCCCATTAGCAGTCCATCACTCCTTACCTGCAGCCCCTAGCAACCACTCATCTGTTTTCTGTCTCTATAAATTTGCCTGTTCTGGACATTTCATACAAATAGAACCTGAAGATATGCTGTCTTCTGTGACTGTCATCTAGCACTGAGCATAATGTTTTCTAGGTTCATTTATGTTGTAGCATGTATAAGTCCTTCATTTTGTGGCTGAATAATATTTGGTTGCATGAATATACCACATTTTATTTCTCTGTTCATTAATTGTTGTTCCCACTTTTTGGTTATGAATAATGCTTCTGTGAACATTGATGTATAGGTATTTGTGTGGACATATGTTTGGAGTTCTCTTGGGTTTAAACCTAGGAGTGGAATTGCTGGGTTTTACAGTAAACTCTAAGGACCTTTTCGATTGTTCAACATCTTTTCTTAGGGCTTCCGAATCATACATCACATTAGAATGAGTGCTCTCTCCTCCTACCCAAATATATAACCCAATAGAGTTCCTAACTCCATTCAAAAATCATAGCCTGCTTTGTTCAGATCAATTTCATAGTAAGATTTGATGTTTATGGATCTCTATCTGTGTGATATTTCTCTTTGTGGTTCCCATTTAGAATTAGACTTTTCTTCAAGTGTTATTTTCTTTCATTCACAGAATTCTATCACATTGGTTAAAAGTCAAGTTCATGGGCGGTGATGGCTCAGTGGACGACATATACCTTGATGTTGGCGGGATTCAGACACTCACCCTCTTTAACACTCTCAGCAGCAAAGGGGATCAGACCATTTCTGTCAGCGTGTGCATCAAGGTGAGTGACAATCACTTAGTGTATTTACTTCTGTAACTTTTTTATTTACACTCACTCCCAGACATCACAGGAATCATATAGCTCCCCTGAAGTGTCTCTGAAACAATATGGGAGGCTCAGAAGCAAGTGTTGTATCTGTTCTTCCTTGTGTCTTGATGACCCATGTACACCCCCTTGGTGTGAGAGACCAAGTTAGATTCTCAGGATGCAGTAAGTCTTCTCTTGGTTCACGGACCTCTCTTTGAGAAATTTGTGAAAACTAGAACCGTCATAAAAGGTACCTGTATTTCCCTATGTGTTCTGCATACAGTTCAGAAGCCGTGAACTCCATGGACCTCTGGTAATTAACCCAAGAGGCTTATGACAGAGCATTAAGCAGAAATGCAGTCTCTGTTGCATTTCACATGGTCTGCCAACTGCTGACATCTTTATTTAAATAGCTTCCTGATATATCAAGTCTTATCAGAAGACTAATGGTTTTTAGTCTTATGCAGTTTTCATATAGGTTCAGTGTTAGGCATTTCAGGTTAGTTGTTTTTATTTTACATTCAAGTTATCCTCAGCTTTTGATTATAAGTTCTACTTTTTGTTCATTATAGGTATTTGTACAATACTGAGCTTAATTGGTTCCCACAGAGAGTCTTAATGAGAACCTGTTTTCTCATTAGATTCAAACCTGCATTAATGAATTTTAGGTTTTACTGTGTGTGTTCAGAAATAAAACCAGATGCATATTTTATTTACTTAGAAAATAGTAGTGCAGGGCAGGAAGTGTGGGCCTCAGTGCTGAGCAGACCTGGCATTGGCAGCTGCTGGTCTGGTCAGCTCTCTGACCTGGGTCTGGTGCAGTCCACAGCGTGGGATTCATGACTGGCTGCATGCTCAGAGCAGGCAAAAGTTGCCCTCCCCACCGTGTCCTGACTCGAAGGTCTCCAGGCTTCTCCTCTTCCTGACAGTCTCCTTAATGGCACACCCTGGACCTCTGCATGTGACACTCTAGTCCACATTCCTTCTGTCCTTGGAACTGCTTCAAACTGTAGTTTGACTATAGGGTTTTTGTTTGTTTCTTTCCATAGTGTTTAATATTTTTCTTAATTGTGAAAGTAATACATATATAAAACTTTAAAAGTATAAGGAAATACAGAGGAGATACAAAGATGGTAAGAGCCCTCTGTGCTCTCACCATTCAGAGGTAACAGAAACCCAGAACCTGGGACATGCTCTTCCCCTTTTCCTAGGATGATAAAGTCATACTTCACCTACTGGATAGTTTGTTCTTCTTGCCTTTAGTCTTAAGATTTAAGTCAAAGTAATATACTTGCATGTAGTTAAAGAGTCAGCACGGCATGATTTATGATGATAAATTGCAGCCCCTGTGCCATCTCCTAGCCTTTCTCTCCAAGGTTTGATTTCTGTCATGTTTCCATATTTATACTGCTGTTTCTCTATTTATCTACTTTTAGATCTCTGCTGACTTACTATTAAAACAGTTGTATTTTATCTATTATTATATAACATGTTACCTCCAAATGTGGCAGCTTTGGGAATTCCCTGGTGGTCCAATGTATAGGACTCCATGTTTCCACCGTAGGGGGCCTGGGTTTGATCCCTGGTTGGGGAACTAGGACCCTGCATGCCACGTGGCTGAACCAAAACAAGCAAACTAAAACCAAATGTGGCATATGTAAGTAACCAGTGTTTGTTACTCACAGTTTCTGAGTGGTAGAAGTCCAGGTGTGGCTTAGGTCCTCCGGGGCATGATTTCTTAGCAGGTAGCAGTCCGGGCTTTGGTCTCTGAAAGCCCACTTTTCATGGTTGTTGGCAGGATTCACTTCCTTGTAGTCCATGCCACGTGGGCCTACATGAGGCAACTCACAATAGGGCATCAGCCAGCTCCCATGAGCTGAGTAAGCTGGCATCATCTCTTTAACCTAACCTTCATGGTGGCTTTCCATCATGCTTGTCTGATTCTGTCTGTTAGAAGCATATCACTAGGCTTAGCCCATTCTCAGGGCAAGTGATGGTACCAGGACTTTAAAGCACTAGGAGGTGGGATTATGCAGGCTATCTTGGGGCTGTGCACTCACCCCACTAGGTGAGGTATGAACTCTTAACACCCCACTTGCTCTCAGCCTTCTCCATCTTCCTGGTGGTTATATGGTCACTTTATAGAAATGAGGTCACATGTGTGTGCTCCAGAACCAGCAAATGTTCTGTGACTACATTTATTTTTTCTGCATATAGTCTTTGCTACATTATCTTACTTAAGAGGGTGCCATTCTCCTGCTCCCATTTGGGCTGGAAACATGTCCCAGGGTGTGGCTGCCTCTGGGGGCTCCCTACCAAGGATGCAGTCCTGCTCCTCCACTTCTAACCCTGACCTTGGTCCTCGGCCCAGGTACTGACTGTGGGTAGGTATGCCCTTGCTTGAGACGGTGCTGGCGCCATGCATGGGGGCCCATGAGATGATGTGTGCTATACAGACAGAATTCTTAGAACAGTGCCTGACCTATCCAGCACTCAGTGCTGCCATTGGCGGCAGCAGCAGCAAATTTTTTTCTTGGTTTAGTCTCTTGTTTGATGGAACATGTTTTCCATTTTCTTCCAAAGGAAGAATGCAATGGGAGGAGAATTTTCGGAGCTCTAGCCTGTCTGAAAATGTGTTTACCCTCACATTTGCTTCATAGTTTAGCTTAGTATGTAGAATTATGGGATGAAAGTTACTTTGCTTCTAGTTTTATTCCACGGTCACTGGCTATCCAGCATTGCTGTTGATATGTCTGAAACTGTTCCCGTTCCTTTCTCTGGCCTGGGCTCGTTGCACTTGGGAAGCCTGCTGTCTTTGCCCTGGGACTTGGGTGCCCACCTCCTTCCCTCATCATCTGGGAAGGTCCTTGACAGGACCCTTGGTATGTCCTTGTGGACTGGAGACTGATGTTTTGCATCGTGATGCCATCTGCTTTCCCACTCTTTTATTCTTCTCTCTTGAACTCTGATTAGACCGATGTTTGACCTAATCAGTTGATCTTCTGAGCCTTGTCATCCTTTCTAGCCCATTTTCCATCTTGTTTTCTAATATTTTCTAGGAGCTATCTTTGAGTTTTTAATAACATATTGTATTATTGATTTCCTTTTTCTTACCCTTATTTTACTTTCTCGCATCATCTTATGACTATTTCTGGATGCATCTTCAGAGGAAATTAGGGTTTTTGTGTAAGTTTTCTTCTGTTCCATGTGGTATCCATTTTCTTAGGGTTTGTATTGTGTTACTCTAGTTTTTCTCTTATGTTGAAGGCTCCCCTCAGACACCTTATCTGAGCCTGCCTATACCTGAGTGAGGCCCTAAAAGGCTAGTCATAGGCCTGTGTTTGGGGTGGGGTGGAGGGTAACTGAAATGGCAAGCCAGCCTTCTTTTGGGGTATCTGGGGATCGATTCCTTAGGTTGTTTGGCTTCCCGGGAAAGGATTCATCGTGTCTCCTCCTTGTGCACCTTCTGGTGCTCTCAGGGTAAGGTGGGGGGCGCCCACCGCCTGGTCCCCTCCTTTGTGCCTGTGATGCCCCCGTGTTGGGATCCTCAGGACAAGATGCTGGCCCAGGGCCCAGGAGGACGGCTTGTGCTTAGCGGCAGGAGGGTGGATGACCTGTGGGCCACTGTCTCGTGTGTGACTTGTCCTCCTGGCCTAGAGCCTTGGCCTGGCTCTGGTGCCACGGGCCTGGGCTCCCAGGGCTTTTGCAGGCCCAGACAGCCTGGTCCCTGTAAACTGTGTCTGTAGCCCTTCAGTGTGGCATCCTCTGGTTCCTTTACCCGTCTCTGCACTGCTTTTTAGAAATGATAGGAATCCCTTTTCTGCTGCTGGCTTGCCTTTCCTTTTTTCTGTCATTAAAGGCTTATTTGGTTTTACATCTGTTTGAAATAATTGTTATGATTAAACTGCTCAAACACAGTTCGCACCAGAGGCTGGATTCATTCCCCGCAGTTTCTTGTACTAGTTCTTGGCCTCCCACTGGGAGGCCACCCTGGAGTGCAATGAGCGACTGGCTGTGCTCTCTCTGGGGCTGATGCTCACTGTTGATCTGTCCATCAGTACGTCCATCTTGATGGTCTGGGTGCCGTTCCAGGTGGCCCATGGTGCTCTTAGTGATGGTGCCCTCGATGCCGTGGAGACACAGAAGGAGCTCCTGGGAGCCAGTGGGCTCATGCTGCTGCTCCCTCCCAGAGTGAAGAGTGAGGACGCGGCAGAGGAGGACGTGTACTGGCTGTCGGCCCTGCTGCAGACCAAGCAGCTCCTGCAGGCCAAGCCCTTCCAGCCTGCGCTTCCACTGGTGGTTCTTGCGCCCAGCCCGGGAGGGGACGCCGTGGAGAAGGACGTGGAAGAGGGTTTGTGAAGGCAGTTCCACTTCTGAGCTGGCATGTTTAATCAGTGGGTAGAGCCTGGGGTCTGAGAAAGTGCTGGTGGCGTGGTGCTGCCACATGTGACAGCAGCCACTGCCCTGCCTGGGCACAGGGCAGTGAGACATCTCAGCTTGTGTACATGTCTCCACCAGGAGATGGCTGACTGGTGTCTGTTTTTCTTAAAGGTCTGATGCTCCAGGATTTGGTTTCAGCTAAGCTCATTTCAGATTATACTGTTATTGAGATCCCTGATTCCATTAATGACTTAAAAGGCACGAGTAAGGTAAGGTTTCACCATTTTTAAAGGTCTAACAAGATATTGTTTTCCCTTTCATTCTATCTTGAATTTAGTGTATATTACGCCTTACATTTTAATTTTACGTTTTGACAGGAAAGTTTCTAAAATTATAAGCAGATATCAATATAAAAGATAAATTTTGCTCATAGTTCTGCTATTAGCAACAAACTAAATTCTGTAAATTTTTTTCAGAGGTTTTGTTGTTACAGATTTAAACTGTGACACTTCATGTCTTGTATCTGAGGGTCAGATGTATGATTATTTTTGTAGGGTGGTTGTCCTTGGAATATGAAGAAATAATGTTATCAGAGTTTCCTTAAAATGTCTGTGCTGACAATTACATTTAGGGAAAGAAGTGTTGGGACTTAAAAATAACTACAGGAGGAAAAATAAAGCCAACTACAGGGTGTAAAGCACCCAGGCATGGAGTGAAGCTGTTAGTCCTTCTAAGAACTGAAGATGTAGTTTTCTTTTCAGTGTGAGGTGGAGAGGATGTGCATGGTGCTTCCCTTGGGCTTTCAGCCCTTCTGGGTGGCAGGGCTGATGGGAATGGGAGCCCTTCTCGGGGTCCCTGCTGTGTTGGTCTCCAGGGAGACCAGACTCAGCTGCAATAGAAGCTGCTGCACCCTTCTGGCGTGGTGAGAAGCTGCTGTTCCAGTGGCACCTGTGGCAGCTGTGGGAGGAGCATCTTCAGGAACCTGCTCTTGAAAAGCAGTGTAGATTGTTGAACCAGAACTCTCCCCACTGTCTTTGCTTCTTAGGTTTCACAGGCTGTGCAATGGCTGGTCTCCCACTGCCCCTGTGCCCTTGACCTTTGCTGCCAAACCCTCATTCAGTACGTGGAAGATGGGGTTAGCCGGGAGTTTAGCAGCCGGTTTTTCCATGACAGAAGAGAGCGGAGGCTGGGCGGCCTGGCCTCACAGGAGCCAAGTGCCATCATTGAGCTGTTCAACAGTGTGCTGAGCTTCCTGGCCTCTGTAGTGTCCTCCGAGCAGCTCTGCGACCTGTCCTGGCCCGTCGCCGAGTTTGCTGAGGCAGGGGGCAGCCGGCTGCTTCCTCACCTTCACTGGAACACCCTGGAGCACCTGGCCTGGCTGAAGCAAGCCATCCTTGGCTTCCAGCTCCCACAGATGGATCTTCCACCTCCAGGGGGTACGTGCTCATGCTGAGGGGACTGGCCTGAAGGAGTGTGTTGGGGGGGGCGTTCCCCAGATCCTTTTTGCTGTAGGGACACTAGCAGGTGTTGGGCATCACTGTGCACCCTGGCTCCCCATGGCTTCCACCCTCACTTGCCTTCGGGTTCAGATGTCAGGACGATTTGGGGTCTTCTGGAGCGGGAGCTGTTGGCCTTCCGCCACCAGCTGAGTGGTCTGTGGGTGTCTGCTCAGCCCCAGGAGGGGGTGTCAGGAGGAGTGCTGAATCCAGGCCTAGGGTTTCTCAGTTAATAGCAGGTCCCATCTTACCTGCATCATGGCCTCTGGGAGCATGGAGACACTGCAGTCCTGTCTCCATGCTATTGGCTCTGCTTGGGCCATGGTGCTTAGTGATGTTGTAACACCAGGGTTCCTTCTCTGTTAGAGAACCTCATTCTGTGGCTCTGGCTGTGCCCAAGTGAGGCTTCTGGGCTGTCCTGACACAGATGCTCTGGGCTGCTGTGCTGCAAGGAGCTGTCCCTTCCCTTGCTGATGCTGTTAGGAGGGAAGGAGGCTCTTTGTGCTCACGGGGTCTTGGTCCATACTCCTCTGGACCATGTGAAGCAGAGGCCTCCGGCATCCTTCTAAAATTTGAAGTGTGATCTCCAATAGGTCTAACAGATGTTTGCTGCTGAAGGAACCCAAAGGGAAACAAACTTCACTGTGTAAATCCTCTGTAGTGAGCTAGGTCGGGCCTCCCTGAGAGAAGCCCACACCTCTGGGACCAGATCTCCTTGAGTGCTTGGTCAAATACAAATTCCTGGGTGCATCCACAGACCTGTGCAGTCAGCCCCCACCCCTAGTATGACCCTTTGTTGTGAACTGTGGCCTGGGTACTGCATCCCTTACCTGGACACAGGGAGGGAAATGTACTTTAACAACTATGGTTCTGTTGTATTCAGAGTTGAAGACTGACTTCTCAGCTACACAGTTGCCTTCTAGGAAAAGAATACAGAGTGAAGAACATTTCATGTAGATTTCTACCAAACCCTGTCACTCCTTGGTGCTTTCTCTCCAGCTCCCTGGCTCCCTGTGTCTTCCATGGTCATCCAATACGCCTCCCAGATTCCCAGCTCTCGCCAGACGCAGCCTGTCCTGCAGTCGCAGGTGGAGAGCCTGCTCTGCACCACATACAGCAGGTGGAAGAACAGGCGCCCCTCCCCGGGACAGGGGGTTGGGCCCTCAGTTGCTGAGATCCCGTGGGATGACATCATCGCCTTGTGCATTAACCACAAGCTAAGGGACTGGACACCCCCAAGGCTTCCCGTCACATCAGGTACTTAGTGCTCGGTGCTGAGGGGCTGGCTCCTCGGGAGACTTTCCTGGTCCAGTTTCAGCAAAGAAAGATGTCTACTTGACGTTTGTATCTTTCCTGTGGGTCCCCACCCATCCTTGCCCTGGGACTATATCTCTTCAAGCCAGTGACTTCCAGATGACTTTGGGAAGGGCTGAGAAGGTTCGGTAGAGCCTGCACTTATCTCCCTGAAATGGGCCCCTGAGTCTGGCTTTAGAGAGACCTCTCTGAGTAGACACACTGGGCATAGAGGTCTGGACATGAGCCTCTCTGGACCTTGAATGACCTATGGACATCTGGAGCATATTTAGCTTAAGCATGGAAGTCACATGATTGTGTGACTTCAGTTAATCAGAAGGGCTTGTCCTTAAGTCAGTAAATTTAAGCAAACATCATCAGGTGGTCACCTGTTGCTCTCGTGATAATCTTTTCTTTTGTATTGTTTTCTCAGAGGCACTGAGTGAAGATGGTCAGATATGCGTGTATTTTTTTAAAAACCATTTGAAAAAATACGACGTTCCTTTGTTGTGGGAACAAGCCAGAAAGCAGACGCACAAGGAGCTACAGTTGAGTCAAGGCCGGTAAGATCTGTGTTCAGTGTATGTTTCTGTCATCTTTCAGCCAAGAGAGTAAACTGTATTCTCTTCCAGAGTATACTGCAGAAATTCACATCCTGTACACAAAATCTAGGTGACTCTGGTGGTAAAGAACCCATCTGTCAATGCAGAAGACTTAAGAGATGCGAGTTCTCTGGGTGGAAGATCCCCTGGAAGATGGCATGGCAACCCACTCCAGTATTCTTGCCTGGAGGATCCCATGGACAGAGGAGCCTGACAGGCTATAGCCCATAGTGGTACAAAGAGTCAGACACAACTGAAGCAACTTTGGACACATACATGAAATCCAGCCCATTGTGGAACGATTCCAACAAATAATGGGGGGCAGATCATTCCCATGTAGTAGAAACTGTTGTAGAGCAGAGAAAAGCAAACATCTTGTTTTATTTACTGGACGAACCTGACCCTGAAGTTGTAACATAGCCAGGAGAATACAGATAGAAGGCTGATTTCTGATCTCAGTTACAAACCTGAGCCAAAAAATACTAAGTAAAATGTTAGCCCTTGTAGTTTTGTAGTATATAAAAAACTCAAAAGCTCACTTTATACCATGCTAAACATTATGGACAATAGAAATCAATTCATGTAGTTTGCTGCCAATTCAGAAAAATAAGTGATCATTTCACTAGGTGTTGAAATGCTTTCCTTAACATTTATAGCCATTCCTTCTTCCCCTCTCCAAGAAAAAAATGTATACCCATTCCCAATAAAATTCCTTACTAAACTTGGATAAAATTCCTTAGCCTGATTTGGCTACCTACCATAAAACTAGCCCAAAGCCAGGAGTTAGAACCAGCCTTGAACTGCCCCTGACATCACTGTTGTTTACTGTTCTCCTGAAGACCCTGCCCAGTTTAACACACAGACACGGTGGCATAAATATTGAAAGAAAGAGAGGAGGAACTGTCGTTTCCAGAGGGTAAAATTGTCAGTTCAAGACCATCAACAGTCACGCCATTAGAACCATTCAGCATTTACCATGGTGATCAGACAGATCAACCTACAACCTACAAATATTCCCATTCACAGTGGCAACAAATCTACAACGTATGGACACAAACTGACCAGGAGAGGTGCTAAACCATTATGAACGGGATTCTCAGGGTCCTGAAGATGCAAAGAAAACCTTAAGTAAATGCCTTGTTAACTGGAGGATGCAATACTAGAAAGATGTCAGTTCTGAAACTGTAAAGTCAGGGCATTTCTTTTAAAAAAAAATTTTTTTTTAATTGAAGGATAATTGCTTTACAGTATTGTGTTGGTTTCTACCAAACAGCAACATGAATCAGCCATAGGCTTACCCATGTCCAGGGCATTTCTAATCAAAAGCCCAAAAGGATGTTTACCCCTGGTCTTAACAAGTTAATTCCAAAATTCTTCAGAATGAGAAAATTTGTAGCAATTGCTGAGAAAATTTTGAATAACAAGGAAGGTCTGCTCTACCTGATACCAAAACATAAAGTTATAGTAGACAAATGGATCACAATGGAAAAAATGAAAGAACCATATGTGATAAAAGTACCATGCCAAATGAGGGAAATTAATGAGGAGAGGACAGACATTGGCATCTGTTTAGAAAAGCATTAGACCCTCATCTCCCGCTGCTATAGTCATTACTTCCAGGGAAATTCCCTGGCATTCTGGCAGTTAGGACTCAGCACTTTTACTGCCTACAGTCGTGGGTTCAATCCCTAATTGGAAAACTAGGATCCCACGGGCCTCGAGTCACAGCAAAAAAAAAAAGAAATATCCCAGATGGATTTAGGAGCTAAATGCAAAAGTAAGAACCTTGCCAATATTAGGGGAAAACAGAACCTGCTGCTAACCCTGGAATGGGAAGCAAAACTTACAGTAGAGAAGCTTTGGGAGCCCAGCTGCCCAGGAGAGGGGAAGTTCCTGCAAGACAGAGGCTACCTGCCCTCGGCACCCGTGCCCAACCCCAAAGCACCCCCACTCTACCTGATGCCAGAGGAACCCTTTCCTCCCTCTCTTTATTGACTGTAAGCATTTCAAAACATGTACTTACAGTTTGGGGATAAGATCTTTTCATCCTTCTGGAAACAAGCTTCCTACTCCATTACTTCACGTGCACCGCAAAGGGAAGAGAGGTGTGGAGCGCAGCCAAGAGGGGCGGATTCCCAGCTCGGAGGATCTGATGCACGGAGCCTCGGCCCAGGAGCTCCTGGCCCAGTGTCTGTCTAGCAGCCTGCTGCTGGAGAAAGAGGAGAGCAAGAGGTGAGGTCTGCTCCCTGGGGTTCCTTGTGTCCTTTAGGCCTCTTCTTGCTGGGTTAGCAAGGATCTCAATGATGGGACTGTTTGAAAAAGAAGGCAAGTCAGATGTGTGAAGTGTGAGGACAGAGGCGCTGCCCTTGATAGTGTGCCTTACACTATCTTATTACTTGAAGTCAGTTTCGTTGATTGTGTATCACTGAAGGTCTTGCGTTTCCTACTGGGAACGGAGTGTGGCTGGCTAATAAGCCTCTGCGGCGTGTGGCCGGCACCTGCTCTGTCTGTCTGGCCAGCCTGACTGAGGCTGTGGGTGCATCGCCACACTGCAGGTGGGCAGGAGCTGAGGCCGACCCTCCTCTGCCTCCCCCACCACCCTTGTTTATGATTTTACCAAGAAAGAAAACCTGCAAGATAGGAGTTTGCACTGTGGTCCCCTTGCCTCCTCTTGCACTGTTCCCTCCAGCAGCTTCTGTCCTAGAGGCAAGGTCAGTCCCTCCCTTTGGTTGGATTCTCTCATTTCCCACCCACTCAAGGACACTCGTCCAGTGAGAGTCCTTCATTCTCCCGTCAGTGCACAAACGTGAAAACATGCTGCCATTTCTCCCTGTCTTGGTCCCATTTCCTTCTCTAGTCACCACCTCTGTTTCTGCTCCCCTAGGACATGAATTCTTCAAAAACTGTGATTTTCACTTTTCCAGTCCTCTTTCCCCTTCTTCTGCAGCCCTTCCCTTCCCCCGCCCCCCAACACCCTTTGGCTCACCTTGTACTCATTTCCAGTCTCTGCTCATGTCTACTCAGCAAGGACCTCTTTACCCATCTTACCAGTCCGCCCTGTGCCCATGTCTCTGCTTTGTCTTTCTAGCCTTCAGACGTTTCCCTTGTCTGTCTCCCCCCACTTAAGTGGAAGCTGCCTATAGCTGGCCTTGTCTGCTCTGTCTCAGTCCTGTATACTTAGTACCCAGAATGGTGCCTAGTGTTTGGTGGAAGTTTGAGAAAATGTGTTAGGAGAGTGAATGAATGTGTTACGATTCTAAAAGTAGATTTTTCTAGATATGTATCATTTAAACAGTTTGGATCAGATTGTTTCTCTTAAAAAGACTAAGTATATAGAGTGGACAGCTCTGGAGTGTGTTAGGTGGCGGTCGGATGTTCATTTCAGTTCAGTCGCTGAGTTGTGTCTGACTTTGCAACCTCATGAACTGCAGCATGCCAGGTCGCCCTGTCCATCAACTCCCAGAGTCCACCCAAACCCATGTCCATCAAGTCGGAGATGCCATCCAACCATCTCATCCTCTGTCGTCCCCTTCTCCTGCCCTCAATCTTTCCCAGCATCAGGGTCTTTGCAAATGAGTCAGCTCTTCACATCAGGTGGCCAAAGTATTGGAGTTTCAGCTTCAACATCAGTCCTTCCAGTGAACACCCAGGACTGATCTCCTTTAGGATGGACTGGTTGAATCTCTTTGCAGTAGGATGTTACTTTGGGTTAGTCTTAAACTATAAGCAGCAATTCATACATTTGGATAATCCAAAAAAGATATTAATTATAGACACATAGTAGCAAAATAAGCCAAAGAAGATAAACCAAATGAGAGAATTACAAGGATTCTTAAAAAAAAAAAAAAAATTTTGTTTTGGATAAATGCCACCTTTTTCATTAAATAGAAATCAGGTTTATAAATTAAAGAGAAGATATTAACCTGTTAAATTTTTCTGCTTCTCAGTTGATGTTATAACTTAATTCCACCTTTAGGAAAAAGCAAAGCTTTAAAAACTTTAAAGCATACATAGGAGAAAAGTGAGTGATAGTTTTTTTCTTCCTAATAATTTTTTTCTTCCTAATGTGCAAATGTTTCAGGTTTGAAGATCAGCTTCAGCAGTGGTTGTCGGAGGACTCAGGAGCACTTAGATATTCAATGTCCCTTCCCCTCTACCTTCCTCAGAATCTGGTGTCTCTGCCTCAGACTATTGAACCTGTGATGAAAACATCTATGACTGCAAGCCCTCAGGTGAGAAGAGAATACATTTGGCTTTTGTATTAGACTTAACGACTGACACAATGGGAAAAAAGCAAGGTCTCTTTATTAGCTTAAATTAGAACTTTTCTTACACTTCATCTGTCAGTGTTATAGTGGCCCAGCTAATTCTGAATTTCTGCTTATGAAATGAGTGAAGAATGGAATTGAAATGTGCTTAAGAACTGAACAAAACCCATAACCACGTACTGACACGTAGTAAAATGTTGAGAATAGTCAAGTTGACAACAGTGGCTTGGTTCATGGAGCACATACCGTCCAAGCTTTGGCGTCACCCAGACCCCCCTTTCTGGGATTGACTTTCCATGAAGAGAATTAATGAATGAGGAAGGCATGCTCACAGAAGTCCAGGGCTTCACACAGCAGTGTAAGATGACATACTGTTTCCATTTACTAGTCTGGCAGATAACTTAAAAATATTTGTACTGATTAACTTAGCAATTCTGCCCTTAAAAAATTACTGTATATGACAAAAATTAATGTATTTTTGTTCACTGTAGTGTTAATTATAATATATAAAAGTGGAAATTAAATATCCAAAGATGTGAGTCTGCTTTAGCAGTTACAGTATATATAACGGAATGGCTCCTAGTTCTTGACAATGCTATTTAATAAAAATTACTAGAAGTTGTTCATGGTAGAATCAGAAGAGAAAACATTCCATGTGCAGATGATACCAGCTATATGTGTGTGTATTGGAAGGGGCTGGAAGGATGTGTGATAGATGCCAAGAGAGGAGTTTGTTGAGCCCAGCAGCCCCCAGAAGAGGTTTCTAACATGAGCTAGATCTAGTGCCTTTAAAGAGAATATATCTTGGCTTGTGGATATACCAAAACTACTTTTAGTTTCTTTATTTGTTCAAATAGAATGAAAGGACAGGAAGGCAACTGCAGTTGTCAGAGGCAACAGGCACATCTCTGACTGAACGGCTGAAGCACCTAGAAAGGCTGATCCAGAGTTCAAGGGAGGAGGACATTGTCTCTGAGCTCCATCTCTCTGCACTGTTGGACATGGTGGACATTTGAGCTGCTGGAACTGAGAGGGGGTCCAGAAGGTTTTATTCTACTCAAAATAATGTTATTCTCAGATGCTTGATGCATGTTGGAAATGTGATTATTAATCATGCAAATAAACCTTTGGAATATCTAATGAAATCATCCTCGGTTTTCACAATGAAAGTCTGTTTCCCTCCTGTGTAATGTTTTTGATACTCTTTATCTGTTTTCATAATCTCTTCTGTCATCCACCAACCCTTGCTGTTACATTTCGGTGTGTAACAGTGGTCATTCATTGTCTCAGCAAAAGTTGTAGTCCCTCATGTGCCAAAATCGGTCATGCAGGGATGAATACGGTGCAGGGACCCCACCAGCTCACACTTCAAGAGAGACAATAGATGTACTAAGCCAACAGTATATGTACATATCTCTGTGAGGCATAGAGCATGTGTCTGGATTGGGAGCAGAGGGACACAGGGGACTGGGTGGAGGAGAGCAGAATTCCTGAGAGGAGTGTAGGAGTATACCTGAGAGGATATGAGGAAAACCTGGAGGTGCCAGTTCGGTAGTATTGCCAAGTGAGAAGATAGGCCAGGTCACAGCAACCCTTGCTGCTTTACTGTGAGTACTGTGGGAATCAGCTGTTGGAGGATATTAGGCAGAGAAGTGACTTGGTTACATTTTGTTTTAAAAATTGCCTGTGGGGAACATTAGGAAAACAAGCCATGAATTTTGAAAGGGGGCTGCTGCAGGTGTCTAGGTGAAAGATGAGTCTGCTAGCAGTTGGTGTAAAGAGAAGGGATAAATTTGAGACATACAGAAAGGGGTATTAAGAGACTTGGTGATGTTGAGTATGATCATCAGTCTTTAATTGGCACTCAGCATCTCCCTACTATATCTCACAGCCCCTATTTCATATCTTCTCATTCTCTTCAAATATACATTTCTAGATGATGACTTGCTTCTTATTTCACTGAGAAACGAGAAGCAGTAGGAATAGAACTTCCTCATCCTACCAAATCTGAATCTACCAGCCAAACTTTGCATCCCCTAGAACAAACACTAATCGACTCTTGGGGATTTCTTCAGTGATTAACTTCATGTTTTCAATAAAGATTTAAGTAATGCTATTTCTTAATCTTGATTTTAGAAATTATTTATTGATTTCCTACAATAGAGAATGAGTTAGCTCTTGTACTATCCTCTCTGCAATGAGTATCACCCACACATGCATACCACATTTCCTCTGCCACCAGTTTAAGATAATGTTAGCTGAAATCTGCATTCAGAATTCACTATGGGTATATTAATACTGTTTGCTATTGAGCCCTGTATTGGTTTATGATTTCATTTCCACTAAGTACAACTGTTGTCCCCAGAGTCAGTTGTCTTGTTTTTTCATTTGCTTGGTTGTCTGTATTCCTGGTTCTACTTCACCCAAACCTCTCGTCACTAAATGTAAAGCTTATATCAAAACTCCTGTGCATCAGGTAGTATGCTATTTCCACCTTCTTTTGGAAATGACCCTTTGGGAAACTCCCATCTTTGTGCCACACGTTGGACATTTCCTGGATTCTGAGTCATAATATCTGACTTGGTTTGCTTTCTCATTTTGCTGGAGCTCATCTTTTAGAGCCTTCTGAGTTTGCATATCTAAAATGTCTTTAATTCTACCCTTACATTAGATTCATCATTTGAATGGAAATATAATTTTACACTGGAAATCATTCCCCTATGTTTTGTTGTTGCTCAAAGTTTTGGTTCTCTTTCCTTGGTGGTCTCAAATTTCTCAACAACATGGTCGATACATTGGTCTCCCTCCTCTATTACCTGCCAAATTTATTGTGCTGGGCACAGAGTAGTTCTTTCCAATACTCTTTGCTGTGTAACAAACTACCCCAACCATAGGTTAAATTTGGGCAGCTTAAAGCTGGGCAGCTTTCTCTTGGGATCTCTCATGCAGTTGAAGTCAGATATTACATGCATTGGCTGGGACTGTGGTTATCCAAAGTCTTGACTAAGCTGGATGTCCCAGACAACTCATTCATATAGCTGGCAGGTGATGTTGCACTATTGACTAGGGGCTCAGCTGGGGTTTTCAACCTGAGTAGCTATATGTGACCTCACCATGAGGCTTGGCTTCCTCACAGCAAGGTGGGCTCAGATAGGACTTCTCACATGGCATCTCAGGGCTGAAGTGCAAGTGTCCCAGTAAGCAAAATGGAAGCTCAGCTTTGGAATCTGTACAGGATCTCTACTGGTTACAGGCAACTGGTTATAGATTCAAGGAATGGGGCATAGGTCCTATTTCTCAATGAGGATGAGTGGTAAGACCATGTAGTAGAAGAGTATGTGAGATGGGAGATTTTGGAGGCTTCTTTAGAAAACATTCTCCCATGCTTTTTCAATCCAGAAAATTCTCCACAGTTCTGGGAATTTGGGGAAATTATTTAATGCATTCTTCCCCTCCACTACTTCCCTTAGGAACTCCTACTATTCAGATGTTTGACCACCTGTATTGATGCTCCAATTTTCTTTTTAATTTTTTAATATCTTTATCTTTTTATCTTACTATTCTAAAATTTCTCTCTGTTCTAGTGACTTTAAAACTGCTGCCATATTATGAATCACTATATAGTACACCTTTATATAATATTGTATATTAACTATACTTCAATTTTAAGAAGTTAAAAAATTTTTTAATTGCTGCTATATTTTTAATTTCTGAGAATTTTTTTTCATAATGTTTCTTATTAGAGACTTGTGCTCATTCACTCATTTATTTAGTATATAATTTTAGAGTATTTACTATATGCCAGGCATTACTCCAGGTGCTGGGGATATAGCAACAAGTAAAACAAATTTCATCCCTCACAGAGGGCTTATATTTTAGTAGGGAAACAGGCAATAAACAAGATAAATATGCAAAACATTTGGCATGCTAATTGATGATAAGCACAGAAAAATCAGGCAGGGAGGGTTAGAATATGTCAGATGATTATTTTTTGTAATTTATTCATTTTTGACTGCACTAGTTGAGGTGAGCAGGGGGCTACTCTTCGTTACAGTGCATGAGCTTCATATTGCAGTGGGTTCCCTTCTTGCAGAGCATAGGCTCTAGGGCACACCAACTCAGTAGTTGTGGTGCACAGGATTAGTTGCTCTGTGACTGGCGGAATTTTCCCAGACCAGGGATTGACCCCATGTCCCCTGCACTGGCAGGCAGATTCTTATTCACTGTACCACCAGGGAAGTCCAACAGATGATTCTTGTTTCATGGGTGCAGTATCCTATGTCTGAGGACATGTTTTTGTCAAAGTCTTCCACAACTTTCAATTATCTACATTTCTCAAAATTTCCTTTTTCTGTGTGTTTTGATGCCTTTCATGTTAGAGGTCTTCCTTGAATGTCTGGCTCGTTGATGGAACTCTGAGGAGCTTGCTGGAAGCTCTATGTCAACTAATAGGCTTCTCTGCTTTTCCACTGGATCCCAGTTGTCAATGTTTGCAGGTCTTTTGTGGGAGTACCATTTGCTTCAGAGAAATCCTCCTACTGCCTAAAGCTATATGGCTAGTGGGAGAAGTGGAACTCCCATATGAGTGGAGACTTCTGTTGAACACCTTGCTTTCTGTGACCCTCAGGTATGCCTTGTGCCTGAGTTCACACCTGTTCTGACTCAACTGCAGCAGGCTTCCACCCAGGTAGGAGAAAGGATCTACTGTCACTGCTGCTGCTGAGTCGCTTCAGTCGTGTCCGACTCTGCGACCCCATAGACGGCAGCCCTCCAGGCTCCCCTGTCCCTGGGATTCTCCAGGCAAGAACACTGGAGTGGACTGCCATTTCCTTCTCCAAGGCATGAAAGTGAAAAGTGAAAAGTCGCTCAGTCATGTCTGACCTCAGCAACCCCATGGACTGCAGCCTTCCAGGCTCCTCCATCCATGGGATTTTCCAGGCAAGAGCACTGGAGTGGGGTGCCATTGCCTTCTCCATCTATTGTCACATTGCTTCTTATTCAAACTTTCCACAAGTTCTAATTTTTGCACCTCCAGTTCATTGGCAAAAATGGTCTTTTTTTCTGAAAGACTTTACCTCCACACATGGGTTTCAGCTTTCTCTGCCTTGCTAGGTCAGTTAATGAAAGTGTCCAACCCTCAGTGACCCCATGACTGCAGCCTTCCAGGCTCCTCTGTCCATGGGATTTTCCAGGCAAAAGTACTGGAGTAGGGTGCCATTGTCTTCTCTGAAGTCAGTTATTACTCCTTATTTTCCCAGCCTCTCTGATTTTGTTGACCTCTCTTTATGTGGTCCACTGGAGAAGGGAATGGCAAACCACTTCAGTATTCTTGCCTTGAGAACTGCATGAACAGT
>SJYA01005538.1:0-15049 GCA_006410615.1 Neotragus moschatus | reverse complement strand
CCCCCCCCATCTCCCACCCCATATCAACTCTCTGGATCATCCCCGTGCACCAGTCCCAAGCATCCTGTATCCTGTATTGAATATAGACTGACTAATATATGTTAGACACAAAAGGAGATTATGAACAATGAAAGTGAAAAGCATTAGCCTCTCAGTCATGTCCAACTCTTTGCAACTCCATGGACTATAACCTTCCAGGCTCCTCTGTCCTTGCAATTCTCCAAGCAAGAATACTGGCGTGGATAGCCATTCCCTTCTCCAGTGTATTCTCCCTGACCCAGGGACTCACATCTGGGTTTCCTGCACTGCAGGCAGATTCTTTATCATCTGAGCCTTCAGAGAAGCCAACAATAGCTAATAATAAAGGAAAACAGCTATAGCAATCTAATATAACAAAAGCTTTGTGAATATGGTCTCTTTCTGAAAATATCTTACTGGACTCTACCCACCCTTCTCCTTGTGATGATGGAAGAGGATAAAACGCCAGTAGGATGAAATAATGTGAGTGAATGATGGAGGTATTTTGAAGTAGCAGTAATCTAATACTGACCGTCTGATGATGTATGGGCCATCACCTACTTTGGGAGGGCCTGGGTCCTGGAACCATGGTTATGTCAGTTGTGGTGGATCCCTGGGAGGAATGACCTAAGACTTCCTCATGCTACTCAGAAAAGCACACAATTTAAAACTTATGAATTATGTATTTCCAGAATTTTCCATTTAATATTTTTGTACTACAGTTGACTGCTGGTAACTGAATCTGCAGAAAGTGAAATCATATGTAAAGAGGACTACTGTATTTTTCTTTTAGATACAACTTTATTGGGAATTTGTGACAAAGTCATTAACAATTCACATGATCTTATTAAGTCATTTCCTCAGTGACAGAAAGGTTAATATTCCAGAATTTGGGAGCTTTAAAGAACTTTACAAATCATGCTGCTCAAACTCTGGATTTTATACACAAGAAAGCCAAGTCCCAAGGTCTCAGTATTGAGTTCTTGAACCAATACTAACATGCAGATCTCCCAAGTAACAGTACTGAAATTCTTTATTGTTGTCTTCTGTCTGTCTGTGAAGTCACTCAGTCATGTCTGACTCTTTGCGACACCATGGACTGTAGCTTACCAGGCTCCTCCGTCCATGGGATTTTCCAAGCAATAGTACTGGAGTGGGTTGCCATTGCCTTCTCCAGGGGATCTTCCCAACCCAGGGATCGAACCTGGGTCTCCTGCATTGTTGTCTTAGGTCAACACAAAAACACAGAGACCACAATTGAAGGATATATTTAGAGGAAAAAGAATAGAAAAATGGGATTCTGGAGCTAATCATTTTATAGGTGTATTTTATCACCTACAACGTTTTATTTAAGATTCCTGCTGAAATACAAGTTCAGGTTTTGCCTGGCAGTGGATCCAACTTAACAAAAGGATGGGCGTGAATTAGGGCACTAGTGATTTAATGCCTATGAATGGCCAGCAGTGAATGTTATCCCAAAGCAATGATGCTATCTCTGGCTCACAAATTATTCCACATGGTCACCATTAGCTGGCCTACTCATGAGGATAGCCAGTTATGCATTGAGCAGTGACAAACATTAAAACTCACCTTTTCTAATCTGTTCATATGATCCCCTCGTATTGTAGACTAACATACCACTTCATCCTCTCCTTCTATAAAGAACGAAGACATCAGAGCTTACAATGAACTCAAAGTTCTAGCCAAAGGACATAGGTTTCCTCTGACTCTTTAACATTTTTTTTTATATATAATATTAGGTTCCTAATAGATGCTTATACATAATGGGGTGAATGAACACAGATATCTAGGTCGAAACCACAAAGATGATTGTTGAAAGCTTCCTCTGATGACCAGAACACTCGTATCCTGTCAGACAATGTGGAAGAGACAGGAGTCAGCTTTTTAATGATGTTTCTGAGAACTAAGTGTACACTAACTCTGGACTGGGATCAAATTTGAAACATTGGCTTTCTGAGAAAATGCATAATACCCTACTTAAAATTTGATAACACCAAAGACACTAACGAAAGAGTACAAAAGGGATAAATGCCTCCTGGAATGTCACACATCTGCTGGCTGAGTATTTTCAAAGTGTCAGTAACTCAGCAATGCATAACTTGCTATCATCTGTTTTTCATCTTGAGTTCCAAGTAAGAGTTTCCCCAAACAATGAGTCTGCATCAGAAAAAGTAAAAATAAAGATAAGAAGTATTCATGTCAACGTATACCAAAATGAATACAGTATTGTAAAGCAAAACAAACTAAAAAATAAAAAATTAAACTTAAAAAAAAAATATATTTAAAAAAAGTGTTATAGGCCTTCTCTCCAATAGACATCATTGAAACTATAAATGTGATAAAAATCAGACTCATTCTTCACATGCTTCCTTATAATATGATCCTGACTGTTGCCAAGAAGAGTATTGATAGATTGTTTCAGGGAAAACCCTTCCTGAGTGATATTTGCCCCAGTAAAGCAAAACACTTTATTTAAATAACTGTTGTCATAAATAGATATATAAGGCATGATGTGCTGTTTTTCGGAGCACATAAATACTCATATAAGTTACATTTTCAAAAATCTTTGCACCTGAATTAAAATTGCAACTTATTTGTGAGAAAATTCACTTTGTTACAACTTATAAACTCTAACACATATAGAAATCAATGACCACTGCTATTTTTAACTAGTACTCAGCATATTTTTGATTACAACATTATGTTTTTTTTTAAGTGGCAAGCAATGAAAGATGTGATAAAATTGAGAAAAAGAGTGTATCGGAAATCATTTTTAAAAATTGGATACTGTAGAGAATTCTAAGGAAATTTAATGCCAAAATGATCATCAACACAAACATTTTTCTATGAATCAAAAACCTATCTGACTGGGAAGTCTAAATACAAGAGTAGGGGGAAGTAACAAGAGAAAAACTTCACATCAATGATTTACAAAGCATAAATTGAAGCTGCTATTATCTGCTATAAAAATACACTGAAAGCTAAAATGAAATATCTGAGAGCAAGTATATAAAAGCAAAGATTAAATCTTCCTATAATGTAAAAGCAAGCTTCAAATATAAATGAGTCAGATCTTTTACTTCTAGTCAAGATGGAATAAAAAGGACTGGAGAATTACCCTTCCCCCCTCACTGCCCGGAAATGACCTCAACACCAACTAAAATATCTGAAAAAGAGTTCTCAAGTTGATACCAGATACCAAACAACAAAGAACAATGGACCTGGAGGGAAGGAAGGCAGATGAGAAGGGTCCTCTAATTCCCTGAGCTCACTGTCTTGATAGAGTTTTCCAGATGCAGGGCAGGGAGGTTTAGCCCAAGTGGAGTTTGACAGGCTCTCTGAGTTTAGGATGTAGCACGTGAAAGGATATAAGGGACATATTGCATTTTGTAGGATGAATAAGTGTCTGAATACTGGCCAGCTTAACTCATGCATTAATATCGAGACAATCCTAGAGGAACCAGGCAAATTAACACGTCTTTATCTCTACTCAAAAATAAACCTCCCCTAAATTGTCAGTAGAGGATTAGATAGGATTATCAAGATATAGTAATACAAAACACTTCCTGAACCCGAACCATGAGTCAATGGATTAAATTGGTTTACCGAAGCCAAGCATGCTGAAACAAAGAAAGCAAGGGATGGGGGGAATTACAAAGAAAGCAAGGAAGGAAAACCCCAAGGCAATGCATCATCAATTTCACAGTAGTAAAGAAATTTATCCTTAAAGATCTTCAGTGTGGAACAAGCATGGATCACATAAAAAGGAATATCAAGTAGAATGACATCAGTTTTTTTTTTTTTCAAGTTTTTATTTTTTTTAAAATTTTTTTTATTTTTTTATTTTTTAGTTTGTTTTGCTTTACAATACTGTACTCATTTTGCCATACATTGACATAAATCAGCCATAAGTGTACCTGAGTTCCCAATCCGGGCCCCCCCCTCCCCCTTCCTCCCCACACCATCCCTCCGGATCATCCCCACCCATCAGTCCCAAGCCTTCTGCATTGAACCTAGACTGGCAATCCGTTTCCCTTATGATATCATACATATGACATCAGTTTTTGAAACCACATTGAGAAACAGTCAGTTCAGTTCAGTTCAGTCACTCAGTCATGTCCGACTCTTTGAGAAGCAAAGGCTTTTGAGAAGCAAAAGGCTTTCACAATTCTAAGTGAAGTAATTTCCATCCTGTATTATTGCACACAATCAGAATCTTAATTAAAGAATGTGGAAGAAGAATAACAACACTTAGATTTCCAAGATATCAGGATCTTACTTCCCATGCATTTTATTCTCAGGAATCCACCCAAAGGGAGGGTGTGTGAGCTCTCAAAACTAGGAAGTTAACCAAGAAAAGAGGCCCTAGGAACCAGGTGTCCAGAGATTCTACATAGAGTCCAGGCAGAAGGATGCTCTGGTGCTTGTGTAGGGACGTCCCAGAGTGACAGCTGTGAGCAGGCCTGGACCGCCAACCATCTACTCTAAAGCAGATGACTCCGACCTCCAGGAGGGGAACGCTCTAGAAAAACAATTAAATGGAGCACTCAATTCTATAGAAAACTGCAGTGGAAAGTTGTTAGAAACTATGGACGGAATGAGTGATCATTATGAAACTCATGAAATGACAAACAAGGAGTATGAACATCAGGATTAACAAAAATTTGTACAAGAGAAGAAATCCTGGTGTAACATTTGGCTGAGTACAAACAGCATGTGGATAGACACAGGGATTTAAACACAGACTATGGATTTACCTTTACGGGGAAGGCAGTGATGCAGGGAAGAGGTTGTTAGAAACCTTCTGTCTTGTCAAACAAATAGGTCATAGCCAAACTTCACTAAGGAATAAAAAAGCAGAAATACGCAGGTAAATGTCAGGGAAAGAGTTACAGGAGTTGAGTGTAGATGATTCTGACCATCAAAACCAGGAGACAAGGCAAGGTAAGAGCACAGACTTACTGTTTAGGACACAGGGTTTTCAGAGTTATGTGTAGGCATTAGGTTGGCAAACTTCTTTTATTTTTTTTTCATTAAAATCATGTTTTAATTCATTAATGTATGATTAACTTACAGTGTTGTGTTGGTTTCAAACAAAACTATATGGCATGAATTCATTCTTTTTTATGGCTGAGAAATATCCTATTGAATATATGTACCACATCCTTAAAGAAGAATTTTAAAACTCAATTTCTCATTTCTCTGAGTCTTTTCAGTATCCCTAGTTTGCTCTGGGAGATCCCTGATTCTCTTTTTCCTCTCTGAATCAGAGAGGCCTCTTGTAACACATCCCTCTTACCTGTGAGCTGCTTGCTGTCTCAAAGAGCTCGGTAAAAGCTCCATCCAGAGCAAGACATTTGAGGGTCCTCCAGGCAGAGGGCCTGAATCATACAGCTGTGGATATAAATCCTGCTGTTAACAAAGAATTCATCATTATTCCTGATGGTTCTAAGTCTCACATTGTCCAGTTTTCTAAGTCTCCCATTTCATTCTTTTTGAAATGATTTTCAGTCTTTGAAAAAGTGTTTAGATATTTCTCAGCCATAAAAAATTTCCCTGGTGGCCAGTGATAAAGAATCTGCCTACCAGTGCAGGAAATACAGGAGATTCAGGTTTGATCCCTGGGGTTAGGAAGATCTCTTGGAGGAGGAAATGGCAACCCAACTCCAGTATTCTTGCCTGAATAGTACCATGAACGGAAGAGCCTGGAAGGCTGTAGTCCACGGAGCCACAAAGAGACAGTTACAACTGAGCAACTGAACGCATACACATGCCTAGCCATAAAACAGAACGAAATGAGACCATCTGCAGCAACATGGAATGACCTAGAAGCTATTTACCATACTAAATGGGTAAGTGAGACAGAGAAAGACAAAGATCATATCACTTGTATGTGGAATCTAAAAGGCAACACAGATCACTTATTTACAGAAGCAGACCCACAAACAGAGAACACAAACTTACGGTTAACGAAGTGGAAAGCGGGGGGAGGGGGAGAAATTAGGAGTTTGATATGAACATATACCATTGCTATGTATGAAGTAGCAATGATATGAAATATAGCATAGGGAACTTCACTCAGTGTTTTGTAACAACCTCTAAGAGAGAAAATAATCTGAAAAATAATAGATGAATGTGTATAGCTGAATCGCTTTACTGTACGATGAAACTAACAACCTTGTAAATTATCTATACTCCAATTAAAGAAAAAGTCTTCATTGAATGTGTTAAATCTGCTAGTGTCACCTGCTTTAATAAGATCACACTGGGTGAGATCAGCTCCGGGGGTCGAGGAGGCAGCAGGGCTTCTGTGTGACAGAAAGCCTGAGGGCAGAGGGAGGAAAGGAAGATCTCTGTCCACAGAGAAGCCACCTCCTTTTGGCTGTATTCAGTTATGTCTTATTTCTTACTGAAGATGTTGATTTCAGAGCCCTCAAGGATACTGAGAGTTCCCTTTATGGTGACCCACTGATATTTGATACAGAATTTGAATTTGTCACAATTACTAAATCAAAAAGTGATCTCTGAAGACCTACCCTGAGCAAGACTTGAAGATCTCTGCTTTTCTAACTAAACAAGAAAATAAAAACTGCCTGTTGTGATTTTCTGTTGCACATCAGGGAATCCATACCAACAGTCTGACCACAGGGTGGGAGCCAGACTGCCAAGGGCTGGGGCTTATGGACACCTCAACCAAAAAAGGCATGTCCAATTCTAGATGTGTGCAAACGCAGAGGAGGTTTTAATACATATAATCCTGCTTCATACGCACCCTTCCTGGAGACAGAGAGATTCCACAAGGACCTTCTCATCGTCACAGGGAGTAACAGCAAGGCACATGGTGAGACAAGGGCTCAGGGGGAGCAGTTATTCAGCCCCAGGTAGTTGACACAGCAGTATCGCTTGAAGGTAAGCAATTCACTATTTTGAGTTCTTTGCTTTTCCTTCCAGAAGCAGACTTCTGAGTGTGCAACACACTTCTCTCCTCTCTTTGGGAGCTGGCTGTCTGAAGAGGAGTCTTGCAGAGAGGGTCACTAGCCATCTCCTGGCTTGGCTCGGGTGCCTCGAGATGCGGTGAGCTCCATGCAGATGGTCTCCACTGCCCTACCATCGCGGCCCATTCTCCTTCCCCTCCTGCAAAGCCTTCCTTTTGAAGTGCTGAGTAAACTTATCACCTCTAAATGTTGGTGACAAATTCTGTTGTCACCTCACCCAGGGTAGAGTGTTTAATTTAGAACAAGAGAAAGGACCAAGGATGACTGGATTTCCTGCCCTGATTTATGGGAAGGTTGTTTGGGGTCAGAAGGTCCTACCCCATCTCCAGCAAAGCAGAGAATTTTATATTCCGACAATGTCTGCAAATGTGGTTACGGTATTTGTGTGCTTGTGTACTATCGTGCGGGTTATCTTGTGGTGGACATTTAAAATATATTTTTTAACTTAATAGAAATAATTATGTTTAAAAATGAAGAGGTGTGCTTAACATGGTAAAATGATGAGCTTTTATGTCAACTCAGGCAGGATTCTTGAAGAGCCAAGGTTAGAGTTTGAAATCAAGTTTATACATAAATAAAACTTACCGAAGGAGCAGGGAGAAACACATCTAGGGATAGGGAATATTCTGAGCAAAAATTCAGAAGCAAGATAGGTGACCCGTGTAATATTACTGCCATATAATACCCAGGGCCAACGTTTTACAACCTCAAAGAAGATGTCATAAATACTGATGATTTGGCAGCAAAATCATCCCCAAGTGGCCTCTTCAAGGTCTATGTGACTCCACGTCTCCCTGCCTCGTCATTTGCTGCCTCACTCACTCAATTTATAGGCAGCCATAATTTATTCTTCAACCTTCCCCAACCCTAAGTAAGTGGCCCCATGACTTTCTTAGGAGTGGAAATCTAGATTAGAGTGATTTATGTTAAAAAGCAGAACTAAATGCATTTTTTTGTTAGTTATCAGCTTGATAGCTCTATGCTATTTAGATTTCCAGTCCTGCAAATAGATCATGGCAATCCTTCAAAAATAAAAGAGCACACGGAAGACTCAAGAAATCTCATTCTTTAACATAAGATGAAAATAAAGAGCTCCTGTGGTTGTGTGGGAAAGAATATACAATAAAAAATTAAGTGATTTGATCATCCTATGAGTGGCATCAGAACAAATCTTCTTTAATGTATGGATATGGGACTCGATGAAGAGGCTCAGAAAACCAAGACCACAAATCAGTGTGGCGCGCAGTGTGCGGTGTGTGTCTTTGTCCCTGGGAACCCCTCTAATCACCTTCAGAACTAGAGGCGAGAAGTGGGTAAAAATAAAATCAGAAGAACACAGAATTTCTATCATCCTTTCTAGAGCCAATATCATGGGCTCTCAGTGCCTGACTCACAGCTGCATTCTGCCCTGTGTCTGAGACTCGAGGTAACCCCTCCCAGCCTCCCGCCAATGGTCATGCCACGCAAAAAAAGACTTGGTCTACAAAAGCCAGCCTGGTCATTTAAAGCATCCACTCTCTCAAAAAGAACACATACAAAGACTGCTTTATGGCTTCATATATTTTTATAAACAGCAGGATATTTAAACCTGACCCATTTTTTTCCATGATATAATGAATTACCAGGAATGGCTATACTAGAAGAGACAAAGTTACTTTTATTCCTTGCTATCTAAGAAAAATAATCAAATGATTTGTTCTTTCACTTTGCTTTTGCATTTCAACAATCCTGAGAGTTCACAGGTTGACAGTAGGCTTGTTTTGTTAAAATAGAACCTGTAAAATACAATTGTCTGGACATTTTTTGGAAGTCAGATAATATTCTCAAGTGCAGAAGTTTTCTATTTCCTAGGGAAGAAGGAAGGAACTGTGATGATAGCAAAAGGACATTTAATTCAGCTTCATAAGACCTGAATTCAGAATCTTGCAGTGAAAGGAGACCTTGTAAATCAGCTGGTGCTAACCAAACCCCACATGTGACAAGTAAGGAAACTGAAAATCCAGAGACTACAGTGGGAAAGATGGAGCTGGAACCCTGTCTCTCAGTCCTCTGTCCTTCAAGAAGCGCTCTTTCTGTTACTGAACTCAGGTCCAGCAGTTCTCTGCTCAAAAGCCAATATTTGAGGGGCAAGTGTTGGTAGAAAGGAGAGACTTTTACTCCAAAAAGCTGGAGAGAAGGTAGACTTGTGTCGAGACCAACTCTGAATATTCTGCTCAGCCATGACTTTTTTTAAAGGGAGAAAGGTGAAGCAATCTCAGTTAATCATTAAGGTAAGATGGCAGAAGTGTCATCATTTTCCATTGTGGGAAGACCTGTTGACTTCTGATCTTCCTTTGGATGCTGTCTTTCCGGTGCACCCATGAGATCCACCTGCAAATTTGCTAAAGAAAAGCTAGGAACAGAGAGTCAGTCATTCTTTACTTGCCTAATTATTCATTCTTACTCTTAATTCAGAAGAGGAGCCAACAGATTAAGCAAGGTATTGTGTACATTCAGCAAAGCAAAAATCAGTGCCTAGGTTAAATATTACCCGGGGATCTCATATTATGATTAAGGTTTGCGGAAAACAGGGATAAATAAACAGAAAAGGAACAAAAGATCTTCTTACACGTCCCTGACCCAGTCTCTTTCCCTCTTTGACACCTGGCTGTGAGCAGAGGTAGAAATGGGGATGGTTACTCAGATGCAATCAGGGGTTATCACACAGCAACTTGTATATTGTGTAATTGTGTAATATAACAGGTTAAATACAACAACGAGAAGAAATGCCCCTGTGGGGAATTGAATTCAAAGCAACACTGAAGTCAACAATAAACCTGAGTGTCAGCATTTTTCCAAACTCGCTTCTGCTATGCAATGGACATCCACAGGCCACACTTCCCACAGGAACTGCAGTGCCTGAATTTTCCAAACTACCTCCAAGATCCATACATATGGCTGTTAAGAAAATTTTTCAGTTGCAAAAAATTCTGTGACGCCATACTATAGAAACATCTGTTTGGTTTACATTTTCACATATCATTCTTTTGCCTTCTTATTTTTTTCTTCAAAAGAGTAACAGATAAAAGAACAGATGTCTCATCTATATGCTGTTAAAAGTGTTCAGTTCAGCTCAGTTCCCTAGTTCAGTTGTATCTGACTCACTGCAACCCCACGGACTGCAGCACACCAGGCTTCCCTGGTAATATCATCAACTCCTGGAGTCTACTCAAATTCATCTCCATAGAGTTGGTGATGTCATCCAACTCATTGTTGCATCTTCTGTGGTCCCCTTCTCCTCCTCCCTTTAATCTTTCCCAGCATCAAGGTCTTTTCCAATGAGTCAGTTCTTCTCAACAGATGGCCAAAATATTGGAGTTTCAGCTTCAGCAACAGTCCTTTCAATGAATATTCCAGGATTGATTTCCTTTAGGATTTCTTGCAGTTCAAGGGATTCTCAAGACTTTTCTCCAACACCACAGTTCAAAAGCATAAATTCTTCAGTGCTCAGCTTTCTTTATGTCCAAATCTCACATCCATACATGACTACTGGAAAAACTATAACTTTGACTAAATGGACCTTTGTTGGCAAAGTGGTGTCTCTGTTTTTTAATATCCTGCCTAGGTTGGTCACAGCTTTTCTTCCAAGGAGCAAATGTCTTTTGATTTCATGGCTGTAGTCACCATCTGCTGTGATTTGGGAGCCCAAGAAAACAAAGTCTGTCACTGTTTCCACTGTTTCCCCATCTATGTGCTATGATGTGATGGAACTGGATTCCAAGATCTTTGTTTTTTGAATGTTGAGTTTTAAGACAGTTTTTTCATTCTCCTCTTTCATCAAGGGACTATTTAGTTCTTCTTCACTTTCTGCCATAAAGGTGATGTCATCTGCATATCTGAGGTTAATGATATTTCTCCCAGAAATCTTGATTCCAGATTGTGCTTCATCCAGCCTGGCATTTTGCATGATGTACTCGGCATATAAGTTAAAAAAACAGGATGACAATATACAGCCTTGATGTACTCCTTTCCCAATTTGGCACCAGTCTGCTGTTCCATGTCTTGTTCTAACTGTTGCTTCTTGACCTGCATACAGTTTTCTCAGGAGGCAAGTCAGGTCGTCTGATATTCACATCATTTGAAGAAGGTTCCACAGTTTGCTGTGATCCACACAGTGAAAGGCTTTAATGTAGTCAATAAAGCAGAAATAGATGATTTTCTGGAACTCTCTTGCTTTTCGATGATCCAGTGGATGTTGGCAATTTGATCTCTGGTTCCTCTGCCTTTTCTAAATCCAGTTTGAACATATGGAAATTCACGGTTCGCAAACTGTTGAAGACTGATTTGGAGAATGTTCACCATTATTTTACTAGCGTGTGAGATGAGTGCAATTGTGCGGTAATTTGAACATTCTTTGTCATTGCCTTTCTTCGGGATTGAAATGAAAAATGACCTTTTCCAGTGCTGTGGCCACTGCTGAGTTTTTCAAATTTGCTGGCATATTGAATGCGGTACTTTAACAGCATCAACTTTTAGGATTTGAAATAGCTCAACTGCAGTTCCTTCACCTCCACTAGTAAGGCTTGTTTCCTAACACCCACTTGACTTCACATTCCAGAATATCAGGCTCTAGGTGAGTGATCAAACCATCCTGACACAAACTTATGTGTCATCAAGATCTTTTTTTGTATGATTCTCCTTTGTATTTTTGCTACCTCTTCTTAATATCTTCTGCTTCTGTTAGGTCCAGACCATTTCTATCCTTTATTGTGCCCATCTTTGCATGAAATGTTCCCTTGGTATCTCTGATTTTCTTGATGAGATCTGTAGTCTTTCCCATTCTATTATTTTCCTTTATTTCTTTGCATTGATCACTGAGAAAGGGTTTCTTATCTCTCCTTGATATTCTTTGGAACTCTGCACTGAAAGGGGTATATCTTTCCTTTTCTCCTTTGCCTTTCACGTCTCTTCTTTTCTCAGCTATTTTTTAAGACTCTCATTTTGCCTTCTTGCATTTATTTTTCTTGGAGATGGTTTTCATTACTGTCTCCTGTACAATGTCATGAACCTTCATCCTTAATTCTTCAGGTACTCTGTCTATCAGATCTAATCCCTCAAATCTATTTGTCACTTCCACTGTATAATTGTAAAGGATTTCATTTAGGGTATATGTGAAGAATGATCTAGAAGTTTCCTCTACTTTCTTCAATTTAAGTCTGAATTTGGCAATAAGGAGTTCATGATCTGAGCCATAGTCAGCTCTCAGTCTTGTTTTTGAGGATTGTATAGAGATTCTTTATCTTTTGCTGCAAACAATATAATCAATCTGATTTTGGTATTGAGTGTCTGGCGATGTCCATGTGTAGAGTTGTCTCTTGTGTTGTTGCAAGAGGATGTTTGCTATGACCAGTGTGTTCTCTTGGCAAAACTCTGTTAGCCTTTGCCCTACTTGATTTTGCATACCAAGGCCAAACTTGCCTGTTACTCCAGGCATCTCTGGTTAAAAGAATAAACCAAATAAACAAGGCTTTGCTTTCCAGGCTTCCTACCCAGTCCTACAGCTACTCTGCAGGACATTTTTTGTGTATTCAGTCTCCATGAATTTTCACAATGGCTGTGAAATAGGCTCATCAAGTTGTTTAACAGATGAGCAAACTAAATCTCAAAATGGTGGTGTGACCACCTCAAATTCACTTTCCTCAAAAACGAAAAAGTTCAGTTTGAAACTGTTTTAGCTCAATGATTTCTTACTAAACCATAATTATTATTATTTCTTTTTTCTAATGAGACTGCTTGCAAGGAAAAAATGGAGACACAGACATAGAGAACAAACATGTAGACACTAAGAGGGAGAAGGTGGGTAGAATGAATTAGGAAATTGGGATTAATGTGTATACCGTAATATGTATAAAATAAGTGATAGAACTTTCTTTAGCACAGGGAAAACTACTCATTGCTCCATGGTGACCCAAATGGGAAGGACATCCAGAAAAGAGGGGATCCATGTAAACATATTTTTGACTAACTTTACTGCGCAGCAGAAACTAATACAACACTGTATAGCAACTATATTCCAATTAAAATGAAATTTTTTAAAAGAGCAAAGGAATATCACCACAATGGAGGCCCATTTCATACAATGAAGCGAATGCTCTCTGTTTCCTTACACGATGCTGGACATAAATGTAAACTTTAAACTGGGACGTCAAAAGTATTGTCATTTCCACTCAGTATTTCACTACTTGGCAGATGGTACCCCAGCATACAACCTTATGTGATGTGTTAGTTTCAGGCGTTGTTCAAAACTGCTTTTTAAATATACATTAAAAAATATTCTTTTCTGAATTATTTAGTGATTCAAGTTTCTCTCTGTTGACATGAGAGATTCTAACTGGGAATCTTGGTAAGGCTTCACCCAGGAAGTAAAATTTGAGCTGAGATTTAAACAGTGTTTTAGTTGTTTGCACTTTCCAATCTGTTGCATTAAATTTTCTGGCCCTTCTCCAGGAAAACCTTTGCAAACCAGAATTTATACTAAAACCAAAAACCAGCAACATATTTTAGTGAAATCAAATAATACATATTTGTAATGTCAACATGTTAAGTACTATCTCATAAATGAAATAATTCTTTTCATTTTTTTTGTCCTGAAAATATGAATCCTTGTTTGCTCTAAGAAAAGTGGGTCATATCTGTATTATTGGAGATAGAATATAAATAGAACATTTGGAAAGGGAATGAGACACTGAAAAGAATTACTGTCTCTGTCAAAACTACTTTGAAGATGGTCTAATAGTAATTAGTTAAGTATTTATCTATTTATATCTTTATTTATTTTGTCCTCAAGTCACAACTTAATCAGCATTCTTAATAGAAGCTGGTCAGGGCACACAGACTATAGTCTGCAAGAAAGAAATTAAAAAGAGCTAAAAATAAACAAAAACAAGCATGTTAGATTCAACCAAGTTTAAAACCCCTAAAATTAGGTTCTTTCCTGATGATCAGATTCTCCAGCCCATTCTGTTTCAACAAAGGCTGGACCAAATTACCTCTGCTCTACATTTCAACGAATCTCAGGCTTATATTATTTATTTTTCTTTATTTTTCCTTAGGTTTCAAATCTCTCTGTCTTGAGTCTCCAAACCCAGGCTGATAATCAAATGTTGACTCCTGGTTACACCTTAGTATGGTGAATTGATTTCAGAAATTTTCATTTTGGCCTGTGCCTAAACTCATTAACTCACTTTCAGTGATCTGTCAGAAAAGATCCCTTTTTGTTCCTGATTTATCCAGTTCAAGCTGATACCAACTTTCTAATCCTAGAAGTAATTAGGTAAAGTTTAATACATTTTTTTCCCTTGATTGAAATGCACATTGCATTATGAATAGGATATAAAATATAATAGATACTCATTAAAAACTGGTTAGATGTCCACCCCCCCAGAAATTTGATGTTTTGTGATTAGGTAACACCACTGTGGTCAATGTGAGGATTATTTTGACATTCAATCAAATTATTCTCTAAATATATTTATTGCACAGCTGTAATCGGGCGAAGAAATCTGACTCAATAGTCAGATTTTGCTTTAACCTTAGTTTTCTATTTCTTTTGTTTGAAGTTAAGAATTTTGCCTATAGCTTGAAATATACAGAGGAGCCCATTCTTCAGGCTCTGACCTATAACATTTTTTTCATTTACATGGGGATAAAATGTTTAAGAATAGAGAATAACCTTTGTCTTTGGAGATTTACAGGAACATTCTGACCTGAGCTATGTGGACAACTGCAAGAACAAAGGATTCTTACACCAAGAAGTTTGCAACCATGCACCTCCCTCATCTAGCCTTTAAAAATGCTTGGTTGAAATCCTTAGGGGAATTTGGGGGTTTAGCTATGAGCCACTGATCTCTTTGAATGGCCCTGCTATACACCTTTCTCTACTCTAAACTGTGATGTTTCCATTTATTTGGTTTCACTGTGGGTAGGGCACACAAAGTTGCATTTAATAGCATAATTACTGGAGGAAATTTTTCTAG
>SJYA01005537.1:0-20421 GCA_006410615.1 Neotragus moschatus | reverse complement strand
CAAATACTGCCCACATTCTCTAATACCAACTCAGAATAGCAAGACTGCCCAGCAAGGATAAACCTCTCCCCGCCAAGCACTGGGCCACCCCTCCGTGCCCTCCAGGTGTTCCCTGCCATGGACCCTTCTGCCCAGCCGACAGTTTGACTTCTGCCTGAGGCCAGCTCAGCTGTGGTGATCGTTGTGGTGGCTGCAGCTTCCCACCCCCGATTAAAGTTGTCGCTATAGACTGAGGGAAAGATGTGTATAAGAGACAGCCCTCAGCCCGTGCTCCTCTCCACCCCCGGCCCGTGCCCCTCCACACTCACCCCGTGCCCTCCACCCTCAGCCCGTGCTCAGAAGCACTGTGTTGAGTCTTTGGCACCTTCGCGCTTGTCCCCGTCTGTTAGCAGTGTGTGTTCACTGTGTACAGCAGACGCAGCGCCTCTGTGCAGCTCAGAGGGGTGTGAGTTCGCGGGCTCTGGCCGTTAGAGTCCTGCAGTCGTTGCTCGAGCACTTTGCCCACGTGCAGCAGTGCGGTGGGTGATGGGCAGCTCCCGTCACGGGGCCCTGGGGTCTGCCTGTCCCCTGCCGCTCTGCGGTGGTGCCACCTCCCCACTGCCCTCTGCCAGTATTTGCCCAGCTGTGTGCAGTTCCCTGAGCAGGCCAGGCCGTCTCTTGTTGTGCTTTCCACTCAGAAAGCCCTTCCCACTCTTCGTCTGCTCAGAAGGCTGCTGTCAGGCAGACTCCGGCTTCAGCGCAGTGCTCTGGGCCCCTCTGGTTGCTGGTGCCCATCTCTGTGTGAGCAGTGCCTACAGTGTACATGGCATGGTCACTGCCCAGTGGAAGGCAGTCGTTGGTCTCCTGGTCTGTTCGAGTAGCTGAACTGTGAGCATCCTGAGGCCAGGGCTGTACATACACTTCTGTGGCTTGGGGTTAAGCATGTGGGCAGACAAGTGTTTCTTCACTGAGAATAAACTCATGAACTCATGCTTCCGTTTTCGTACAGGTGGTGCTCTAGAAAAGTTCGAGATTTGTGGTGGCAGGGAATCCCTCCCAGTGTGAGAGGCAAGGTTTGGAGCTTAGCCATTGGCAACGAGTTAAACATCACCCACGGTGAGTGGCTCACGTGGTCCTCGGCCCGGGGAGCCCGCCCTCGGTCCCAGGGCGTCTCTCACCCCGTGTGTCTGCTCAGGAGGAAAGGCAGCCATTGCCACGAAGCCATGTCTTTCGTGAGGCCAGCATGCCCTCCGGAAGGCGGTGCATTAGGGGCCCCGGGTGCACCCCCGGCGCCTCAGCATCTGGTGGCTCAGAGCTGACACCCGCCTCCCTCCTGAGCTAGCCATTCTCCCTGACACACGAGGGGGAACATTGGTGGGCTGAGTCACGCCAGGATCTCTCCTCGAGCTGTGGGGAAAGCAAGCCTCAAGAGGGGGACAGGAAAATGGTGTGTGTGGGGTGTTTCTCTCTGTGGAGGTGCTGTGTTTGTGGGGTTTGTGATCCCCGTCCAGCCCCGGCATCTTTTATATAAGCAACTTAGTGGGCACAGCACGCTGTGCTACCGCTGGGTCCTTGAGGGTCTAGAAGCTTCAGTCCAGAGGGAGGGGAGCTCTGTACCCTCATTTTTTGGAGGTGCCATGCTGCGCAGCTTGTGGGATCTTAATTCCCAGACTANCCCCGGCATCTTTTATATAAGCAACTTAGTGGGCATAGCACGCTCTGCTACCGCTGGGTCCTTGAGGGTCTAGAAGCTTCAGTCCAGAGGGAGGGGAGCTCTGTACCCTCATTTTTTGGAGGTGCCATGCTGCGCAGCTTGTGGGATCTTAATTCCCAGACTAGGGATGGAACCCTGGTCTATAGCAGTGAAAGCCCTGTGTCCTAGCCACCGGCCACCAGGGAGTTCCTAGACCCTGCTTTCTCAGGGCTGTTTGCCCCGCCGCACGTCCTGGTACAGTTCGGGCGAGCTTTTCTTCCACAAGGGTGTCCGCTGCTTCGCTGCCTCCCTGTCCAGCGCTCTACATGCTGTGACCCAGAGTGAAACCCACCCGAGGAGCTCAGGCTCACAATAAAGTGCCTGGTAAATAGGAAGCTTTACTTCCCCCCTGTCCTCTCTGCCTGCAGTCTGGAATAAACATTCTGCATTTGGACCTGCGATGTCTGGAGTTCATTTGTGTTCATTCCCTTACTTGTCCTTAATTCTACTGCCGGTTGTTGATGGAAGCAGCATCGCGTTTCCTCTCTGTCTGCGCTGCCCGGGCCAGGAGCCCTTTCCTTGTCTTCTCGGTATTAGTGCCCAGCTTGTAGTGTTGGTGGTGGCTGGCTTTTTCTTTTTACCCTCTTGAAGGCCCTTGAGTGTAAAATAGATGGGTTTGTAGCTTCTCTGTGGCTGGGGTTCACACTGTTGTTGTAAGTTCTATTTTGTAAGATACCGATCTTACACTGCGATTCCAGCCCTGGCCAGCAGTGTTCCTCTTGAGTAGTGACAGCTGGTTGGGTGGATGGTTTCTGGTTCTCTTCTGCGTCATCTCCCCAGAGTTCCATTTTGTTGTTGTTGTTAGTCCGTACCTGCCCACAACTTAATATCCATAGGTAAAAAGATGTGTAACATTTACTTGTGGAAATGGTTTCACAGAAGCTTCCCCAGAAGTCAGTGTTTGGAGAATGGGTGACAGTTTGTCTCAGTCCCTGTTCTCGAGAGTTTCTAAGCGTGTTGACGGCTCTAAGCCAGCTGGGCGCAGTGCGGCATACTCTGTGTGTGTGTTCTATTTAATTTTCCATTCTTACCATTGGCAGCACTGATTTCGTTTAAATTAAAATCCTCCATAGTCTGTATCGTAGTGTGTCAGGCTTACTGGCTTAATTAATCAGTTCCATGCCTTGACAGTCTGCGTAAATATCGATATTGGCCAGTCTTATTGAATTGTGTCTTTCTTGCGTAACTAGCTGCCTGGAGTCAGTTGCTGACCTCACTTGGTGCTCAGCAGGGCTGGGCCTCACGCTGTCCCTTCCGTCAGCTGCAGCCCTGCACAACCTCCTGCACAGTCAGGCCCTCAGGAGGTGTTTGCTGGATGGATGAAGGAGCAGATATGGATGAGTGTGAATGCCGCCTTGTGGGTCCCCCTTAATCTCAGGGTTGGCTGTGTTGGAGCTGCCGTGACTGCGCTGATGAGCCTGAAGTCCCCGCCTGAGGCCAAGCATCGGATAGGCCCTTTCTCACGTCTTCTTGAACGCTGACAGCAGTCTAAGGGGCAGGGACTGTCGGCTTGTTTCCCTTCTAAGGAAGTCAACCGCCCTGACAGGTTAGTCAGCTAACCCCAAAGCCCATGCTGCGATTTGGGAAGCCCCAAGGTTTTGCTGTTTCTGCGGCTGTGTGATTGGAAACTCACTGAAAGTCAGCCTGGTAGTACCTTTATCTCCACTCTTGAGGGAGTTAGCCTTGTACTTTGAAGCTCCTCCGAGAAGAAGGTGGGGTCACTGTTTGAACTCCCTCTCTCCCCACAAACGCATGCCAGCTAAAGCGTGGCGGTGTTGTGGAAACTACCCTTTGCCCTGTGTTCCCCAGGGCTGCCCACATCTGCGCTGTAACTGTCGGGCGCCTCACTGGGGAGCGGCTCCCAGTAGCCAGAGGCCACGTGCTGGTTTTCCTCCACCTCCTGCCAAGGTGAGCAAAGCTCCACCTGCCTTCTGGAAGCAGAGTAGGCAGGGGCGCCCCAGACCCTGTGGCCTCGGGCTCAGCACACCCCCAGCTTTGTCCCATAAGCAGCTGAGTTCAGACGCCCTCTGCCTTCCAGGTTAATATGACGTTAACGTGATGTTACGTTTCACTGTTGTTCTGCCCTTACAGACGAGTGTTGATTGTAAGTCAGGTCCTTCCTTCACAAGGTTAGAAGAAGGTTGGTAATCAGAATTTAGCTTGTTAGAACACAATAGTGTTACTAGAATTTGACTTATGTTTTTAAAAATAGCATTCACTGTCTGGGAGGCAGTTGTGCTCTGCTTTATATTCCAGAAGTATTGAAGGAAAGAATAAAGTAGTAGGAATCCTCTGTGTAGCCGCCGTTAAGTCTCAGTGATTGTTCCTGATCCAGGGCAGCCAGCGGCTGGGCAGTGTTGGAGCCAGAGCAGCCGCGAGGCGCAGGGGCTGGATGGGGGCAGCAGAGGCTCGGAGGTGTCTCTGGGTTCAGCCTTTGAGGAAGGGTGGGCCGTGGAGATCTGCGTACGGCAGTGAGATTTGTGAGCTCGAGTTATTTCACTGTTGCCAGACTACCCAAAGAGAAGAATGGCTGAATAAGTAAGTCCCAGATATGAAGATCTGACTGTTGTCTTGTGAGAGACGTCGCGCTGCTTTGCTGCCACTGAGAATATTTGTTTTCGAAACTTCTGCCTGTGTCGCTTTCACCCCTCCTGCACTTTCAGGCAACAAGTTCAGAAAAACTGGGCTGGGGGTCGTGGTTCCATCTTGCTTTATTTGAAACCAGATGGGTTTTCTGCTTGTTTCTCACTTTGTTCATCAGTCGTGTGCTCACTGAGTGTCCTGGTCTGTGTTAGTCCCAGTGCTGTTGTTCTGGATTCAGATGTGACCAGAGGCCCTCACAGTCTTACCCCGGAGCTCAGAGTCTAGTGAGGCCGTAGCCTCATTAAACACACCAAAACAAAAGAGCTTTACGGGTGGGTGGTATAATAAACACCAGGCATAGTGGCATTTTGTGTATTTCTTTGCATATGGTGATGTCTTTAGAAAACAGAAGTGCTTTCCGGCTAGAAGGGAGGAAGTAGCTATAATAAGTCTGCGGTTTAACTTTAGTTATTTGAACGTGGTGGCAGTGTGTTCTCTGGTGTGCTGGGAAGACATCCGTGTGCATGTGATAACTTACCGAAGGCTTTTCTTCCAGAGCTCTTCGACATCTGTCTCGCCCGAGCAAAGGAGCGGTGGCGGTCCTTTAGCACGGGGGGCTCCGAAGCAGAGACCGAAGGTGTGTGTGGCGGCAGCACCAGTGGGCTCTTTTGGTCGGCTGTACACATTGTAAATACTATGCACATCACTATTACACAACAAGGAGAATGTCCTTAACGGAAATAGTGGTTGGCGCAAACTTATGAAAGCTTCATGGGAAAAGGGATTAAAAAAATTTTTTTTTTGGCTTGTCGTATATGGCACACAAGATCTTAGTTCCCTGACTAGGGCTTGAACCTGGGCTTAAGCGCCTGAGTCCTAACCAGTAGACTACCAGGGAATTCCCAAAAAGGGATTTTTTTCTTTTAAGATCAAATGAGTTAAAGAAAAAAAACCTTTTCTAGGACAGATGATACCAATTCCTGAGAGTTGCCTGTGTCCAGGCGTGCGGGAGGGCTGGTCGTCACGTATGTCTTCCTTTGTTCGCTGGTGGACAGTGGCCTGGCCCCCAGGAGGGCTCAAGTGCCAGTTCATAGAGGAGAACTGGAGCGCCTTCCAAAGGAAGGGGAACACTGCCTGTTCCTAGGTTATGCTTTCAGAGTTTTCCACCACACACAAATGATTGTGGTTGCTTCTGTTGGTTAAGTAGTATCTTTTCTGCTGATCTTTTTTTATACCGTGTGGTATTGGAATTTTAAAAATATGAAGCAAGTTATCCATAGTTATTTGTTACAAATAACACACAGTAATTTTACGCTGCAGTAACTCCCATATAGTCTACGTTTATTGCCACAATGTTCTAGCCAGTTTCAAATGATTTTTCAAATGGTCTCAAATGACTTTTCAAATGGTCTCAAATGACTTTTCAAATGGTGTCAAATGATTTTTCTGATGTTATCCGTGTCTGGAATTCATTTGTGTTTATTCCCTTACTTGTCCTTAATTCCAACAATCAACAGTTGTTGATAAAAGGTAATATCAAATTAGATCGTGATTTCAGACCCTAGAAAATATCTGGTGATGATCTAGCCTAAGCTGGTACTGTGAGATTTTCGCTCTTAAGGTACAGAACTCTGCAAACTGTTGATGCTGTAGGTTTAGGGTGTAATTAGGTCCACATGGTCCTGAAGACTGTCCCTTCCTTGTTTGATTCTCCTAAGAGTTTGAAGCCTTGCAGTCACTCCACAGACTTGCCTCTGAGAGGTGTGATGACTCCTGGTCTTTTGACAGATGCTGGTTTTTCAGCAGCAGACAGAGAAGCCAGTCTGGAGCTGATTAAACTGGACATCTCCAGAACATTCCCCAGTCTCTGCATTTTCCAGCAAGTAGGTGGTGGGGATCTGTTGCTTTAAGTAACATTCTGTCTACAATGCCAAATCGCATGTATTTGTGATCAGGTTTGAAAAATACTGAGGATTTTTGTTGGGAGGGTGGGTATTTTGCTAATACTTTCAGACTCTATTTTTAAGAGTCTGAAGGGGTAACTAATGACGGACAGGGAAGCCTGGCGAGCTGCAATCCATGGGGTTGCAAAGAGTCAGACACGACTGCGTGACTGAAGTGAGCTGAACTGAATCCTTTCCGACAGATAGTTAATATGACTTTGGAATACCCAGTCTGATTCCGTCGTGGCCATGTTTCTGGCATCATGCTCTGCACACACTAGGTAACCAGTAAAGGATAGTGGAGTAAACGGCAGCAGATGAGTCGGGCCTGCACCTGCTGTGCCGAGCTATCGTGAACAGACAGTGACAGGCAGCGGGGGCAGGGGGCAGAAAGGACCATCAGGATGCAGGTACGGCGGGAGGCAGAGGCAGACTGACCGTGGGCACGTTCCTGCTCTGGAGAGCCTGGGCACCCGGTCACCTTGAACTTGAAGGGGCAACACAGCCATCCAGCAGCAGCTGGATTAGGGTGTCGTTCCAGTGTGGTGCTCACACTGGCCCACCAGCTTGTTTCAGAGCGGCTTTGTGGGTCGAGCACGGCAGCTGTGGCCGATGGTTCGCTTGTCCAGTGCCGTGGCAGTGCCGAGCTGCCGCGTGACGCTTGGCAGCTAGTCCTGCGGTGCGCCACTGCGTGCCTGGCGGCGGGCCCTGTGCATGCACTGACGTGGCTCACGCGTGTCTCGTGTGTTGGTCCTTGTAGGGTGGCCCGTACCATGACATGCTGCACAGCGTTCTGGGCGCGTACACTTGTTACCGACCGGATGTGGGTTATGTAAGTGAACCTTTCCGAGACTCTCTGACGTTTTCCTCAAGAAAGAAAGTCACGCTCTCCACCATCTCACTGTAGCTGCAGGTGGTGGGTCATGTGCCCCCATTTTTGTGAGCTATGAAAAGGCTCACAGTCAATGACTTGCCTCAGTTTCCTCGTAGGGAAATTGAGCTGCCCTGGCTGCTCTGTGGCATCGATCTTTTTTTTTTTTCTTTTTTAAAGCCTGATGTATGAGCCTAGTCACTCAGTTGAGTCCGATTCTTGTTGCGACCCCGTGGACTATAGCCCGCCGGGCTCCTCTAGGTCCATGAGATTTCCCTGGCAAGAATACTGGAGCAAATGGCTGTTTCCTTCTCCATAGATCACATTTTAATAGGGTTTGATTTTCATTTTTTGCATGTGGTCCTTTTTTCCCCAGCATTAAATCAAAAAAGCTTTTTAGTTGTAACTGTTTTTAAAGCTACGTTGCTGAGGTTTCTGCGGCTTAGCGGGCGTGTGCCTGCATGGCTTTAGAGCAGCATGTTCCTTAGGTGTGCGTTTCCATGGTGCCCGGATGCTGCACCTTCTTGAAGGCAGCGAGCCTGTCAAGTGCAGGAGGAGGGTTTGGGAATGAAGCAGTGCAGACATGTGGGCGGCGACTCTGTGTCGGAATGGGCAGGGTCCTCGAGGCCGTGGGTCTAGCCTGCGGGGGTGGCAGCGGATGGGGGCAGCGTGGGCCCTCCCAGCACGAGGGCATGTGGGCTCCTCCTTCAGGGAGACGCGGGGGCTGCTCCAACCGTGGTGGCTGCCAGTGCTTTGACTGCCCTCTCTCCTCCCCTCAGGTTCAGGGCATGTCCTTCATAGCGGCCGTGTTGATCTTGAACTTGGATACTGCAGATGCCTTCATTGCTTTTTCTAATCTTTTGAATAAACCCTGTCAAATGGCGTTTTTCCGAGTGGACCACGGCCTTGTAAGTATACCTGTGTGCGTGTGGGGCCCTGGGTGCCGTGTCTGCACAGAGCAAGAGCGGCCGGGCCTTTCTGTTTGGTGGGAAGGTTCCATTTTTCCCTCCCTGGGGTTACTTGTAGCAAGTAGCGCTGTACAGCATGGAGGATTACCAGGGCGCTGTGTTGACCCTGAAAAACGGGTGGGTAATGGCCATATGTATGAAATTCGAAATGCATTCTTCCAGCAAGTGTTTCTGAGAATAAACCCTTGGCGTGAGAGGGGAGGGATGCCTCCTGCACGGACGTCCTTGCTTTGTGTCAGAGCAGGCGGTTGGCCCAGTCCCCCCACGTGGAGGTCCATGGGGGAGGCCGGTGCCCTGCAGCTGTTTCAGCGCCATACCCTGGTCAGTGCGTCGTGCTTTCTTGCAGACTCCGTAGGAAGTTGAAGAGCCCGTGCCCGTGAGACGCGGGCTGGGGCAGTTCCTTGTCCCTTCAGTGTTTTCTCCTGGGCTGCACCTGAGGAGGCCAGCGGTTGCCCTTGCCTGAGTGTCAGTATCAGACCCCCTCTGGGAAGGCCAGGGGTCAGCACGGAGGCCGCGTGTTTCCTCAGATCATCCCTAGATGGCGCATTCCTTTCTGGTTCTTGGAGGAGAATGAGCCGTCAGGGGTCAGCCTTTGCCATGGGCCAGGGCGCAAGTTCGAGGCCGCACCTTGCACGCACATGGTGCGCCCTCGTTAAGCAAGTTACACACCTGCTCTGCAGAAGGAGAGAGCACCACCTCCAGTGTTCTTGCCTGGAGAATCCCACGGACAGAGGAACGTGGAGGGTTACAGTCCATGGGGTCACAAAGTCAGACACGACTGAGTGACTAAAACTTTCTCTAACACTCTGGGTTTCAGTTCTCCTATCTACAGGTTGAAGAAATGATGAGGTGTAGTCAGTTACAGTGACGTTACAGGGAGGTTAGAGATTGTGCCTGTTTAGAAATCGCCTGCTCAGTGCCTGGTTTAGGGTTTCCAGTAAAGATATGTGAGCAGTTTATATATGAAGATGGTTGTTGGATTCTAGGGGTGTTAAGTATTCTGACTTTCCCTGTAGATTGGAAGCGTGAGCTGATAACGTATTTATTAGTGCATTTCACATTTTCTCCCCAGATGTTGACGTACTTTGCTGCATTTGAGGTCTTCTTTGAAGAAAATTTGCCGAAATTATTTGCTCATTTCAAGAAAAACAACTTAACTCCAGACATCTACCTAATTGATTGGTAAGACTGCATTTTTATGCGTTTTGAGAGTGTTTTCTCATGTCTGTGCCCCCATCTTTCGTTCCTCACTGCCGGCTTCTTTCGGGGCCCAGCTGGCCCCCCACCTCCTGCTGGTCCTGAGCCCGAGATGCCCTGTGTTCACAGCCCAGGCTGCCAATCATCGGCTCAGCTCTGATCCTCTCTCTCTTTTTTTTTTTTTTTCTGATCCTCTCTTGATGCCGTGTGACCCTCACCGCTCCTTCTGAACTCCCTCCGGGGAGGAAGTTGCCTTGGAACTTTGTGTTTCCAAGATACTATTTATCCGTTCCTCCCTGAGACGTCGCTCAGCCCCTGGCCTGTGCAGGCTCTCCGCTGGGATCCGGGGCAGACTCGGTGCTTTACATCTGGAGCTCCCACCTGGAGGAGTGCCTGCTCCTGGACCTGGGGCCATGCAGCCCGTGGGGTCGTCAGGGCCCACGGGGACAGCCCAGAGCTGGAGCCGAGGCCTGCTGTGAGCATGCGCGATCTGGGATCACCAAGCCGCGGCCAGTGGGGTGGGACGTGGGAGCCTCCCGCCAAGGGCCAGGGCGGCAGGCGCGAGCTACAGTGGCTGAGTCAGAGGTCGTGGATGCCAAGCTGAGGGGCTCAGGCAGGAATCCAAGGGCCAGAGGGAGAGGCTGGCAGCTTCCTCTTGGGGTTAGGATGGCAGCAGGTTCCGCCCAGAAGTGAGTTTCCGGTTCCCTGGGAGGCAGGGGAACCGGGAGGCAGAGACAGTGAAGGGGAAAGACCGGGGCTTGAGCTGAGGCCGCAGAAGTGGGTGGAGGGCTGGGAGGGGTCGTGCTGGCCGGAGGCTGGGGCCCTGGGTGTCCTGTGGCTGTGAGGGTGCTGCCGATGCCATCAGCCACGCCAGGCCGGGCTTGGCAGAACGGCGGGTGGAGCCGGTGTGGACACGTTGGTTTTAGGGCACCTGTTGGACATTGAAGTGGATGTACAGGGTTCCAGAGAACTCCTGCTAGAGCCTAGACCAGGAAGTCTTCATGCAGGGTGGATTAGTTGCCTGAGGAGAAGCTGGAAAGTCTGGGGTGTCCCCCACCAGGTGCCAGGTGAGGAGGCCAGGGCCTCCTGGGGAACAGGGAGCGGTGTCTCGGGTCCCGGAATCCCGCCTGAGCCCCAGCTGCTCCCGTTATGTCCCTGTGGCCCAAGCACAGCTGGGGAGCCTCCCTGAGCCTGTGTTCTCGTCTGTCCACACAGACGACTGGCCTCTGAGGGCCCTGTATGGGGCATCAACCTTGCGAAGTCCTCCGCCTCACAGAAGGAGACGTCTCTGGACTGAGGGCATGTGGGATTTTGCACCGACGTGTGCGGTGAGCCCACAGCTGCTGGGAACACACAGTGGGCTTGGCTTTCCTCTGTGCTCACTTGTTTCAGGAGGCAAAGGCTTACCTCTAGAAGGCAGAGGCCAAATGTCTTCTGAAACGAGGCCCCACCCTTTAACTAAAGCTGATTTGTCTGCTCCCGTGGGAGTGAGCCTGTGGGACGCTTGGCCGTTCGTTGCTTCTGTCCTGAACCCCAAGACCGTTCCAGTTCTGCTGAATTTGTGCTGGGGATGAGGGTATGGAGGTTGGGGCTGGTGTCACTGTGGGTCAGTCCAGACGGGAGGCCACGAAGCTGCCACAGGTGGGGGACTGGGCTGGCCTGTCTGGAAGTGTTTGGGGCCAGAGTTAAAGGTTACCTCCATTTAACCAACAGATGATTTCTCCACACTGTGAACATTCAACTCTTGCACAGGCTGTCCTGGTGCATGCCTTTTTGTGCACCTGTGCTGTGAGATTTGATTGTGAACCCTGACCTCTCAGATTCCCAGGCCGGAGGGTGTCAATGGAGGGTCATATGGGACCAGAGTCTTCAGCTTCGATGTTATCTGCTTAGGCTGCAGAGTTAGATTCTTAGGATTCCAGGCTCACAAGGAACTTTGGAAAACACTGTCCTGGAATAGTGTCTCTCAAGCTTATTTTTGCCCTGACTTGCAAAAATAAATCAGTTGTGTGTTGTGATGCAGCGTGTGGCCGTGTGTTTGGAGCAATATAAGATAATGTATACGACAGAAACAGTTTTAAGAAACAGTACTTACCAGCCTTTAGTATGTGTAAAGAGCATGCTGAAGTTTTCTGTTTTGTTTGTTCAAAAAAAAAAAAAGCTGCTGCTGCTCCATGCCAATGGTGTTATAGGGCAGTGGTCAGTGACGGTCACGACGGGCTGCGTGAGGAGTGCTGCACTGCAGGGAGCGTCTCTGCTTTGTTCCAGGCTGATGGAGGAAAGGGGCACAGGCCACGGGGATGCACGTCTGTTAGCGCTTCTCACGATATCTCGTTCATCCAACCCTTGAAACAGGCCCGGGAAGTGAATTGTAAGACGTCTCTTGACATGTGAGGAAATGGAGGCTTGGCGAGGCAGAGTGACCTGTCCGTTGGCTTGCTGGACGGCAGTGCTGGCGATCGAGCTCAGGGCCAGCTCCAGAGCCTGCGTGCTTCCCCTCAGAGTGGGCTGAGTCTGAGGGGTTTCTCAACCAAGGCAGCGCGCCCCGTGCGGAGGGCCCCAGTGCTGCAGTCGATGCACTGATGAGCGTGGGCAGCGAGGGTCGGACGCACGGGTGGTGAGCGTGGAGCAGAGCGCAGGGTGTCTGGGTGCAGGACTGCTCCGAGGACTCCCCTCCTCCTCTGTGACGCGATGTGCTTGGAGCCTGAGGCCCCGTGGACGCTCGCAGTGCCTGGATGAGGCCTCTGCTGGTGCTGGGGCTTGGCTGCTTCCTAGAATTAGGGCCACAGGTGCCCTGTCTGTGTTTGTAGTCCCAGCGCAGGGCCGGGCGCACAGGAGGTCGTTAGTAGGTATTTGAGTAGATCTAAGCCCAGGAAACCGTGCAGTGCACATCTGAGCACGTCTGCAGGGACCCAGGCTCTCGGTTTGGTGCTCATGGGCAGGTGGACGCTCAGAGCAGAAACGGGGGGACGGAAGCCCAGGGAAAGGGCGGGTGCTGCTCAGGACCCACCCTGGAGGCTGGTGTTTCAGAGACACCACTGCCCTGTTGCATCTTCACAGCGCCTGGAGCAGGCCCCTTTAGCACAGAGGGAGCCAGCAAGGCCCGTCCCGCAGTGGGCGGTCCAGGTGGCCCTCTCTTCTGTACTTGGCCTGCTTCTGCTGTGTCCCAGGCCCCGTCTGCTCCCCAGTGGCGGGGCTGCCTCAGGTGCACACGCTTGTGCGTGTTCCTGCAGAGGGTGCGGGTCACTACCCCTGCCCCCCAGCTCCCCCAGCCCTCTGCACGGCTGTGGCCCCCCGCGGTTTGGCTGCCCAGTGTCCTAGGTGAGCCGTGTGGGTGCTCACAGGAGACCTGTCTGCCCGCCAGGAGCCGTCTAGGACTTGTTCCTTCTTCCATCGCGGGACACTCTCTCCACCCCCTGGGTTATTGCGTTAGTTTTATAAGATGTGGTCTTGCCCAGAACCCCCTCTCTCTCCCCTCCCCACAGCGGTTGGGGCTTCCCTTCATGAGAGCACCCCTGTTTCTTGCTGCCCCCGCAGTAGACCCAGTGCAGTCAGTCTCCTCAGTAACCCCCGTGCCCAACCCCATGCTGGGCTCGGAGTCCCGAACCCAGGGATGCGCTCACTCCCAAGGGGCCCCTTCCTCGGATCTGAGGTGCACAGAGTCCAGCCTGCGTCTCGCAGGGGTGCCCCCCCCCCCGGGGGGGGGCTGCCGTCTGCCCAGCCCTGCAGAGACTTCACGGTAGAGACTCAGATTCACTTGCTGAGGCCGCCTCCTGGCAGGGATCTTACCCAGTGTGCTTGTCTCTCCTCTCTGCTTACATAGACACAGAGGGGCCGAGCAGGCTCTCACCTGCCATGCCCGGCTTCCTACAGAGTTTCCAGCGTTCAGACCATTAGATGTCCGTGTTTTGTGGGAGAACTGACATGCGGTCTGTTAACATGTCAGAATATTTCCCACTGCTGTCAAATATTAGAGTTATTAGGAGGCATGGATGGGTTTTGTAATAGATAATCCTGAATTAAATAACCAAGCAGAATATTCTGTATCGTGATTAATGTTTCTTGAACGTTTGGTGGTGCTTGAAAATACTGTCGTCATGCCGAGTCTCTACCTTAAAGGCAGGTTGGGGTGAAATTACTGACGGAAGAGTTTTGTTTCCATGGCATCCAGCATCCTTTTCACTCATAGCTTCTGCTTTCCGGTTTCAGTCAGTTCAGTCACTCAGTCGTGTCCGACTCTTTGCAACCCCACGGACTGCAGCACGCCAGGCCACCCTGTCCATCACCAACTCCCGGAGTTTACTCTCAAAGTCATGTCCATTGAGTCGGTGATGCCATCCAACCATCTCATCCTCTGTCGTTCCCTTCTACTCCTGCCTTCAATCATTCCCAGCATCAGGGTCTTTTCAAATGAATCAGTTCTTTGCATCAGGTGGCCAAAATATTGGAGTTTCAGCTTCAGCATCAGAGCGTCCAATGAATATTCAGGACTTATTTCCTTTAGGATGGACTAGTTGGATCCCCTTGCAGTCCAAGGGACTCTTAAGACTTCTTCAACTTTCTTTATAGTCCATCTCTCACATCCATACATGACTACTGGAAAAACCATAGCTTTGACTAGATGGACCTTTATTGGCAAAGTAATGTCTCTGCTTTTTAATAGGCTATCTAGGCTGGTCATAACTTTTCTTTCAAGGAGCAAGCGTCTTTTAATTTCACGGCTGCAATCACCATCTTCAGTGGTTTTGGAGCCCCCAAAAATAAAGTCAGCCACTATTTCCATTGTTTCCCCATCTATTTGCCATGAAGTGAATGGACTGGATGCCATGATCTTATTAGCTTTCTGAATGTTGAGTTTTAAGCCAAATTTTTCACTTTCCTCTTTCACTTTTATCAAGAAGCTCTTTAGTTCTTTGCTTTCTGCCACAAGTCTTATGTCTTCTGCATATCTGAGGTTATTGATACTTCTCCTGGCAATCTTGATTCCAGCTTGTGCTTCATCCAGCCCAGCACCTAAAAACTCCTCCAGAGCAAAGTTGTCTTGCTGAGCTGCAGGTGTTTGAGTCGTATCTGGCACCCCATGTGGGGGCCTCCTCAGCATGTGTGTGGAGGGCAGGAGGAGGGTTCAGAGTCTGAGGGTAGGGGACCTTCAGGCAGAAGGACCCACATGGCCTGTGGTCACTGGCCCACCCACCCCGCCTGGCAAGTGACGGAGCCTGGGTGCTGAGGCAGGGTTCACATTACTTACCTGCTATTTGCAGCCCCTGCTCAGGGCTGGCGCCTAAGGTGGAAACACCTTTGGGCTCAAATTGGAAGGTGCTCTGGAGGCTCAGAGGTGGTTCTCTCTGCTTGCTTCCAGGATTGTGGGGGAAGAGTTAGGCTTGTTAATCATATTTGGATGGAGACTTATGTAACTACCCTCAATTTGTAAATGAATGTGGCTCTCTGTTGTTTCATGTTGTTTTATTTAATCGCACAGAATCTAAGGAGGCTGAGTAGTTACCTAGCAGTGTCTACACTCCTCGTCTGAGTTTTAGGACACTGGGAGCACTGTGGTGGGGTGAGCTGGGGTTCGGAACTGCTTCCTGAGCCAGCACTGGGGGCAGAGGCTCCTTTGTAGGAGCCGGTCGGAGGGAACGCTCTGGGTACAGCTGGACGTTGGTGGTGTCAGGACTTGAAGGTCCAGGTCTCCGGGGCTGTCGTCTCAGTGAAGACATTGAGGTGAGTTTTCTCCTTTTGTTGTTGTTCAGGCGGCAAGTCGAGTCCGACTCTGTGACCCCACGGACTGCAGCATGCCAGGCTCCCTTGTCCTTTACCATATACCGAGTTTGCTCAGACTCACATCCGTTGAGGCAATGATGCCATCTGACCATTTTGTCCTCTGTCATCCCTTTCTCCTTCTGCCTTCAATCTTTCCCAGCATGAGGGTCTTTTCCAATAAGTTGGCTCTTCACATCAGGTGGCCAGAGTATTGGAGCTTCGGCGTCAGCATCAGTCCTTCCAGCGAATATTCAAGGTTGATTTCCTTTGGAACTGAGTGGTTTGATCCTTTCCTCTTTTACCTCAGGCTAAAACCTGTATTTCTGCATCGTCCCTTCATCTGAGATTTCCTCACCTGTGGTTTTTCCAGTAGTCACGTATGGATGTGAGAGTTGGACCACAAAGAAGGCTGAGCGCTGAAGAATTGATGTTTTTGAACTGTGGTGCTGGAGAAGACTCTTGAGAGTTCTTGGACTGCAAGGAGATCCAGACAGTCAATTCTAAAGGAAATCAGTCCTGAATATTCATCGAAAGGATTGATGGTGAAGCTCCAGTACTTTGGCCACCTGATGCAAAGAGCCGACTCATTGGAAGAGACCCTGATGCTGGGAAAGATTGAGGGCAGGAGAAGGGGACAACAGAGGATGAGATGGTTCGATGGCATCATTCACTCAATGGATATGAGTTTGAGCAAGCTCTAGGAGATGGTGAAGGAGAGAGAAGCCTGGCGTGCTGCAGTCCACGGGGTTGCAAAGCGTCAGACTCGACTGAGTGACCGAACACCACCACCGCCTGTAAAATGGAGATGATGACGGCTCTTCCTCGAGGGTTGCCGTGGCTGACCCAGGTGGAGCGTGTAGAGCAGCGCCCAGCCCTGGGAGCGTGTGCTGCTTGTCGACTCTGAGGAGCAGCGCAGGGCGGTGTCAATTCTCCCACCATCGATTTCTGAGAAGCAGCTTCTGCCTCCAGGCCTGGCTTCCCCATCTCCCTTCCCTGGCCTGCTCCCTGTTTGCAGGCCAGCAGTTAGGTTAGACATCGCCATTGGAAATGTGAAACCTTGCCAGGGGAAAGGAAAAACAAAAGCAAAATTGTTCTGTTCCTCTTACATACATTATGGGGGAAATAGAGACACACAGTTTGTCTTTGTTGTCTTTTATGCGCCTTTAGCCTCTTATTAGTTTAGCAATATAGAAGGACTTTTTTTTTAATTAGTTGAATTGGTACTGAAGCCATCATTTTGAAAATGATTTTATTTGGTTGCGGTGCTGGGCCTTTATTGCTGCNAAAGGATTGATGGTGAAGCTCCAGTACTTTGGCCACCTGATGCAAAGAGCCGACTCATTGGAAGAGACCCTGATGCTGGGAAAGATTGAGGGCAGGAGAAGGGGACAACAGAGGATGAGATGGTTCGATGGCATCATTCACTCAATGGATATGAGTTTGAGCAAGCTCTAGGAGATGGTGAAGGAGAGAGAAGCCTGGCGTGCTGCAGTCCACGGGGTTGCAAAGCGTCAGACTCGACTGAGTGACCGAACACCACCACCGCCTGTAAAATGGAGATGATGACGGCTCTTCCTCGAGGGTTGCCGTGGCTGACCCAGGTGGAGCGTGTAGAGCAGCGCCCAGCCCTGGGAGCGTGTGCTGCTTGTCGACTCTGAGGAGCAGCGCAGGGCGGTGTCAATTCTCCCACCATCGATTTCTGAGAAGCAGCTTCTGCCTCCAGGCCTGGCTTCCCCATCTCCCTTCCCTGGCCTGCTCCCTGTTTGCAGGCCAGCAGTTAGGTTAGACATCGCCATTGGAAATGTGAAACCTTGCCAGGGGAAAGGAAAAACAAAAGCAAAATTGTTCTGTTCCTCTTACATACATTATGGGGGAAATAGAGACACACAGTTTGTCTTTGTTGTCTTTTATGCGCCTTTAGCCTCTTATTAGTTTAGCAATATAGAAGGACTTTTTTTTTAATTAGTTGAATTGGTACTGAAGCCATCATTTTGAAAATGATTTTATTTGGTTGCGGTGCTGGGCCTTTATTGCTGCACGGGCTTTCCTCCAGTTGTGGCGGGTGGGGTTACTCCCTAGGTGCGGTGTGCGGGGTTCTCGTGGTGGTGGTGGTGCAGACTACAGGCTCTAGGCCACAAGGGCTTCAGTAGTTGTCACTCCTAGGCTCAGCAGTTGCGGTTTCTGGGCTGTTTGCACAGGCTCAGTAGTTCTGATGAACCATCAGAACTGTTACTCTATTACTTAGTTACTTGGAGACATGGTCTTCCCATAGGATTGGGGGCAGGAGGAGAGGGGGACGACAGAGGATGAGATGGCTGGATGGCATCACCGACTCGATGGACGTGAGTCTGAGTGAACTCCGGGAGTTGGTGATGGACAGGGAGGCCTGGCGTGCGTGCTGCAGTGCATGTGATCGCAGAGTCAGACACGACTGAGCGACTGAGCTGAACTGATAGCACTGATCGAACTGGTGTCTCCTGCATTGGCCACCGAGCCCCCAGGGAAGCCCTGAAGCTGTCCTCTTTTGATACCCAATGCAGTAACGTGCAGTCGTACTGGGGAGCACTGCACTCCTGTCCCGCGGGTGAGAAGTCCTGGGGTTCCCGCTTCCTGTGCAGGAAGCGCACTGCAGTCCTGGGAGGGCCGGGGAGCCTTCTCTGTCCGTCCTGCCTCCCTCACACTCATCCTGCTTGGAGAAGGAGGACACTCAGGGCTCCCTGTGGGGAAGGGGCGGGGGGTGGAGGCGGGGGGCACGTGCATGCAGCAGCCCCCTCGTCCATGCGCTCTGATGGCGGCTCCTGGGCTACAGGCCACGCCGGGCTCACCTCGGCCCCTCAGGAGCGGAGCGGCTGTCCACCCGCACCTGATAAGCTCTTATGAGAGTACACGCCAGAGTGTGGTTTCCAAGTCCTGTTCACTCGCTGGTTTTCACTCTGAGTGCCACTGAAGATACAGGGAAGTGTTCGACAACTGCTGCTGATGAACGGTTTTCCAGTGAAAGTGGAGGTGGGAGGGGAGGCAGGGAACCTGGGGGCCCTGGCGACCCTGGAGCTGTCTGAGCACCGCGCTGTAGGGGAGGATGAGAGGGGAACACTGTCTGCGAGGCAGGCAGCTGGCAGGCAGGGACCCTGGACTCTTGGGTGGGGCACAGGTGGCCCCGGGCAGGAGCCTAGGGGCAGGGAGCTGGCTGCTGGAAGGCCTCCTAGCCCTTGGGGCTCAGAGTAGGGAGGGCGGCTGGGGTTCCATCCTTGTTTGATGGCTGTCGTGAGACGCAGGTGTGAGGCACCTTGTGAGCAGCTGATGGGAGAGGCCCAGCCCAGCCCAGGGGCACGAAGCAACTTCCCCAGAGGGCTGTCTAAGGCCAAGCTGTGGTGAGGAGACATGTTGTCAGGGGAAAACTTTTACATGCTTTTTTTAAAAAGGCACATTTTATTTAAGATACAGTAAGAGTCAAGGCCTTAATGATTCCATTTCAGTACCTGAGGATAGTAAACGATACTGTGTATGACACAATTTATAGTTTTCCACATGAATGACAGGCTTGGTGATCAGGTCTCCGTGTTGCTTTGACTTTGCAGCAGCATTTGACATTCTTCACTCTGATTCCAGAATATTTCCTTTATCTGGCACCATCTATACACAACACTGTCGCCAGCCCCAGAGCCCTCCTCTGAACTTGAACTTGATTCACGTGTCCACCTGGATGTCCGGTGACTTGAGCTCAGGTCCGAGCCAGAGGTCCCGCAGCTCCACCCATGGAGTTGCCCCTCAGACCCACCCATCGCGTTTCCCGTGAGGCGTGTCCGCATTCACTCTGCCTCGGGCTGCCCCTTCTGCTGCAGTCCTGTGCTGACCTGCCTGGTGGCTCCAGTGGCCACCCTGACGAGGCCTGCATTCCCCTGCAAGAGCTCAGCACAGGGGACAAGCCCCTCCCCTGCTCAGCCCCTACACTAGTTTTCCATCTCATGCAGAAGGAAACCCTCAGGCCTTGCGGTAGCCTATAGGGTCCTGTGCGCTGGGCCCCGGTTCCCGCAGGCATCCTCACGGGTTCTCCCTTTGGCTGTTCAGCTTCAAGCACAGTGGCCTCCTGGCCTGTTAGTAGACGCGCTGGGTTGCCTCTGCCTCCGAGCTGAGAGCTCACTGTGTGCTCTGTCTGGGGTTTCCTCGTCGGGGCTTTGTGGAAGTGTCGCTTTTCAGCCACGCGTTCTCCCTGACTGTCCTATTCACACACCCAGACCGGCGGTCCCTGCCTGTCACCCTGCTTTCTGTTTGAATCCACATCTGACGTTCTGTGCTCTTCATTCAGCTTTTCTGCTCACGAGGGCAGGGAAAGCTGTCTGTTCTGCTGGATTCTGCGTATTCCCACCACAGGGAACAGTGGCTGGCATAGAGCAGGCTTTAAAAGCCGTTTACGATGTGCGGCTTAGAGTCAGCAGGGCTCAGATCTCCAGAGCTGCTAGTGGAGTGATGGGGGATGGTCGGCAGCATCGAGCAGGAGGCATCAGAAGCCTTCAGCGCGGCGCTGCTTTGCAGGGGTGGCAGGGAGAACCGGGCTTGGCCGTGTTTAAGTTCATCCTGGGTTCAGTGTGAGTTTTTGCACCTTGAACAGTTTCTGCACCACAAATGCTACCTGCAGATAATCTGTATTTGCCAACTCAGCAAGGCAGATGGTTGCTAACAGCTTGACTGGTGAATTCTTGTGAATTTTTTAAAAAATGTGAATTGAGCGACCTCCCTGGTGGTCCAATGGTCAAGGCTTTGCACTCCCAATGCAGAGGGCTCAGGTTTGATCCCTGCTTGGGGAGCTAAGCTCCCACACGCCATGTGGCCAAAAAATAAAGTTAAAAAAAAAGTATCTATTAAAGAATGTTAGTTGAAGAGGATTAGGTTGATCATACCTCTGAGTTCATGGCAAACTAGTCACTATTTCATGTAAGTCTTGTTTGTCTGTAGGTACTCTTTTTATCCCATCCTCATTCTGTTCCATAGACAATACTTCTAATGTGTTTAAAATGTATCTTTTTTGTATACATTTTTAAAAAATGTAACAGTAAGTAGCCCTGGAACTACTGCTCCCTGCCAGGTGAGTGTCCTGCTCTTGGTCATCAGGGCATCAGCTTCACAAGGTATCTGAAGCAGTTTACAAAGACCACACACTAATCTGAAGCATATTGTGTTAGAGAAATTTCTTCTGTTGTTTCTCTCTCTTTTTGCCTGTAGCCACTCAATTTTACCAGTGTTTTTTTTGCCCTTAAGACTGTTTTGCTTTTAAGATGTAAAGGTGTGATTTTTCACCTCTGAATTGGCAGGTAAGTGATATTGGGGATAAGGTCACTTGCTTTTCATTTTTTAAAAATAAAATGCCCT
>SJYA01005535.1:0-25244 GCA_006410615.1 Neotragus moschatus | reverse complement strand
TGAGTGAACTCTGGGAGTTGATGATGGACAGGGAGGCCTGGCGTGCTGCAATTCATGGGGTCGCAAAGATTCGGACACTCCTGAGCGACTGAACTGAAATGAACTGATGTGAAATGTGAAAATTTCCCTATGTTGTTCTTCTAAAATTATTCCAAGACACTGAAATGATGAGCGAGTCATAAATACAAGAACATATTAAGGAACAAGGAGGAAAAAATGAGTCAGAAGGCTGATGAGATATATATTATCATCTGTGTCTCCTTCCTGTACATATTCTGATTGGAATTCATGCAACTTTGGATATCTCAATGGACTTCTGATGTGTTCTTTAAAAATATGCCACATTTTTTATAGTTTGTTTTGTGATAAAACATTAAGAAACAGGAATTACATGCATGCTAAGTTACTTCAGCTGTGTCTAACTCTTTGCAACCCCATGGACTGTAGCCCACCTGGCTTCTGCGCCCATGGGATTCTTCAGGCAAGAATACTGGAGTGGATTGCCATGGCCTGCTCCAAGGGATCTTTCCAACTGAGGGATCTAACACAAGTATCCCGCATCTCCTGCATTGGCAGGTGGATTCTTTGTCACTGAACCACCTCAGAATGCTACCCAAAATAATGAAAGTTACCTTATAAATAGTGCACATGCCTTATCTAATCTAATGTAAAAAGGCACAGTCCCCTTTCACAGTCTTAGTAACTATATGTGGTTGTTGTTGCTCAGTTCCCCAGTTGTGTCCGAATCTTTTCAACCCCGTGGACAGCAGCATAGCAGGTCTCCTTGTCCCTCACCATCTCCTGGAGTTTGCCTAAGTTTATATTTATTGCATCAATGATGCCATCTAGCCATCTCATCCACTGATGCCCTCTTCTCCTTCTGCCCTCAAGCTTCCCAGCATCAGGGATTTTCCCAATGAGTTGGCTGTTTGCATCAGGTGACCAAAATACTGGAGCTTCAGCTTTAGCATCAGCCCTTCCAACGAGTATTCAGGGTTGATTTCCTTTAAGATTTACTGGTTTGATCTCCTTGCTGTCCAAGCAACTCTCAGAAGTCTTCTCCAGCACCACAGTTCAAAGGCATAAATTCTTTGGAGTTCTGCCTTCTTTATAGTCCACTTCTCACAACTATACATGACCACTGGGAAGACTATAGCATTGACTATATGGACCCTTGTTGATAGAGTAATGTCTCTGCTTTTCAACACACTGTCTATGTTTGCCATAGCTTTCCTGCCAAGAAGCAATCATCTTCTGATTTCATGGCTACAGTCACCATCTATAATGGTTTTAGAGCCTTAGAAGAAGAAATTTGTCACTACTTCCACCTTTTTTCCTTCTATTTGTTATGAAGTAATGGATCCAGAAGACATGATCTTAGGTGTTTTTTTTTTTAATATTTAGTTTAAAAAAAGCTTTTTCATTCTCTTCTTTCACCCTCCTCAAGAGGTTCTTTAGTTCCTCTTCAGTTTCTGCCATTAGAGTGAGGTATGTCTGGATAATACCAATATATTGAGGTATATAAACACACACACACACACACACACACACACACACATATATGTTACTCAAATGTAATGTTACAACGTGTTCAAAAGCAAATATTTTAATTTAAATATAAATAAGTTAGAGTCTTATTTATTATGAAAATTTTCCTTGCCTGCCTGATACTGCATAAAAAAGATAGTTGTTTGAGTTAAGTAAAATAAAATATCATGCAACAATATTGTTTCTTCCTTCAATACTGGTAGATTAAAACTCAATGTTCTGATGAAAATTATGAAAAAATATTTACACATATTAAACATATATGTGTCTTAAGTTAGCAACCAAAGAACTGAAGTCATAAAGGTCTGAGATTTCAACATAAGACTAAAATCAGAGGGAAGCTGGATTTTAGAATTGCCTTTCACCTTAGAGTTTCTGATCATTAAAAAAGAGACTATTAAAACTATTATTAGAGACTATTAAGCTGATCAGAAGCTTTCTAAAACTCATAGGCACAGGAGTTTTTGTCATTTCAAGGAAATGAAACCTAACTATAGTTCATAGGATTTGGGAAGGAACTCTGAAGATCATATACAATGACTAAACTTGTATTGAAAGTAGTTCAACCCTCACTATAAATAAAGCAAACTTTAATGTTGGGATCTCTAATTGGGTGAAGATCACATAGGATTGGGCTTCCCAGGTGGAGCAGTGGTAAAGAATCCATCTGCACATGTAGGAGATATGGGTTTGATCCCTGGGTCAGAAAGATCACCTGGAGTATAAAATGTTCACCCACTCCAGTGTTCTTCCCAGGGAAATCCCATGGGCAGAGGAACCTGGCAAGCTACAGTCCATGGGTCACAAAGAGTCAGATATGACTGACTGAGCTCACATGCACATAGGACTAATTATACTCCTAGGAATGTAAGAGAAATAAGTGAACATCATATCTTAAGAAGAAAAGCATCATCTTAAACTAAAATGTATTTCTAAACTTTTACATCTGTAGTATATAGTGCATAGTATAATGTAAAATCAGCCATTCAACGAAAAAACAAAGTGATAAAAAATCGAGACAAGAGACAGAAAAGGAAAAAGAAACCCAAAGGTAATGGAGATAAAAGACTTTATAGTACACATTTTTGAAGTGGTCCCTTATATACACTTTTATAATAGACTTTCCTTGAATAATGGCTGCATTTAGTGCTTTTTTTTCCCTACGGAATATATTGTGGTAAAGGTGATATGAAACCCCTTCTGAGATTAGGATATTGAAAGAGTATGGCTTTTGTCTTGACTGTTCTCTCTTACTCTCTGGCATACTCATTCTGAGAAGTCCAATGCTAACTTTTGACCTGCTCTCTAGAAAGTTCCATGTCATAAAGAACTAATGTCTTCACTCAGCAATGTTTAACCAGTTCTGACCACTGGCCCCTTAAGGAGATTTTAGCTAAGAACACAGGTTTGAAAGCATTTTTACATGCGTGCTAAGTCACTTCAGTTTTGTCCAACTCTTTGCAACCTCATGGGCTGTAGCTTGCCAGGCTCCTCTGTCCATGGAATTTTCCTGACAAGAACACTGGAGTGAGTTGCCATTCCCTTCTCCAGGGGATCTTCCTGACCCAGGGTCCAAACCCATGTCTCTTATGTCTCCTACATTGGCAGACAGGTACTTTACCACTAGCACCACCTGGGAAGTACATTTTTAGTGGTTTTCTTATAGAGCCCTACAATATGGGTGGTAGACTGCAGTCACCCAATAGATATTTTTCAAGTGAATATATGAAATTTTAATGTGAGCAAAATTATGAAGATTAAAAGAGAATATGTTGTACATAGGTACTTTCAATTTAACAATATTGATAGATCATTAACCATAAACTTTAGTTATGTGCAATATCACATGATATGTATTTTAGAACATAAGGAGAGGATGTAGCACAAATTGTATCATGACATTATGTCTCAAAGTGCCAATTTCAATCTATATTCTTGAATTGTATAGAGCCTGAGGCCAATAGCCTCAGATATGCAGATTACACCACGCTTATGGCAGAAAATGAAGAGGAACTAAAAAGCCTCTTGATGAAAGCGAAAGAGGAGAGTGAAAAAGTTGGCTTAAAGCTCAACATTCAGAAAACGAAGATCTTGGCATCTGGTCCCATCACTTCATGGGAAATAGATGGGGAAACAGTGGAAACAGTGTTAAACTTTATTTTTGGGCTCCAAAATCACTGCAAATGCTGATTGCAGCCATGAAATTAAAAGACGCTTACTCCTTGGAAGGAGGGTTATGACCAACCTAGATAGCATATTCAAAAGCAGAGACATTACTTTGCCAACAAAGGTCCGTCTAGTCAAGGCTATGGTTTTTCCAGTGGTCATGTATGGATGTGAGAGTTGGACTGTGAAGAAGGCTGAGCAGAGAAGAATTGATGCTTTTGAACTGTGGTGTTGGAGAAGACTCTTAAGAGTCCCTTGGACTGCAAGGGGATCCAACAAGTCCATTCTAAAGGAGATCAGTCCTTGGTGTTCTTTGGAAGGAATGATGCTAAAGCTGAAACTCCAGTACTTTGGCCACCTCATGCAAAGAGTTGACTCATTAAAAAATCTCTGATGCTGGGAGGGATTGGAGGCAGGAGGAGAAGGGGACAACATAGGATGAGATGGCTGGATGGCATCATCGACTCGATGGGTGTGAATCTGAGTGAACTCCGGGAGTTGGTGATGGACGGGAAGGCCTGGCATGCTGCAATTCATGGGGTCTCAAAGAGTCAGACACGACTGAGTGACTGAGCTGAACTGAACTGAACTGAGACCATTATCTTCATGCAACCCCCAAATCATATTGTAGAACAACTAGGCAGATCATTTCAGCTTTCTTAGTGATTAATTGTAGCTAAGGGAAAATTAACTGTACAATAATTTATATCAATTATTTAGAGCAGTGGCATGGCTAGGATATTGGCCATCACAAAGTATGATGTATAGCCAAAACCCACAGAGCAAGACTTCTTGATCCTCTGAGAAGTATAATTAACAACCTTCAAAATCCTAAGCATATAGTATGTGAGGATACACTTGAAATATATAAAGTATGATTATTAATTGAGGTTGAGGAGTTATTAGTAATACTAATCCACAACATCAGTATTCTTCCACTGTATTACTAAGGATGCATCTAAAGTGCTATGAACCAAAAAAAAAAAAAAAAAAAAATCCAAATGCGAAAGCTTAAACCAACTAGTTTATTTCTTTCTAATATAGTAACATGGAGATGAAGACATTGGTTTCCTGACAACTCTGAATCAGGCCATTCAGAGAATCATTTCCTCTCTAATCCACTTTCCCTGAAAGCCTTGTCTTCATCTGTATAGGTGAAGCTGGGTCACCACTGTACCTACATTCCAAACTGGAGAAAAGAGGAAAAGTAAGTGAAAAGTAAGTGATTTTTTTTTTCCTCAAGGGAATAGTGTGGAAACTGCGCAAATAATTCTGTTCATATTTTATTTATTGAGCAATTAGCTATAAATGTTAAAAAGAATAGTTTTTAATTGGTTGGTTATCTGTCCAATCATTACTTTATTTTAAAAGGGAAATATCCACAGTCTGACTCCCCAAATATCTGTTTACTTTCTTCCCATAAAACAGACATATATACACACATGCTATTATGATTGAATGTCATTGTCTTTTACTAGATTCATAGATTAAAATCCTAATGACCAGTTTGGTTATATCTGGAGATGAGGTCTCTAAGGAAATAATTAAGAATAAATGAGTCATAAGGGTGTGGCCCGGATCCAACTGGATTAGTGTCCTCATGAGAAAAAACACAAGAGAGCTCTCTCTCTTTTTCTGTCTCTCCCTCTTTTCATGTACACGCTGAGGAATGGCCACATGAGAACATAATGAGTAGGTGGCTATCTGCAAGCTAAGAATAGGAACTTCACTGGAAACAGAGTCTACTAGAATTTTTATCTTGGAATTATAGCTTTAAGAACTGTGAGAAATTATGTCAGTAAGCCATCCATTCCATGATATTTTATTGTGTTAGTCAAAGTGACGAGTACAAACACACACACACACACACACACACACACACACACACATACACCCCTCTCTCCAAAGGAAATAACCCAAGGACCCATCCAGTTACTGCATCTTGCTCAAAGTGTAAGAGCTCTTGGTTCAGATATGACTACTCAAATTTGTGCATATTTTTTGTCTCATCACTCCCATCAACCTACAAGGATGGAATACATGTAAGTTAACTTCATCCAAGTATATGCACATATACAGCTGTTATTGAAGAAGAAAGAATGGAAAACACACAGCAGTAAACCCCCAAAGTTATAAAATGCACCTGAGCAGGAATTATGAACACTCTGCCTTTGCCATGAAATACATTCCTTGGATACCCTATCTGGACTTTGGAAATTGTCCTTTTTTCACTGAGGTACTAGGGAAGACAGTGATGAAGAGAATGTAGACATTCTGGAGAAGTGTGATAATGACTGCCCTATATCTAGGACATTCACTGTCACTAGGGACAAAGACAGACAATGCTACTATGAAACAGGCCTCCCAGTTCAATGGAAATAGACTCTGGAGTGGCAGTGACATTTAGCCAAATGAGACAAGGTCTTAACAGTCATCATAGACGGTAACAGTATTAGAGATAATCTTCTGATAATGCTTACAAGCATCTTTAGGGATATCTACTTAACCAACCACTAGGAATGAAGTAGGTGGAAAAACATCTTAATGCCTTGTTTAATATAATTAACAGAAAAGTGTTCTTGATCTGAAATTATTTATCCAATTTTTTAATGCATATTTCAAATGTAACTGCTCAGTTGGTAGTACAATCTGTGCATTGAGGATTGAAATTGAAAGAAGAGTCAAAGTGAGTGCCTAAACTTGCTCTAAGCACTAAAACTGGAACTCAAAAATATATACCACATCTCTGTGGAAATCCTCAACATTGATTCTACTTTCAAAGACTTGTAAAATGTAAATTAGAGTGTTAATGTATTCCATTTTAACTTGTTTGATCTAGGTAGAAGTTGGATGAGATTCAGAGAATGACTATAGTTGTGACATATAGCAGACGATTTTCACTTATGGGACCTAATCAACATTTTGCAGTTATAGTTTTGGCCAATGCTTTTTTCTCTGTCTCCATAAGTAGAGAATAGCATACAGTTTTTTAACACTAGAAAAACAACAGAAATTCTCATTTGAGAACAATATTATCTCTTCACTTCTCTATGCAGCAGTTTTCCAAGAAGGTTCTGAAACTCTGAGGGTCCACGACTTTCATGGTATCCTAAAGATAAAAATTATTTTTATTCAATATAAAAATGGGAAGATATTTGTCTCCGTTTTACTCTGTTGACATTTACAATGATGAAGCAAAACCACCCTTGGATAAAACTGCTATAGCATTAGCAAAAATTCAAGGTAATAACAGCAAACTGTATTTGTAGGCATTGTTCACTGAATGTACTTATAGGAAAGAAATCCAAGTTGTTGTAGCCTAAGCCAAGGAATTCATTAATCACAATTTTGTCAAACATTTATATTTTTAAATACTTTTATTAATTAATGTAATCTGTACAGAAGGGTAGACTTAAATGAAAAATACATTTAAATGTTTTAGATTTCTCTTAAAGATATATTTAAAGGTTTTGTGATGATACAGTAGGGGTAGGAAAATAACCAGGTACGAAAAAGGTAATTTATGACAGTAATCTTAATATAAAATAAATTTGTAATAAGAAACATATTTTCTCTGAGTAACTCAGAGAAAAGCACATTTGATTTTATTTCTGGCTTCCCCTATGGCTCAGTGGGTAAAGAATCCACCTGGAATGCAGGAGACACAGGAAATGCTGGTTCAGTCTCTGGGTTGAGAAGATCCCCTGGAGAAGGGAATGGCTACCCACTCCAGTATTCTTGCCTGAAGAATTCCATGGACAGAGGAGCATGGCAGGCTACAGTCCATGGGATCACAAAGAGTCAGACACGACTGAGTGACTAATACTTTCAACTTTCATTATAATGTTAGCAAGTTCAATTTCTATGTGAATGTTTTCATTACTCATAACCTGTAAAACTAATTTCAGAAGATACATAATTACCACTTGCTCACATAAATACAAGCTGATCCCTTCTGAGTAAATGAAAATAATTCAAGACATAATCATGCTTTTAATGTAGCTAATTACCTTTCTGCTATTGTTGTTGTTGAGTCACTAGGTTGTGTCTGACTCTTGGCAACCACATGGATTGCAGTAACCCAGGTTTCCTTGTCCTTCAATATTTCCAAGAGTTTGCGCAAACTCACGTCTATTGATTCAGTGATGCCAACCAACCATCTTATCCTCTGTTGCTCTCTTCCCCTCCTGCCCTCAGTCTTTCCCAAAATCAGGGTCATTTCAATGAGGCAGATCCTCACATTAGGTGACCAAAGTATTGGAGCTTCAGCATCAGTCCTTCCAATGAATATTCAGGGTTGATTTCTTTAGGATTGACTGGTTCGATCTCACTGCTGTCGATGGGACTGTCAAAGAGCATTTTCCAGCACCACAATTCGAAAGCATCAATTCTTCCGTCCTCAACCATTTTATGGAACAGTTCTTACATCTGTACATGATTATTGGAAAAACCATAAGTTTGACTTGACAGACCTCTATTAGCAAAGCGACATCTCTGATTGTAGGTTTGTCAGTGCTTTGCTTCCAAGGAGCAAGTGTCTTTTAATTCATGGTGGTAGTCACTGTCCTCAGTGATTCTGAGCCCAAGAAAATAAAATCTGTCACTGTTTCCATTGTTTCCCCATCAATTTGCCATGAAGTGATGGGACTGGGTACCACAATCTTCGTTTTTCTGAATGTTGAAATTTAAGTCAACTTTTACAATCTCCTCTTTCACTTTCACCAAGAGGTTCTTTGGTTACTCTTCATTTTCTGCCATTGATATCACTTGCATATCTGAGGTTATTGATATTTCTCCTAGCAATCGTGATTCCACTTTGTGATTCATCCAGCCAAGCATTTCACATGATGTACTCTGCATATAAATCAGATTGATTATATCCTTCACAGCCAAAAATGGAGAAGCTCTATACAGTCAGCAAAAGCAAGACTGGGAGCTTACTGTGGCTCACATGATGAATTCCTTATTGCCAAATTCAGACTTAAATTAAAGAAAGTGGGAAAAACCACTAGACCTTTCAGGTATGACCTAAAAATCAAATCTCTCATGATTATATAGTGGAAGTGAGAAATAGATTTAAGGGCCTAGATCTGATAGACAGAGTGCCTAATGAACTATGGATGGAGGTTCATGACATTGTACAGGAGACAAGGATCAAGACCATCCTCAAGAAAAAGAAATCCAAAAAGGCAAAATGGTTGTCTGAGGAGGCCTTACAAATAATTGTGAAAAGAAGAGAAGTGAAAAGCAAAGGAGAAAAAGAAAGATATAAGCATCTGAATGCAGAGTCCCAAATAATATTAAGGAGAGGTAAAAAAGCCTTCCTCAGGGATCAATGCAAAGAAATATAGGAAAACATTAGAATGAGTAAGACTAGAGATCTATTCAAGACAATTAGAAATACCAAGGGAACATTTCATGCAAAGATGGGCTCAATAAAGTACAGAAATAGTCCATTTTAGACCTAACATAAGCAGAATATATTAAAAAGAGGTGGCAAGAATACACAGAGGAACTGTATAAAAAGATCTTCATGACCCAGATAATCACGATGGTGTGATCATTCACTTAGAGCACAATATCCTGGAATGTGAAGTCAAGTAGGCCTTAGAAACATCACGATGAACAAAGCAAAATTTCAGTTGAGTTGAAGAATGATGCTGTGGAAGTGCTTCACTCAATATGTCAGCAAATTTGGAAAATTTAGCAGTGGCCACAGGACTGGAAAAGGTCAGTTTTCATTCCAATCNACCTAACATAAGCAGAATATATTAAAAAGAGGTGGCAAGAATACACAGAGGAACTGTATAAAAAGATCTTCATGACCCAGATAATCACGATGGTGTGATCATTCACTTAGAGCACAATATCCTGGAATGTGAAGTCAAGTAGGCCTTAGAAACATCACGATGAACAAAGCAAAATTTCAGTTGAGTTGAAGAATGATGCTGTGGAAGTGCTTCACTCAATATGTCAGCAAATTTGGAAAATTTAGCAGTGGCCACAGGACTGGAAAAGGTCAGTTTTCATTCCAATCTCAAATGAAGGCAATGCCAAAGAATCCTCAAACTACTCCATAATTGCACTCATCTCACATACTAGTAAAGTAATGCTCAAAATTCTCCAAGCCAGGCTTCAGCAATACATGAAATGTGAAATTCCAGATGTTCAAGCTGGTTTTAGGAAAGGCAGAGGAGCCAGAGATCAAATTTCCAGCATCTTCTGGGTCATGGAAAAAGCAAGAGAGTTCCAGAAAAACATCTACTTCTGTTTTATTGACTATGCCAAAGCCTTTGACTGTGTGGATCACAATAAACTGTGGACAATTCTGAAAGAGATGGGAATACCAGACCACCTGACCTGCCTCTTGAGAAACCTATATGCAGGTCAGGAACCAACAGTTAGAACTGGACATGGAACAACAGACTGGTTCCAAATAGGAAAAGGAGAACATCAAGGCTGTATATTTTCACCCTGCTTATTTAACTTCTATGCAGAGTACATCATGAGAAACACTGGTCTGGAAGAAGCACAAGCTGGAATCAAGATTGCCGGGAGAAGTATCAATAACCTCAGATATGTAGATGACACCACCCTTATGGCAGAAAGTGAAGGGGAACTCAAAAGCCTCTTGATGAAAGTGAAAGAGGAGAGTGAAAAAGTTGGCTTAAAGCTCAACATTCAGAAAACGAAGATCATGGCATCTGGTCCCATCACTTCATGGGAAATAGATGGGGAAAGAGTGGAAACAGTGTCAGACTTTATATTTTTGGGCTCCAAAATCACTGCAGATGTTGATTGCAGCCATGAAATGCAAAGATGCTTATTCCTTGGAAGTAAAGTTATGACCAACCTAGACAACATATTAAAAAGCAGAGACTTTATTTCATCATCAAAGGCCCCCCCAAGTCAAAGCTATGTTTTATCCAATAGTCATGTATGGGTGTGAGAGCTGGTTTATAAAGAAAGCTGAGTATTGAAGAATTGATGCTTTTGAACTGTGGTGTTGGAAAAAACTCTTGAGAGTCTTTCGGACTGCATGGAGATCCAACCAGTCCATCCTAAAGGAGATCAGTTCTGGGTGTTCATTGGAAGGACTTATGCTGAAGTGGAGGCTCCAATACTTTGGCCATCTGGGGCAAAGTGCTGACTCATTTGAAAAGACCCTGATGCTGGGAGAGATTGAGGGCTGGAGGAGAAGGGGATGATGGAGGATAAGATGGTTGGATGGCATCACCGACTCAATAGACATGAGTTTGGCTGAACTCTGCCAGTTGGTGATGGACAGGGATGCCTGGCGTGCTGTGGTTCATTGGGTCGCAAAGAGTCGGACACAGCTGAGTACTGAACAGAACTGAACTGAACTCTGCATATTAGTTAAACAAGCAGAGTGACAATGTATCTCACTGTACTTCTTTCCCAATTTTGAACCAGTTTTTTATTCCATGTCTGATTCTAACAGTTGCATCTTGCCTTTTGTACATGTTTCTCAGGAGACAGGTAAGGTGGTCTGGTATTCCAATCTTTTTAAGAATTTACAAACTGTGTTGTGATCCACACAGCTAAAGGCTTTAGCATGGTCAAGGAAGCAGACAAAACCTTGTGTGCAACAGGGCCCAGGGTAAAGGGGCAATGATCCCACAAAAATCTGAGCCAGACTTGCCTGTGAGTGTTTGGGAGTCTCCAGCCAAGGCATGAATCAAGTTACCTGCTGCAGGGTCGGGGCACTGGCAGTAGCAGTCCTGGGAGGTGCAATATGTTGGCATAAGTCCACTTGAAGGAGGTCACTATTAGCCCTACCATAGGGACTGCAGACTCAGGACTGGGCTACCTCATGCCAAACTACATGGAGGGAGAACAGCCCCACCCATTATCAGAAACTTGGATTATATGTTTACTGAGCACCACCCTGGTCATCAGAGCAAAACCCAGGTTTCCCCTCAGCCAGTCCCTCCAATTAGAAAGTTTGCACAAGCCTCTTAGCCTCATCTATCAGAGCACAGATAGAATGAAAATCACAATCACAGAAAAATAACCAAAACTGATCACATAGATCACAGCCTTGTATAACTTAATGAAACTATGAACCATGCCATACAGGGCCACCTAAGACAGATAGGTCACGGTGGAGAGATCTGACAAAACATGGTCCACTGAAGAGGGGAATGGCAAACCGATTCAGCATTCTTGTCTTGAAAACCCCATTGCCAGTATACTGCTTATTGGCAAAGTTCAAAATCTGTGATGTTACCTTGAGAATATTTAGCAAAAAATACTAGCGAAATACAAACTGCTAACCTACATTTTAACTTTAGCAACCTGGCTTTGTAAAGATTCTTAAATATGGATTATCTGGTTAATTTTATGGTTAATTTGGTAGATGGCACTTCTGAAATAAAGTGACCTGAACACTTTGGCAAGAAATTCAATTAGAAGTGATTATTCTTGTGCCTGCTTCTTCAGTCACTATTTAAAGAAGTGACTACTCCTTATGTTTGCCATTACCATCCCTCTTTATTATATAATGTGTAGATAGTATTTAAAATTTCACAATATGCCTTTATCTTAATTAATGTAAATCGTTAAATGAAAAGGATAGCAAGGCAGAAACTACATCCTCTATGTTTCAATATGAAAGAATTGTTACAAAATTTGATTGTCCAGTATCCAAGAACTGATCAATATTAATGCTACAAGTTAAACCCAAGCTTTCCAAAATGTATACATTCATTTCTATAAATTCTCTCAATGATCAGAAGATGTACACTTCATAAATTCAAAGAGATGGCATAAACAATAATATATATTTTTTGTAATCCAAAGAGGGATTTTGAAAATAATGAAAACTGCATGTTAAACCAATCAGCTCAGAAAAGCAAAAACATAAATGTTATTTCTCATGTTGTTTTATATTTTAAAACATGGATCAATTTCCCCTCCAATAAAAATAACCACTGTTTTAGGTTAAAAAGAGAAAATTAAGACAATTCTACAATGATTACTACTAGAGAAGATTAACTTTGAGTTTCTGTCTGAAATGCAATCTATTGACTTGTGATTATACAACTCAGAGAGAAATTGGGAAATCACATTTTTTTTTCCTTTTCAAAGCCAGATGCCTGAAGTAGAAAGTGTTAATAAGTATACAAATCTAATTCTAAAATCTCTTCTCTGTCTGGAAGTGCAAAATGTCTACTTCTTTCACCAGTCTTCAAGAGTGTCTTCAACAATGTCCCTTCTATGCTTTATCTCTCTCAGCACTTTTCAGTGTAGTCCTTTTAGGCTTTCTGGGACTCTTCCAGAGAGTGGTGTAGGTACATGAAACTTACAGGTCACATTTCCTAGATCTTTAGGAATGCTTGCTTAAAAGTCAAGATTTGATACTCCCAAAATAATTCTTGTGGATTTAGACTGATGATCTTATTTCAAGCAAAAAATTTGAGCATTTACAAACAGAAATGGAAAGGAAGAAGGAAGGAGGGATAGAAGTAAGGAAAATAAAAATAAACTGCATCTTAGATTATATATAAAGTATATAGAAAAATAAAGGGCATGTTTGCTAAAGAGTGTCTACGCTATATTGTGGGCACAAATAACTCTAATCATCAAAAGTATTCAGTTTTATTTTTCTCCTCAGTTCTATAAAGTGTGTGTAATTTACTTTAAAAAGAAATCAGAGTACATACCTATTAGAATGGCAAAAATCCAAAACAGTGTTAATACCAAATGCTGATGAAGACGTGAAGCAAAATGAACTCTCATTCTTTGCCAGTGGGAGTACAAAATGGAACAGCCACTTTGAAAGATGATTTGGAAGTTTCTTACAAGAGTAAACATTCTCTTACTATACAATCTAGCAACTGTGTTATTTGGTATTTTCCCCAAAAAGCTGAAAACATATCCTTACAAAAGTTCTATACACGTATTATTATATAACTCTCAGAGCCTACTCAAACTCATGTCCATCATGTTGGTGATGCCATCCAACCATCTCATCCTCTGTCATCCCCTTCTCCTCCCACCTTCAATATTTCCCAGCGTCAGGATCTTTTACAATGAGTCAGTTGTTTGCATCAGGTGGCCAAAATACTGGAGTTTCAGCTTCAGCATCAGTCCTTCCAATGAATGTTCAGGATTGATTTCCTTTAGGATGGACTGGTTGGACCTCCTTGCTGTCCAAAGGACTCTCAAGAGTCTTCTCCAACACCACAGTTCAAAAGCATCAATTATTTGGCACTCAGCTTTCTTTATAGTCCAACTCTCACATCCATATATGACCACTCTGAAAAACCATAACCTTGACTAGACGGACATTTGTTGGCAGAGTAATGTCTCTGCTTTTTAATATGCTGTCTAGGTTGGTCATAGCTTTTCTTGCAAGGAGCAAGTGTCTTTTAATTTCATGGCTGCAGTCACCATCTGCAGTGATTTTGAAGCCCTCAAAATAAAGTCTCTCACTTTTTCCATTGTTTCACCATCTATTTGCCTGAAGTGATGGGACTGGATGCCATGATCTTTTCTGAAAGTTAAGTTTTAAGCCAACTTTTTCACTCTCCTCTTTCAATTTCATTGAAAAGCTCTTTAGTTCTTCTTTGCTTTCTTCCATAAGGGACATTTTTGTGTAATCCAAGGTCAGAATATTTCTACTCCATTATTTAAAGATTTTAATAAGCCTTATGGGACTACTTTTATGATCTTAGTTATATCATTGTACAAAAAGTTTTTCAGAAACACATTCAAGTAACATTCTATAAATTTGTTTATTCTGTAAACTGATATATTGCTGAAAATCATAATTGCCAATTTATTCTATTCTTCTTGCATTTAATCATTAGAAGTTAAAATGTAGTCTGTAAAGTATAAGAATGTCTAGACTTGTCTAGACTGTTAAACACATCAATAGAAAGTGTTTACCAACTATAATTACTGTGACTGTACTTATGATTTTAGTTACAATTCCTTTTCTTTCCTTTGCTGAATAGACTATAATTATTCTTGTCAAGTCTGTGTGATTATATTCTTGAAAATATTAGTTTGTCACTGGACCAAGCTATATTTTTAATGCTCATTTGAAATACAGATATAGAACATTGACTACATAAAAACAATATCCTCTAAATTGTTCTCCTCATTTAGTTCTTTAATAATTTCATTTTTTATATTATTCTTAAGCAGAAGAACCATTTATTGTTCGCTCATCACTACTATGCTATTAAGCTAACAAAAGAGGTTAAATTGGCCAAGAAATTGTATAAAAAATTAGCAAATGTATCAATGACCATACCACTTTGAATATTTCTCTATCCAATCTAGTGTTTAGCTATGGTTTTTCAGATTATTGGATAAAGCCTAATCAATCATTTTGATAATGTAAAAATAAATTAGCTTACTATTTCTATTTAATATCTTAATATTTTTCTTTGCAAACCTTAATTTTAGAAATCGCCTAAATCTTCCTGTTTATCTTTAGCACATAGTTTTGACAACTTGAAAAAAACTTAGATTTTTGATAAATTTGGTAGAAAGATTTATATACATGTGTACTAGATATATATTTTACCTATATTTATATATATATGTGTGTAATAGATACAGATTTACATATATGTGTACTACCAATATTTTTCTTTAATGCAACAACAAAAGGATGATTGTTATTCATTCTTAAATTATAATAGCAACACACAATATGGATGTCACTGTTATATAGACAGAAAGACTTGGGATCAAAACTAAAAATAAAATTTGTTCTTTGTATTCATAGATATTTCAAATTTAAAGGTCACTAGAATTCATGTCATTACTTAAACTCTTTGAAAATCTATAATATACTAGAAAATAATTTATTTTTAATTTTTTATGAACTATAACTTTGTTGTAAGGAAAGAAAATCCATATATCTTTGTGAAATTATCTTTAGAGTGACCTTTGTGTTCTTTGAATGTGTTTAATATTTATAGCAGTAATCTATTTACAATGTTGATGCTCTTTTTAACAAAAAATAGAATGTAGATTTAATGTATCTTGTACAAATGCACATATTGAAAGAATGTATATTACTATTCTTGTTAAAAACATTGACACACAGTAAATTGTCCTTGTTTATTAGGAAAAAAGCATTCTTAATATATCATTTAAAAGTTCAGTGTGGCAACACTAAAGTCTATGTAAATAATAGTTATGACATGAAACTTGCATATATTTAGTCAACAATGGTAAATAGTTATTTGAATATATGGTCAATATATTTTTTAAAAAAGTATCCTCTTTCCATCCTGTTTCCAAATATTAAAAAATGATATGATAGTTTATAAAACATTTAAGTATAGCTTATCAAATTTGGTTTCATTCTTTCTTTTTGTAAATAGGTAATGAGCCACAATATCATAGTACTTTAAATTTTTAATTTTTTTCCCTTACTTTTTTTTATGGCAAATGTTGACTATATGAAAACGTAACAGAATCACACAATAAGCATCAGATCTTTCACCCAGATTAACCAGTTGTTAATCATGTTCCACATTTACTTTTTTTGAAATCCATCCACTTACCTACCTGCCTTATTACCTGCCTATCTATCTATCGACAATGTTTATAAGTAAATTTCAATTAAAATAAATAAATTTATATTTAAAAAAGTAAATCTCATTTCTAATATAGTGACATTTGGCAGACACAATGAACTTTCATCAGGGTATGCTTAATAAAATATTTCTTAAAATCTGGTCAGCTGATTTTTTTCTTTCTTAAGATTTGGTCAGTTGATTTTTTTTTTACAGACATGAAAAACACATGGAAAAATTATAATCTTTTCAACAAACCATTGCGTATCCATATGGAAAACATAAAAACATAAAATTTTATCCAATCACACACATGAAAATTAATGAAGTATAAAACTGATAAATGTTTGTGTGCCCAAATTAAAATCTAAAGCTATAAAACTTCTAGAATATATCAAAACAATATCTGCTTGTCTATAGGGCAGGTAAAGTTTGCTTAAATAGAAAACCAAAGCCATGACCAATAGTAAGACAAATTTATACATTAGACTTCATTGAAATTTAAAACTTCTGATCTTCAAAAACTCTTAATTAAATCAGAACATAAGCCATACATTGGAATAAGACATTTGCAAATTTTATTTCTGATAAAGTAGTTTTGTCTTGATAATTTAAAACTTTGTAAACTCAGTAAGAAGAAAACAAACCATTGGATAAATAATGGATATTTGAATAGATACTTCATTAAAGAAGATATATGAGTGGAAATAAATATCCTGAGCATCTTTATTTATTTGGAAAGAGCAAATTAAGTCCACTGGAGTGGGTTGCCACTCCCTTCTCCAGGAACTCTTTGCTACCCAAAGATTGAACCCCTGTCTCCCGCATTATAGGCAGATGCTTTACCGTCTGAGCCACCAGGGAAGTCCCACAATAGGATAGTGCCACACAAATATAGGAATGACCAAAATTAAGAAAACTGACCATATCAAATGTTAACTAAAATACAGAGGTCTGCAAAGTTTACAGTCACTGAGATTGTAATATGATTCAGTTATGACAGTTCCTCAAAGAAATAAACATACCTACAATATGACCCAGATATTTCATTCCAAAAAATTTAACCAAAAGAATAACCATCAGTGGCAGTATGAATCAATTAAACTGTAAAATGGTGCAAATGCTATGGAAAACAGCATGGAGGTTTCTCAAAACATAAAACTAGAACTGCCATATACATTATTCTGGGTCTATATCAAAAAGAATAGAAAGTTTGATCTCTAAGAGCTTTTTGCACATCCATATTTATTGCGGCACTATTCACAGCAGCCAAGAGGTAGAAACAACCCAAATATCCATCTAGGGATGACTGTAAAACAAAGATTGTATATATATCCAATGGAATGTTATTCAACCTTCTAAGAGGAAAAATTTTGTCACAGATACAACATGGATGAACCTTGAAGAAATTACATCAAGTGAAATAAACCAGTCATTAAAGACAAATACAAGTCTGCTTAAATGAAGTATCTAACGTAGATTCAAATGAATAGACAGTAGAATGGTGATTCCAGGGGGTGTGGGGGAAGGAGAAAAGCAGAATTTTTGTTTAATGGGTATAGAGTAGCACTACTGAATGATACACTTAAAAATGATTAAGGTCGTAAGCTTCATATTATGATTTTACCACAATTTTTGCAAAGGCAGAGAACTACCAGCACTCCAGCAGCTTTTTTATACCCATCCTGGTCAACATCTCACATCTAAGATGAATATATTTTTATCTTATTTCTTAGACTGTGATTTATGAAGTTAGTTTTTCCCTTTTTATAATGGAACTGTACATGATGTACTTTGAGTACAAATATAATCATACAGTATTTTTTAACATAAGCATTTTAGGTCATCATTTTGTGAGCTGTTCTTGAAAGTATATGATAGTGCTTTCATTTTCTTTGGCATATAACAACACTATTCAATAGGATTTTTTCCGTTAATAAACATTTTCTGTGTGAGCACTGTCCAGTGTGGTAGCTACTAGATGCTTGTGGCTGTTGAGTGCTCGAAGCATAGACACTATACAGGATAACTTAGGTTTTAATTTTATTTAATTTTAATTACTTTAAATTTAAGTAGCTCCATATGATTAATGATTAATGTATTTGACAGTATATTTGTCAAATTCCATTTTAATGAATATGCCAAAATATTTAACTATTTTTGTAGATATGCTTTTAAATATTTTATTGGGGTATAATTGATTTACAATGCTGTGTTAGTTTCAGACGTATATATACATATATATACACACACACATATATCCAGTCCTTTTTAGATTTTTTTTTCCCAAACAGGCCATTACAGAGTACTGAGTAGAGTTCCTTGTGTTATACAGTAGATCCTTATTAGTTATCTGCTTTATACATAGTAGTGTAGTGTGTATATGTCAGTTCCAATGTTTAGATTGTTTCTGCTTTTAGCCAATATGAATAATGTAAATAAGAATGTCAGTGTACACATTTTACATGAACAAGTGCCTTTGTTTCTGTTACATGTTTTAAAATATATTTTTTTGCAGCTTCATGAGATAATGCTAGTTTCCAAAATGTTTTTAAAATTTACACAGCCATGAGCAACGTCTATGCCCCAGTTGCTCCACGTCATTGTTGAAGCTTGTCTTTGACAAACATGGCCTATTTTTTTAATTTTAATCATTCTTCTAGGTAATGCATATCATACTGTATAGTTAAAATGTTTTCTGTGTGGCACTTGCTCATACTGGTAATGAAATTATTGAGTTTGTCAAGTGTGAATGTTATATCATTTTAGCTTTACTCTTAAATTGGCAATTAGTGATTTTTCATTTCTTTTTAATAATTCTTTTAGTAGTCCTGTGTATTGTATGATTACCTAAATTATCTTTCTCTAGACTATTTTAAAGTTCATATTCTCGTTATATTTTAATTATTAACTGAATAAATGTGGAAAATTCTGAGAGAGATGGGAATACCAGATCACCTGACCTGTCTCTTGAGAAATCTGTATGCAGGTCAGGAAGCAACAGTTGGAACTGGACATGGAACAACAGACGGGTCCCAAATAGAAAAACGCATACATCAAGGCTGTATATTGTCACCCTGCTTATTTAACTTATATGCAGTGTACATCATGAGAAACGCTGGGCCAGAGGAAGAACAAGCTGGGATCAAGATTGCTGGGAGAAATATCAATAACCTCAGATATGCAGATGACACCACCCCTATGGCAGAAAGTGAAGAGGAACTAAAGAGCCTCTTGATGAAAGTGAAAGAGGAGAGTGAAAAAGTTGGCTTAAGGCTCAANAACAAGCTGGGATCAAGATTGCTGGGAGAAATATCAATAACCTCAGATATGCAGATGACACCACCCCTATGGCAGAAAGTGAAGAGGAACTAAAGAGCCTCTTGATGAAAGTGAAAGAGGAGAGTGAAAAAGTTGGCTTAAGGCTCAACATTCGGAAAACAAAGATCATGGCATCCAGTCCCATCACCTCATGGGAAATAGATGGGGAAACATTGGACACAGTGTCAGACTTTATTTTTCTGGGCTCCAAAATCACTGCAGATGGTGATTGCAGCCATGAAATCAAAAGACGCTTACTCCTTGGAAGAAAAGTTATGACATACCTTGATAGTATATTCAAAAGCAGAGATATTACTTTGCCGACTAAGGTCCATCTAGTCAAGGCTATGGTTTTTTCAGTAGTCATGTATGGATGTGAGAGTTGGACTGTAAAGAAGGCTGAGCATCGAAGAATTGATGCTTTGAACTGTGATGTTGGAGAAGACTCTAGAGTCCCTTGGACTGCAAGGAGATGCAATCAGTCCATTCTGAAGGAGATCAGCCCTGGGATTTCTTTGGAAGGAATGATGCTAAAGCTGAAGCTCCGGTACTTTGGCCACCTCATGCGAAGAGTTGACTCATTGGAAAAGACTCTGATGCTGGGAGGGATTGGGGGCAGACGGAGAAAGGGACGACTGATGATGATGAGATGACTGGATGGCATCACTGACTCAATGGGCGTGAGTCTGAGTGAAATCTGGGAGTTGGTGATGGACAGGAAAGCCTGGTGTGCTGTGATTCATGGGGGTAGCAAAGAGTCAGACACGACTGAGCAACTGAACTGAACTGAATGTGTCATTTTCTTCTTCTTTTTTTTTTTTTTTGGCATTTTCATTTGACTTTTTCTGCGGTCTTTACAGCTTACTGTCATATTTGAAAATGAAATAATTACAAAGGTCCTTTAAATAATTTGTACATTCTTCTCTGCTTTGACTGAAGTCCTGGTTCTCTCTGATATTATAAATGGCAGGAAAATGTAAATAATTGGGAACACAGCATGTATAATTTGTCAACCTTTTCAAGATCAAGAACGCAGCCCAGATGACCAATTTCTTTTCATCGTTCTGTATCCCCGTTGGTGTCAATTCTTTGTTTTTCATCACAAGTGTATCTGAGTCATCGCAAGACCTTTTAATTTGAATATTTATTTTTTCATCTTGTATTTATTGGCAACTATTGAAAATAATTCAAAATAGGTCATAATTGGAAACCAGCTTCTAGTAACTTTATGTCTGATTTGGTAGCAAATAAATGTCCACAGCAATAATGACATAAGGAAATCAGCAGCAGTATATGTGATTGAAGATCAAAGTAAAGAGAATTTTCTGTTTAGTATATTAACCATTTTATAACTGTGTACATTTGCAAGTTAGGGATAATAAAGGCACTCATCATACAATGATATTGTGAGGATTAAATGCATGATAAGTGCTTACACAGTAAATATATATATTAATCTTTATATAGTATATATATAGTATTTTATATATATATATATATATATATATAGTCATCTTTACTCTTTTTTTTTTTTTTTTTTGGCTATATGGCATGTAGGATCTTAGTTCCTGACCAGGAATTGAATCCATGCCCCCTGCAGTGGAAGTGCAAAGTCTTAGCCACTGGGTCACCAGGGAATTCCATTTACCATAATTAAAAAAAAATTTACTAATCTGCGGGGAGCCAGCATGAGGATTCCCGCCCATGGCAAAGGTCATCAGGAAGGAAGCCAGACATACGCAAAGGCGTGATCTGGCTTCAGGGGTTCCCCCTGGATTTTCCCCCAAAACCCCCAAAACCAGAGTCTGCCTGCCTTATTCTACTGTGCTTTCCACTCTTCTGACATAACACGGGGCCATCCCCGATCACCTTCTTCTAAAAGGAATTAACTTAGGGCTCTAGTTAACAGTCTCCTGCATATGAAAAGAATGTCTCAGCTTAAATCCCTCTGATAGCTTTCTAACTTACCTGACCAGTCTGCCCAGACTTTTACAACTTGTGATAGTTTATAGCCCCCAACCACAAGAGGCACGAAGCTTAAAGCATCTTAAAGATACAGAACCTTTTCTAAAGAGCTAAAAATTATATTGGTGATGGGTTTCACTGTTGAGTCAATGACTGCTGCAAGGCCTCCATATCCTTTATCTTTTAGACACCTGAAGGATTTTAATCAATGTAATCGGAATATAGAAAAAGGAATATAGTAGTTTCGATGTTAGCAACACTAGACTTTTGAATTAATTAATTTTCTAGTTGTTATAAATCACTGTACTTCTTTCATTGTTATAAATTGTTGTGTCCTTGCTATGTAAGAATGTAACTTTATTTAGTGCTTTCTGAGAGTGGCACCAGACATTGGGAAGAACAACACTATTAAGGCAAATAAGTCTTCTGGTTGACAAACCCTTATCAGAAAAGGGCCATAAAATGTTAATTGGTCTTCTGGCCAGAAGATGATGTATATCACCTAAGACTTGCGTGTACAACTAGGTATAAAGAGAAAAGCCTGGTCTCGATAAGAGTCATGGCTGCTGATGCTGCATAATTTTGTATTATCCATTGATCTCTATGTATAATAAAAGTATAAAAGCCCTTTCTAGACAATAGAGGATGGGCCAGTCACTAGAAAGACTGGTTTCCCCCATGTCTTCTTTATTTTCTGGCTGAATTCCCATCTGGGGCGTGGAGGCTCACCATGTCTACTTACCTGCCCTGGCTTCTAAGATCCATGTGAGAGGGAGCCCAAGGCAGGGGACCCTGTGCTATTCAAGAGGGCATCGGTGGCCTAATGTAGATGGTGCAAGTTTCTTATCTTGAGACTTTTTAGCTTTCCACATAAACCAAGTTATTCAGACTCATTTCTCCACTAAATTTTTACTATACTATTTTTTCCTAATCTCTCTTTATATTTCTAAATAAATAAGTTTTTCCTCGCCTACTCCATCTCTCCTTTGAATCACCCTGGATCCACCAGGGCTGGACTCCAGCACTAATCTTTATAACATTAGGACCAACAACATTAATATTGTGATGTTTATATTTGAAATTTTTTGTGGGATTTGATAGTTACATTAGTCTGTTTGGGAAGCAGTAACAAAATACCATAGACCAGGTAGCTTAAACAACAGAAATTTCTCACAGTTCTGAAGGCTGAAAATCTGAGATCAGGGTGCCAACAGCTCTCTTCACACCTTACCAATGACTGTCCCCGGTCTTCCCTCACATGGCAGAGAAAAGCAGAGAGTGAGAAAACTCTCAGGTCTCTCTTCTGATAAAGGACACTCATACCAGCATGAAAGCTCCAATCTCATGACCTCATTTAACCTAATTACCTCCCAAAGGCCCGATTTCCAAATATTATCCTGGGGGTTTAGAACTTTAATATGAATTTGGAGGTGAGGCACACAATTCAGAACATTGCAGCAGTTGATAAAATTTAGAATTTGACTGATGGAATGTGGGAATGAAAGAAACCTTATAGTAAAAGAATGAAGTATGAAGATAGAAACAAAGTAGTTTTTGTCTCAGAAAATTCTGCACAACAGTCTTACAGTTCCCTTACAATTGATATTAAAAGCAATATTAGAAATACTTAAAACTATAATAACAATACCAATTTGTATTTACCAAGTACCTACTAATTACATGTGACCAAGGGGACCTTAACATTTGCTTTCAGTACAGTTCAGTCACTCAGTCGTGTCCAAGTCTTTTTGACCCCGTGAATCACAGCATGCCAGGCCTCCTTGTCCATCACCAACTCCTGCTGTTCACTCAAACTCATGTCCATCGAGTTGGTGATGCCATCCAGCCATCTCATCCTCTGTTGTCCCCTTTTCCTCCTGCCTCCAATCCCTCCCAGCATCCGAGTCTTTTCCAGTGAGTCAGCTCTTCGCATGAGGTGGCCATAGTACTGGAGTTTCAGCTTCAGCATCATTCCTTCCAAAGAACACCCAGGACTGATCTCCTTTAGAATGGACTGGTTGGATCTCCTTGCAGTCCAAGGGACTTTCAAGAGTCTTCTCCAACACCACAGTTCAAAAGCATCAATTCTTTGGCACTCAGCTTTCTTCACAGTCCAACTCTCACATCCATATATGATCCCTGGAAAAACCATAGCCTTGACTAGATGGACATTCGTTGGCAAAGTAATGTTTCTGCTTTTGAATATGCTATCTAGGTTTGTCATAATTTTCCTTCCAAGGAGTAAGCGTCCTTTAATTTCATGGCCGCAATCACCATCTGCAGTGATTTGTCTTATTTTCACTAAATTTCAAACAGATTTCATCTTTCCTCTAGTCCCTGGCTTCTCTCTCATTCTAGCCATTATAGAATCCAGATGTTCTAAACCATGAGGTTCTTCTCATCACTTTTCTGAGAGTATTTACTTTAGAGAACTTGTGAACTCTTTCTCTACCTCTTAAAGAAGTTTTTTTTTTTTTTTTTTTTAAGCTTCTTGAAGTTTTACAACCTAGAGCTATCTCTCTCAAGGACATGGGAGCTATCCGTTTGAAATAAAATCATCAAGGAGGATAACAATCCTGTCTCCCAATTTCTGTGAAAGAACAGTATCTTAATTTCAGTGAAAGTCTTTTTCTAAGTAAAACTACCTTCAATTATAAAACCACCTCAACCCAAGAAAATGCAAGGTTTCTTTTTTCCTTTGAAGCCAATTAGTAAACACAAGAGTCCGACACGATTGAGCTACCTCACTTTCACTTTTCATTTTCATGCAGTAGAGAAGGAAATGACAACCCACTCCAGTGTTCTTGCATGGAGAATCCCAGGGACAGGGGAGCCTGCCATCTATGGAGTTGCAGAGAGTCAGACACGACTGAAGTGACTTAGCAGCAGCAGTAGCAGTAAACACTAACTGACTGTGATTCCCTGCTCCTCAACTCTTTAAAACATCCCACCCTTTATTTAAGGGGAGTTAAGTTCAGACTCCAATTTAGACTCTCTTCCCTATTGTAATAACCTTTGTCACTGAACTATTTTATTTACACATTCAGTTCAGTTCAGTTCAGTTGCTCAGTCATGTCCAACTCTTTGCAACCCCATGAATCACAGCAGGCCAGGCATCCCCATCCATCCCCAACTCCAGGAGTTCACTCAGACTCACGCCCATCGAGTTAGTGATGCCATCCAGCCATCTCATCCTCTGCAGTCTCCTTCTGCTCCTGCCCATAATCCCTCCCAGCATCAGAGTCTTTTTTAATGAGTCAACTCTTCACATGAGGTGGCCAAAGTACTGGAGTTTCAGCTTCAGCATCATTATCTCCAAAGAAATCCTAGGGCTGATCTCTTTCAGAATGGATTAGTTGGATCTCCTTACAGTCTAAAGGACTCTCAAGAGTCTTCTCCAACACCACAGTTCAAAAGCATCAGTTCTTCAGTGCTCAGCCTTCTTCACAGTCCAACTCTCACATCCATACAGAACCACTGGAAAAAACAGCCTTGACTAGACACACCTTTGTTGGCAAAGTAGTGTCTCTGCTTTTCAATATCCTATCTAGGTTGGTCATAACTTTTCTTCCAAGGAGTAAGCATCTTTTAATTTCATGGCTGCAGTCACCATCTGCAGTGATTTTGGGGTCAGAAAAATAAAATCTGACACTGTTTCCACTGTTTCCCCATCTATTTCCC
>SJYA01005533.1:0-24674 GCA_006410615.1 Neotragus moschatus | reverse complement strand
GGACACCTCCTTCAAAATGTCCTATGCATGCTACACTGTGACCCCAACTCTGTTGTTATTGTATTTGCACTGAAATATATATTTTCAATGTTAATTTCTTTAAATCCTTTGAAAGTTAGGTAGAATAAAAGTAGATTATTGAGACTAAAGTTGTTAGAAAATTCCCAATGCCTGGTCCAAATCTCAACACCTCCAGGACTTAAAAACAGGCCTGCACATAAAGAATTCTTAGTACTGTTTTTGGAAAGATGAAGGAAAGAAATGAAATTAGGAATGGAAGTACACAAAAGAGAAGAAAAATTAAAAGTATAACACTGTCTATGTTCATTTTCTATTTATCAATAATAAATTACCACATTTAGCAGTTTAAAATAAATGCAACTATTCTTTCACAATCCTGGGTAAGGATTCTGGCACCTCTTAGCTGATTCATTGCTCAGGGTCTCATGAGAGTGCAATCAAGATGTTGTNAGTACACAAAAGAGAAGAAAAATTAAAAGTATAACACTGTCTATGTTCATTTTCTATTTATCAATAATAAATTACCACATTTAGCAGTTTAAAATAAATGCAACTATTCTTTCACAATCCTGGGTAAGGATTCTGGCACCTCTTAGCTGATTCATTGCTCAGGGTCTCATGAGAGTGCAATCAAGATGTTGTTGCTGCTGCTGCTGCTAAGTTGCTTCAGTCGTGTCTGACTCTGTGTGACCCCATAGATGGAAGCCCACCAGGCTCCCCCGTCCCTGGGATTCTCCAAGCAAGAAAACTGGAGTGGGTTGGCATTTCCTTCTCCAAGGCATAAAAGTGAAAAGTGAAAAGGAAGTTGCTTAGTCATGTCCGACTCTTAGCGACCCCATGGACTGCAGCCTACCAGGCTCCTCCATCCATGGGATTTTCCAGGCAAGAGTATTGCAGTGGGGTGCCATTGCCTTCTCTGTATCAAGATGTTGGCTAAACTGTATTCTCATTGGGATGCTTAATTTTGGACGAATCCACTGCCAAACTTATTGAGATTATTGCCAGAATTAAACTCTTCACTGACTGTCAAGAAACCGTCCCTATATCTTACAGGGTTCCAACAGTCCCTTATCATGTTGTCCACTTGCACCATTAAATTAACAAATTCTTATTTCTAAATGAAAATGAAACCTAACTGATACATTTTTGCAGCTTCTTGAGATCTAAGCAAATTACCCAGCTTAGCCATGATCAGAATCCTGATTCACAGAAATTTTCAGGAAGTAAGTGATAAACAGTGATATAAACTGAGATTTGAGAGATGGAGAAGAGTCATATCAAGTATGGTGTTGTATACTATGGTAAAGAGTTTGTATTTTATTCTAGGTGTTATTCATAGTCCAAGCTGAAGAGGCCTCTTGCCCTTTCCTTGTTATTTTGAAAGGTCCCTTCTGTCTCTCCCAGTTGTGCTACTCACTAAATGTTGAGAAACACATACATTTGATCAAAGGTGAGCCTCATCCTGGGTACTCTTCCTGATCTACCCATTAATGCTTCAGGTACCCAAGACTCCAGAATTTTCTGTCTGTGTAGTTGGCCTCAGAGGTCTACTCAGGTCCATTCTTCAGAAGGTGTACCCTGTAGAGTGTGTGCTTACTTCAGTCTCAATGAGTGGCCAAAATAGTACCCTTTGGATACAGAGTATGGACAGAGCTTAGATGTAAGTGATGGAATGTCCAAATTCAGATACAGGATATACTTTGAGATCTGAAACAAAGTAAAGGTGTGGGGGAAAAATGGGAGAGAATTTGGGTCAGAGTCCTATGAGACCACATTCAGAATGCTGAAGAATCCACAAGCTTCAAAATCAAACCTTACAATGACATATTATCAAGCCAAGCAGATAATATAGTTTATTTAACATGTTATTGGCATTATATATAACTTTAAAATATTCAGACAAATTTTGATACATGGTATGTTTGCCACCACTTATAATCTTGCCCTGGACTGTGTCCTATCACTGTTCATGTTGGTTTTCGTAGAAATCATGAGCAGGGAATAAGAGTATCTGATTATTTTCAAGATCACACTGGCAGCAGTGTGAAGAATGGTCTTTAGTAATTTATAAGTAGTAGTAGGGTTATACACCTCCAGAGACTATTGTGGCTTCCCTGATGGCTCAGCTGGTAAAAAATCCACCTACAATGTGGGAGACCTGGGTTCCATCCCTGGGTTGGGAAGATCCCATGGAGGAGGGCATGGCAACCCACTCCATTATTCCTGCCTGGAGAATCCCACGGACAGAGGCAGAATACAGTGCATAGGGTTGCAAAGTGTCGGACATGGCTGAGCAACTAAGCACAGCACGGCATAGAGGCTATTGTAGCAGTTCAAGAGAAAGATAGTGGTGGCTTGAGCTAGAGAGGTAATGGTTAAGCTGATGAGAAGGGAACACCTTTGTGGTTGCTTTGCGTGTAGAGACAATCAAAGTTTTTTGATGGATTGGATAGGGACAGTTAGGAAAAGTGAACTGCAAAAGAAAACAATTTGTGACCTGAAAAGTTTGTTGAAAGGTCATCAGTTTAACCTCATCTGCTATCCTCTTGGAGCTTTGATTAAGTCTAAATTTGTAAGGTAGCCAGGAGAAAGGGACATTACTGTCATCTAAATTTTTACAAACCCAACCATTTTATCTCTACATATGGCTTTCTCAAAGTAGAAATGTATGTTACATGTCCTAATGCTCTTGATTGATTCATTTGAAAATTTGTCTCTTGTGTACATTTATCTGAGATATGCACAGTCTCTCTTCATCAAATGCCAAAAACCAGGGAGAAGCATTTATTTTTCAGGGATTTCCTTTTTCACCCATTTGAATTAAATTGGTTTAAAGATATGCAAGTAGATTTATATCAAATCTCTGAGTATTTGATACTGTCTGAAGAAATGCAAAACCCACAATAAGAAATGTCAAGCTTGTCAAAAAATATGACTTTTCAGGGATAGAAAAGCAGCATTTTTACAGCAGTATTCACATTTGCAGAAAACTGACTGCCCTAACCATTAAATCAATTTGACACATTTCTTAATTCACTATATTTTAGGTAAGAGGGAAAAATTTGTACAAAGGCTAAAATAATATGAAAAGATTTTCACCAATTAATGATACATTCTGTACTATATAATTGTTTTGTTTATATAAATTTATAGTCAATGCATTCTTATCTTGAGAATATAATACTAAAAAACAAGTTTTACTTTCTGTTTTGTAATACAATAAATTTTAATTTAATTTGAATCATTTATAGGTTATAAGTATATCAAGTATATAGAAGGGTATTATAACAGTAATTGAGAGGTATAAAACTATTTAAGGATGTTTCAAGATTTCTGGATGATCTATCTGCTACAATAAATATGCATGTAATAATATCATCTCACCTTTCATGGGTTGGAATTAGGTAGATGGCAGTATAATCCAATAAGTCAGAGAGGACAGGCTTTAGAACTGCCAAGAAAATATGAAAATCCATGTAGAATATTATATTGAATCTTCTTTTGGCCATATAGTAGATGTATATAGGGGAAAGACAAAAACATGTATATGGGTTCCAGTAAAATACTCTCCATTGGCCATTAAAAAAAAAGCAGTTATTATAATATAATTTATTTAATTGTGGCCTTCTTTGGAATATTTCACTGCTGGAAATGACAGGAGTGAGTAGAGAAATGTAGGCAACACTAACCACCAAAAATTTGATATTTAAAAAAATATAGTATACAAGGAAGTCCTCACTGGAAATTCAGATTGAGGATCAAAAAAAGTATTATAGAACCATCAGAAGGGATATATGTTTTCCTTAATAAAGAGGGTGTGGCTGAAAGTATTAAAATTTAATGAGAACAAGTAACTTAAAAGTTGAAAAAATAATTTGTTGGGTGATCTGTATTTGAACAGCTAAATAATGTCAATATGAATAGTTTCAGAGAAGTAGTTGGGCAACTCTAAGTCACAGTAGTTTGAAATGTGAACAAGTGGTTGAGAAAGGAGGACATCAAATGGAGGCTAATATGTTAGATGCTTAGCAATAAATCCCAGTAAAGAGGTGAAACAATACAAGCTCTCAGCCCTGTATCTTTTGTTATTTGAAATGCAAATTGCTTGAATCCAATTGTGCTCCTAATTGACTGAATAATTAACTAAATAATCTTATTTGCACACTCACAACATGGTCATGATAATATAATCTGAAAGGATGTTGATTTATGTTTATAAAGTAGAAAAATAATGCATATATAGGCAAAATACCTCCTCAACCTAAGAACAATAATTTATGTTGGGGTAATTAATTTGACATTTATTATCATAAATTGGTACTCAACAAAAAAACCTTTAAGATAGAATAGGTACCACCATTTTTCCATGAAATGAATTTTTCACTAAAAAAAAAAGTGAAGATAATTAGGCAAGATCAGTGGAATAGATACCTCACTAAATAAATCACTAACTCCACTGATCTTGTAGGATAATTTTTATTTTCTTTTATTCTTGTGATTTAAATCCTTAATACACTATTAATAAAGTGTGTGGAAAAATTAATAGGTTTTATTTAGCATATGTTTGAATAGAGATTCTTTTTCTCTTTATGTTTTGCAGATATTCTCTTATTTGTAGCAATTCTTAATTTTTTTAAAGTGACATGAAGAGTAATACTTTACAATGATAGATAATTCCTCAAAATAGTGGAATATATATATATATATATATATATATAATATCAAATAATGGTTTACATTGAATTTAAACCTTAATTGTTATAATATATTATATTAGAATATCATGGAAAAACAAATTTGAGATAAATTTAAATAAATTTATCTAAATACACTGATGATACTACACATTATTTTCTTTCCCAGCAAGCATTTTGCGCTTGTAGGTATGACTCTCTTACTGGATTATGCTCATAAGGTTTTTATCTCTCCATCTAAGGAATGTAAATGTAGATTCTAATACTAATTGCTTACTTGTAATCAAGAAGCTGTTATCTAGGGATGTATTGTTCAATCCTCAGGCTGCACTGAATGGGAATAGAACTCTAATGTACTAAAAGTATAAACCAATGTAATCCAGCATGCAACTGTCTCTCAAAAGAATTTTAAAGCACAATCAGGATTTTCTCACAAAGCCATCTTAGAATAAAATAATATATAGTATGGACTTTTACTCTTTTAATTAAGCAGAAGTGTTCTTAAGTAATTATAATATTGAATTTTATCTGTAATATTTTATAAATATACTAAATTAACTAATTTAAATTTTGCTTAATAAAGAATAACAGGGGTGGTTTACATGCTGAAGCTTTGCTTGCTAAAGAAAGGTCAGCACCAAACTGCAGTAATTTAATTTGATTCTACTTCTTTCTGCCATTAAAATTCAAGTTATAAATTGTAGCATTGATACATTTCTTATAACAAAATTCATTATTGATAGGTGGGTGGATGGATGGATGGATGGATGGATAGATAGATAATTCCAAAAATATTCCGAAGCTATGGCAGTTGAAGTGGATGGCCACAACTTTATTAGAAATATGAAATCAAAAGTGTAGTTGAACCTAGTAGTTGCGTAAGTGAAGATAAAATATATTTATATAATGCCAATTTTTCAATAGAATAAAATCTGGATTTCTAGCCAAAATTGAGTCAAGTCTATGCTCAGAATATAATTCTAACAAAGAATACCGTTAATTCAAATAATGCAAATTTAGTCATATTTTCTGTACTTGAATTTATTAATACATGTCTACTGCTGTGCTTCTATAGCAATTATGTTGGTGCAAAAGTAATTACAGTTTTGGAACCTGAATTTTAAATCATTATAACTAGGCTCAAACATATATTTATTAAACAAAGTAAGAATAATTACAACCAACACAATTTTGCAAATGAGGAAAATATTGCAAGCTTGCACATTAGGTGCAGCCAAGAGGAGCTACACCACGTCGGAGGTCAGGGGCGGCAGCCAAGAAGAGCTACCCTGTGTTTGAGGTCACTGGTGGCTGGGAGGAGCTATCCAGCATCTGAAGTCAGAGGCAGCCAGTCAGGGGGGGCGGCCGGAAGGAACTACCCCACATCCAAGGTCAGGGGCAGCTGGGAGGAGCCACCCACGTCCAAGGCCAGGGCTGAACGAGGAGGAATAACCCAAGGAGCTGTGGCTGTGCAGGCCCAGGAGGGCCTAGAGGAGCTATCCCATGTTGAAGGTCAGGAACAGTGACAGTAAGGAGATACCCCTCGTCCAAGGTAAGGAGCAGTGGCTGGGGCAGCCATGAAGAGATACTCCATGCCTAAGGTAAGAGAAACCCAAGAAAGATGGTAGGTGTTGCAAGAGGGCATCAGAGGCCAGACACACTGAAACCATACTCACAGAAAACTAGTCAGTCTAATCACACTAGGACCACAGCCTTGTCTCAATGAAACCAAGCCATACCTGCGGGGGAACCCAAGATGGGCGGGTCATGGTGGAGAAGTCTGACAGAATGTGGTCCACTGGAGAAGGGAATGGCAAGTCATTTCAGTATTTTTGGCTTGAGAACCCCATGAACAGTATGAAAAGACAAAATCAGGATACCAGAAGAGGAACTCCCCAGGTCGGTAGGTGCCCAATATGCTACTGGAGATCAGTGGAAAAATAATTCCAGAAAGAATGAAGGGATGGAGCCAAAGCAAAAACAATACCCAGCTGTGGATGTGACTGCTGATAGAAGCAAGATCCGATGCTGTAAACAGCAATATTGCATAGGAATCTGGAATGTCAGGTCCATGAATCAAGGCAAATTGGAAGTGCTCAAACAAGAGATGGCAAGAGTGAATGTTGACATTCTAGGAATCAGCGAACTAAAATGGACTGGAATGGGTGAATTTAACTCAGATGACCATTATACCTACTACCGTGGGCAGGAATCCCTCAGAAGAAATGGAGTAGCCTTCATGGTTAACAAAAGAGTCCCAAATGCAGTACATGGATGCAGTCTCAAAAATGACAGAATGATCTCTGTTCGTCTCCAAGGCAAACTATTCAATATCACAGAAATCCAAGTCTATGCCCCAACCAGCAATGCTGAAGAAGCTGAAGTTGAACAGTTTTATGAAGACCAGAAGACCTTTTAGAACTAACACCGAAAAAAGATGTCCTTTTCATTATAGGGGACTAGAATGCAAAAGTAGGAGGTCAAGAAACACCTGGAGTAACAGGCAAATTTGGCCTTGGAATGAAGACTGAAGCAGGGCAAAGACTAATAGAGTTTTGCCAAGAACATGCACTGGTCATAGCAAACACCCTCTTCCAACAACACAAGAGAAGACTCTACACATGGACATCACCAGATGGTCAACACCAAAATCAGATTGATTATATTCTTTGCAGCCAAAGATGGAGAAGCTCTATACAGTCAACAAAAACAAGACCAGGAGCTGACTGTGGCTCAGATCATGAACTCCTTATTGCCAAATTCAGACTTAAATTGAAGAAAGTAGGGAAAACCACTAGACCATTCAGGTATGACCTAAATCAAATCCCTTATGATTATACAGTGGAAGTGAGAAATAGATTTAAGGGCCTAGAGCTGATAGATAGAGTGCCTGATGAACTATGGAATGAGGTTCATGACATTGTACAGGAGACAGGGATCAAGACCATCCCCATGGAAAAGAAATGCAAAAAAGCAAAATGGCTGTCTGGGGAGGCCTTACAAATAGCTGTGAAAAGAAGAGAGATGAAAAACAAAGGATAAAAGGAAAGATATAAGCATCTGAATGCAGAGTTCCAAAGAATAGCAAAGAAGAGATAATAAAGCCTTCTTCAGTGATCAATGAAAAGAAATAGAGGAAAAGAAGAGAATGGGAAAAACTACAGATCTCCTCAAGAAAATTAGAGATACCAAAGGAACATTTCATGCAAAGATGGGCTCTATAAAGGACAGAAATGGTANTCAAAACCATCCCCATGGAAAAGAAATGCAAAAAAGCAAAATGGCTGTCTGGGGAGGCCTTACAAATAGTGCCCCTATCAACAGGGTCTTAATCAGCAAGGTCCCAAGAGGCAGTGGTTGCCACCCACCCCAGCCCCTCCACTGACGGGAAGCCACAGGTGGCAGGTCTGTTCCTCGATGCCTGGGCAGATGACATGAGGGGTGGGTGGCTGCCCCAGGTGAGTTTCCAGCTTCCTCCAGGTCCTGCTCAGCACTGTTCTTGCCTGGAGAATTCCACAGACAGAGAAGCCTGGAGGACTACGCTCCATAGGGGATACAAAGAGTCAGACATGACTGAGCGACTAACAATTTCACTTTTCAGCTGTCACCAGACTTTTAGTCTCTGGATAGAAAGGCTTGTTGGGTCATGGGTGTGGCCTCTGTAAAGTCAAGGAGCTTTCAGAGCCAATGGGAAGCCAGTGAGTGGGTGTGGAGATGGGGCAGGAGAAGGGTCAGAGTTCAGAGCTCTACTCACTTAACTGAGAGTCTGAGCGTTTATGCTAAATGAAGTAAATTTTTTTCTCTCAGACAGAGAAAAAAATATATATTCTCACTTTTATGAGGAATCTTAAAAAAACAAACAAAAACCTAACTCATAAGATACAGAGAAGGGACTGGCGGTTGCCAGAGGCAGGATGTGGAGGGTGAATGAAATAAAAGGGGGTCCAATGATACAAATTTCCAGCTGTAAAATAGTAAGTCTCATAAGTCATGGGATGTAACAGACAGCTCAGTGACTATGGTTAATAATACTGTATTGCATATTTGAAAGTTGCTAAGGTAGTAAATCTGGGAAAAAAATTCTCATCACAAGGAAAAAAACCATGATAACTGTATGTAGTGCTGAATGTGAACTAGATATGATAGTGACTGTTTTGCAAAAACCCTGATGCAGGGAAAGATTGACGGCAGGAGAACAGGGCACCAGAGGATGAGATGGTTGGATGGCATCACTGCCTCAATGGACATGAGTTTGTGCAAACTCTGGGAGATAGCAAAGGACAGGGAAGCCTGGCACACCGTAGTCCATGGGGTCACAAAGAGTCGGATATGACTGAGAGACTAAACAACAACGGCGGTGAGGCATTAGGTTGTACACCTGAAAGCGATATAAGGTTTTATGTCAATTATGTCTCTATTTTTAAGAAAGAAAAACAATTTGTCTGGGTACATGAGGTCTTCCGTGCCGACTCCACACCCAGATGGAAACACCCAGCACCTGGACTGGTGCCCAAGCAGGAGTCGGCAGGCTTTCAGAGGCAAAACTTGATGCTTTGTGGGCACATGGCCAGTGTCACGGCTGCCCCACTGTGCCCCTGGAGAATAAAAACTTCCGTAGACAACATGTCGCTGAGTGAGTGGGCTGGGCTTCAGTACAACCACACTTGCAGAAACAGATGGTGGCTGGCTTTGAACTGTGGGCCACTGAGGCTAGAAGTGGTGGTCAAGGTCACAGCTAAAGATCAGCAGCCTCTAGCTAGCGTTTAAAGCCAAGGGGGCTGTTGAGATGCCCAGGCAGGGATGCAAAGAATGGTTCTCAGGATGGAGACCTGCTTCTAGCCTTCAAGGGTAAGTGGGGGCTGGGGGGGGGGGCGGGGAGAGGATGCCCACGACATGACGTCAGTGGTCAGAGAGGTGGTGCAGAGCGGGTGTGTGCTGAGGAAGTGCCCAGCCGGGGCGCCGAGTTAGGGAGGATGAATGCCCTGGCTTTCAGCATCTCTGACACATCCGCTGGGTGCTGCAGATTGAACTGTGCCCCCCAAAAGGACTTACCCTACGCCCCTGTGCTGTTGTTGCTGTTCAGCAGCTAAGTCGTGTCCGACTCTTTGCGATCGCAGAGACTGCAGCACGCTGGGCTTCCTTGTGCTTCACCATTTCCTGGAGTTAGCGCAAACTCAAGTTCCTGTGAGTGTGCCCTTAGCTAGAAATAGGGTCTTTGCACATGCGCTTAAGTTGCAACGAGGCCACACTTGCTTAAGGTGAGTGGCTGCTAATCCAATGACTAGTGGCTGTACATAAAGGGGGAAATGTGGACACAGACTCAGAGAAGGAAGCCACCATGTGGTCATGAGGCTGCCACAAGCCAAGATTGCTGGCAACCACCAGGCGCTGGAAGAGGCAAGGAAGCAACCACCCTTGGAGCCTTCAAGGGGGCGGGCATGGGAGATTTTGATCTTCTGCCCTTCGGAACTACTAGGGGATGCACTTCAGCTGCTTGAAACCATTCAAGTAACCTGTTACAGAAATCACAGAATAATAATCCAGGTGCAACCTGAGAAGCTGTCTTTCTGACAGTTTTCCAAGTGGTGGCGGCCTTAGGAATCCTGGCCTTTGGAACATCATTGCTTTATGTAACTGCAGATGTCCAAGAGTTTCCCAGATATCACAAGAGCCACCTGGCCTGATACTAGGACTAGGAGTGTGTGAAAAGGAAAAGTGAGTGAAAGTGTTAGTTGCTCAGTGATATCCAACTATTTGTGACCCCATGGACTATAGTCCGCTGGGCTCCTCTGTCCATGAGATTCTCCAGGCAAGAATACTAGAGTGGGTTGCCATGCCCTTCTCCAGGGGATCTTCCTGATCCAGGGATCGAACCCAGGTCTCCTGCATTGTAGGCAGATTCTCTACTGCCTGAGCCACCAAGGAAGCAAGAGCGTACAGAGTCAGAGAAACACAGACTGGGGCTCAGGACAGGCCCAGTATGTGCACAGCAGTGGGAAGGAGAAGGCAGGAGTTTTTGCTTTTCTGACTCCCAACCTCTGACCTCTCACCTCACAAAGGACATCATATGCTTCAAACAAGGGAGACCCATTGCAATGGGGCTTGGTCAGGAAGGATGGCCACTCTGCAGCTTTCAACGATCACTCAGGTTAAAAGGTAAAATTGGTCCCCTCAACCCCATGGGCAAGAAGTGGGGGGACCGTGGGATGGTTCAGGGACTCCTCTGCTCTGAGAGTGGGGACATTTGGCAGCCTTCTTCACAATAGGGTGGCAACCTCCCCACCACAACTCATGTTCCCAAACCCTCCTATCTCTGGTGGCCCAGAGAGGAGCCCTCCTGGTTCATCTTCTCCACTCAGTTCTTGGTCCTGTTAAAGCTTCTTTTTCCAAACCATGAAAAGCTGACATCGTATCCTTGCAGCTACATGACTTCTTGATTTTGTGTTTTAAATAAAGCTTTTCAAACAGCAAGGTGGATTTGAGTTTCATTTATATACTTATAATTTTTTTATCCAGAAAAATGCATCAACATCTTGTCCGGTTTTGGGGGTTTCTAAGTGAGAGCAGTGATGAGCTTGGGCAGGATGAACAGGCAGACGACGAGAGGTGGGCAGGGTGGTCCTGCCACAGGGACAGTGGTTCCCAGGAAACAGGGAGTCCTGGGCGAGCTGACAATTTACCTGGGCCATCTGCACATCAAAGTATTTTGTCATCAGCCTGGGGGGTTTCCGGGTCACCTGTCGTGTCCTTGGCTGGAAACCAGCCTGGTCATCATTGTGGGAGAGAGCAGGGCCGAGCTGCTGGGAGCCAGTGACCACGTGGAGGGCTGCACACAGAAGCCGCTGAGGGACTCAAGGGGCCTGACTTCCTGACCACAGGACTGCCCAGAGCAGGGGCACTGGTCCTGGGGCCTGGCGGCGGACCGGAAGAACATCCCAGGGGTACCGAGCCTGATGGCCATCTCTCACCCCTCCTCATTCCCCCAGTCACCACCCCCCAACCCCTCTCCCTGGAGCCTCATGATGCTGGAAGAAGGTTCCATCACCAGGGTCAGTGGGGAGAATAAAGACCGCCTCTCTCACTTTCATGTCAGCTCACAGATTTCCTAATAAGGAGGGTCCTTTGTATATTGAAAACCCTTGGACTGCAAGGAGACCCAACCAGTCCATCCCAAAGGAAATACATTCTGAATATTCACTGGAAGGACTGATGATGAAGCTGAAGTTCCAATACTTTGGCCACCTGATGTAAAGAACTGACTCATTGGAAAAGACCCTGTGGCTGGGAAAAATTGAAGGCGGGAGGAGAAGGGGGCAATAGAGGATGAGGTGGCTGGATGGCATCACTGACTCGATGGACATGAGCTTGAGCAAACTCCCAGGGAGAGGGACAAACTCCAAAGGACAGGGAAGCCTGGCAGTCCATGGGGTTGCAGTCAGACATGACTTAGTGACTGAACAGTAACACCAATATATATTTATATATAAATTATATTTACACACACACACACATATATATATCTGAATCACTTTGCTGTATACCTGAAACTAATGCAACACTGTAAATCAACTAATAGATAAACACACATATAAGATGTTTCTAGAAAGATGCACAGGTGTCTGAGGGGCTGCCCTGAGGGAGCTCGAGTCGTTTTTCATCCTTTATTGTATTTGGTGGATTTCTCTTGTTTTTGTGCATTACTTTTTTAGCTGGTAAAAGAAAATGAAATTAGTTAATTCTTTAAAAAGCTTTCCAAGGATGTGTTTTGGATAAAGGAAAGAAACTAAGATGCATTTATGCTGCCGCTTACATAAAAGAACACAGAGAAAAATAAAACCACATTTCTGTTTCTGTACAGCTGCTGCTCAGTTGCCAGCTCATGTTTTACTCTTTGCGACCCCAGGGACTGCAGCTCACCAGGCTTCCCCGTCCTTCACTATCTCCCGAAGTTTGCTCAAATTCATGTCCTTTCAGTTGGTGATGCTGTTTAACCATCTCGTCCTCTGTCTTCCTCTTCTCCTCCTGCCCTCAATCTTTCCCAGCATCATGTAAATAAATACAGAGGGACATGGCTGAAGGATGCCTCCCTACCAGTGGGCACTTCTGAGAAGAGGCAGGATGCAAAGAGATTATTTTCACATGTAAAAAAAAACTTACCTTTGAGATACAACGTGAAAAATAAAAGTGTGTCAGATGAAGGAAGTACACACCTGCTTTGATCAAAATGAGTAACATTTAAAATACTGGTATCATAGTATCATTTCCTAATTTATACACACTTAAGTTTATCCCAATAGAACACTGTTGTACCATAAGACTGTTTATTTCACAAGTGATTTTTAATTCTGTAGCCACAGTTTTACATGACCACATCTTGTTATACTTTTTAAACTTTAGATACAGAGTTTGTTAGAAGGTAAAAGGGAAAAACACATTCTTTCTGCTGAGCAATATATCCCATCTAACCTTTTGGATATCAATAATTGAAATGGCTGGGGTCACCTTAGGTCCCCAAATAGCCCTGAGGTCTAAATAGGAAAATATCTTTTATAAACCGTAACAAAACTCTCACCTCAAAATAAAACGCTATGAAATTTACACAATTACATCCCTATTCAACGTTTTTACAATATCCAGAAACCTACCGGATTTTTAAAAATGACAATGAAAGTAGTTTTACATTCAGAAAACAAAGCTTATACCAACGTGACATAACCTGGAACCTGGCCCCTGTGCAGAGTGCACACAATTCTTCGTCACCATTGTTAAAGACACATATCGTCAGACACTCAGCGTGTGCCAGGCAGAACGAGGGTTTGAATGAAAAGGATTCCAATGAGATTTGCCTTGCCTGTTTGTTTCAGTGGGGTCTATTACTCAAATTCCCTGGGATGTCCCAAAGGTTCACAGGGTTGCTGGTAACACGGCCAGGCTTCTAGCATCCTTTTCTGGTTTTCATCCAGTTTTGAAAGAGCCAGGAGGTTCCAAATCAGCTTCCAGAACATGTGCTCAAAAACTGGGGTTAAAGTGCTTCAACGCAACCTCCCAAAAATCTCATAAAACATCAGCACAGGCCACTGCCGGGCCTGCCTGGGTTCATTTAGTTTCTCATCCACATTTTCTTCAAAAACAGGAGAAAAATGTCCCATTATTTGAGAGAAGTGATTCTCTCAAAAACCAAACTGCATGAGTGGTGATCAATTAGAGCATCTCAACACTTGGACAGACTCGGGGAATTCGCAGAGCCTCCGCGGGGTACGGTTCTACTTCTCAGGTCAGCCTGGTACCGAACCATCTGTGACCCCAGGCTGCGTGCCTGGTGGAGCTCCCTCCAAGAATCCCCTCTGGATTCTGCCTCTCCACACCAGGGATGCAGCCAACTGCAGAGAGGACCCAGCCAGGCCCAGCTACGAAACCTCGTCCAGGAGCCGCCCAGGCTAACACCACCGTCCGACAAGGACACCTGGGTGATGACACACTGGTTGTGTTCTGTGCCACACTGGACACACTTGAGGGATCCTGGTGGGGGGTCTTGGGCTGTCTCATCGTCAAATACACCAGGTCATAGCTGACATTCCCTGGGAGCTATCGTGGCAGTCCCCTCGTGTGTGTGTGTGTGTGTGTGTGTGTGCGCGCGTGCACGTGCGCTCACATCACATCACATCACACACCTCCACTTGCAGCTGAGAGCCGTCAGACCACTGCAGGGCTTGCCTTTCCCAAGAGCCTTATTTCCGGCTGGGTCAGGGGAAGGAGAGATTGAACAGCAGCCATCTCATTCGACTGAGTTCCTCAAAAATGAGCTGAATCAAACCAAGCTGTGGTGGTTTGGGGAGGTGGGGTGATTTTTTCTATTTCTTAAAAAAAAAAAATCCAGTGGACTTTTTTTTAGCTGCTGATTTTAAATGTTAATGAAGACACACGAATTCAAGGGCACATCCCTGAGCCGCTGACACAAGAGTTGCCCGGAGGTTTGCAACAAATTCTCCATGCTGGAGCAGGCAGGGCAACCAGGGTTTCAGGAAGAGCTGTTTTGTGGCAAGTTCTTTATAGCAACAGCCTCCCCACCCCGCCCCACAGGGTGGTCACAATTATGCATCAATTTATGTATCAATGCCAGCTGTCCAGGTGAATGGGACTTTGTTGTTTAATCGCTCCTAATGGATTGTCCCACTTTCCTTCCCAAGAAGACATGGTCCCCCATGCCCCACTGAAAGGGGCTCAGTGTGAGCCTGCTGCCCAGAACAGCAAGGACCAGACACACAGACCAGAGTCCTGAGGGATCCCATAGCCAAGGGTGAGTCAGGCACCCATAGCCAAGGGCAGAATCCAAACAGCTCCCCAAGGGGCTCGTGAGCGTGGGTGGTGTGTTAGAATGTCCCCAAATCCTTAAAAAGTGCCAGCACTTCATTTGACAAAAGACAGTTGCAACTAGCAGCTTACAATAGTTCCTGATCAATCTCAGCACTGCAGGGAATACCTGCATCGTACTGGATATCAGGACAGAAGATGAAGCAGCGAGGGGTCCCAGGTGAGCCTGGGACTAGGGCTCATTTCGCAGAGCAAGCTCGGGCGAAGGATGCAGAGATGGTCTTCTGTCTTAATGTAGTGTGGGTCGGGGGGGAAGCTGTGCCCCTGCCAGAGGCCGTGGGACACAGATCAGCCCTTCTTCTTAGTCTTGGCTCCTCATCCACCCCTCAGGAGTGCTTCTCTTAATAAAAACTGGGTACCTGTGACTCTTTCCGGAGACCGCATGCTCTGCATCCAATTCAGGACTGTGGTCTGGCCCCGACCTCGTGGGATTCAGTTTCAGAGCCTCATCTCTACTCAGTGGACTTTCCAGAGACCTGGCTGGCCACTGATGGCCTGGAAGGATATGGGCAGAGGCAGCTTGGACTGGCCCGCCCCCTCCCTGCACCCACAAATCCCACTTTCCAAGTGACATCACAAACTCGACCCTCCACCACAGAAGGAGCGAGTCGCAGGAGGGCCGGAAGCTGAGATGACGACCTAGTGCAATTTCCAAGCCTATTTCTGAGGCTTCTGGTGCCGCCAGGAGCCCGTGGGGAGGCGCAGCAGAAAAAAGTCACAACGGTTCGTAACGTTGTGCGTTGCATTCCTCGGGTGTAGCCGAAGACATGGAAGGTCTCTGAACACCACGGTCATTCCAGCTTTTCCCTCCCCTCTCCCGGCGGTGAGCCTGGCACGGGGCTGACTGTAGAACATGTGATTTGCAAGAGCAGAGAGGAAAAACCCTCCTTCTCACACCACACACGCAGGTGTCAGACGGGGAGGAACCAGTTCCAGAGGTAAAATCGATGGTGGCACATCCGTGTCATCACAGCCACCTCTTCGTACAGAGGTTGAATTTTTTTTTTTCCCTACATACAAGGGTTTGCTTCCACGAGAGGCAACTGAGAGGCCCTGTGAAGTGACTTCACGTCCACTCCAAAGCCATTTCAGTCGCTAGAGTCCCAAGTTTCTAAGAATCAAGAAGTCTCAGTGGGAGGGGTGATTCCCAGGCATCGCCCTGGGGAAAAAGCAGCAATGACATTATCTTAGAAATATTTCTTCTGTCTAGTGTGATAACAACTCACTCAGATGCTAAAAGTATTAAAATATACTTCACCTTTCCCCCTAACTCCATTTATATATAAATCCCTGAGAAGGTACCTGTCAAGTTGAAATTCACTATTTACAGTTAATAAACATCAGGAGTGCAAAGCAGACACCGGATCCTCCTTGTTCTGTGCAGCAGGGCGGTGCTCTCATCTGTCAGGTGAAACTGAAAGCCGCTCAGTCGTGTCTGACTCTGCGACTCCACGGACTATGCAGTCCATGGAATTCTCCAAGCCAGAATACTGGAGTGGGTTGCCATTCCCTTCTCCAGGGGAATCGTCCCAACCTAGGGATCGAACCCAAGCTTCCCTCATTGCGGACGGATTCTTTACCAGCTAAGCCACCAGGGAAGCCCCATCTGTCTGTCAGGAGAGCAAGCTAAATCTCCCTCCCTAAACAAAAAGACGGTGGCGGGTGGGGCGGGATTCTGCACAGAAGCAGCAGGCGAAATCTGCCATCCACTCACTCTTGAGTGTCTGGAGGGCACGATATGGCAAGTCATCAGGGACACTGCTGATCTCCCATGACTCCACGGTTTTCTGCTCTTTTTAGACCTCTGAGTAGTGGCGCCAGGGATGATCAAGGCATTTTAGCTAAATCTGGAAAAGATAGGCAGAAAACAAAAAGAAAAAGGAGGCAAAAGGGCCAGCAGGGAACTTACGTGGTGACAGAGCTCAGGGGGGACACTGCCTGTCTGTGGCCCCATCCCTGAATGACACTGGAGGAGAGGGAGGGGTGAGTCCTTGGGGAGGAAAGTGCAGCCAACCATTCAAAGCGACCAAAACATATCAACACAAAACATGATCTTACTGGCCCATCAGGGAGACAAGACGTGTTTCTCTCCACCTCGGGGACCAGCACTCATCTCATCCAAGGGCACTTGGCCAAGCCAAACTCTCAGGCTCAAGGGTGACCCACAGCCAACCACATCAGTGATGCTCAAAGTGGGTCCAGACCTCTGGGCCATTCTTCCTGGGCCCTTCTGGAACAAGGGAGGAATTCACTAAAATCTGACTTTAAAAGACGGATTACCATCACATCTGCCTCCCATTAGCCTGGGTGCAGCCTGATGGTCTGTTCATCGAGGTTTTTGGAGAGATGAGTGTAAGATGCTCAGTGTCTGATAGTGGGGGGCGGGGGCAAGAGGAGGGAGAGCCAGTGCCATGCCGCCCACATCATGAGATGGACAGGCGCTCGTCGCCATGTGGCCAGGGAGCACGATTTCCCCTGCGACTCCAGAGACAGAATAAACAGCTTCCCATTGGTCTGTAATGTTTTAAATCTATGGCTTATACGCAGGATAATATTTACATAAAGTGCTGTTGGTAGTGCATATGTGAAAGATACTCTGCCACCCAGAGAGCCAGAGGTTCATTAGTATTTCTCAGCTTTTTGGAGATAAAAGTATGGACAGAAAACTCCCACGGAGCACTCAGGGCCTGGGGCAAACCACACCCGTGCGCTGCCAAAGTTCCCAAATCTTGGCAAGTCTACAAAGCCTGCATGAGGATGAACTGAAAGCAGGGGCTTTCATCAGAGGAAAAATGAAATTCCACACCAGGTATCTGTCGGAACTGAGTCGGGAGGAGGAAGCAACCCAGCTCTCTCCTAGAGAATTTGCCAAAAACATGTTTGCGTAACATTCAGCTCTAATCCCTATTTCTCAAAAAATGTATGGCCCACCTGTCAGTAGTTTGCAGAACTCTACACTTTTAGCATCTCTTTTTACATCTTAAGGATATTTTAACTCAATTGTCTAAGAGCACATAACTTAATTTTGTACTTCTAGTAATAATTTATTAGAGTTGCCCCCATTTTCTTAAACACCTTTTTTCTACTTTTGAGTATGTTCACGATTTTATATGCAGATTATCTAAAACCCCTTGCTTAAAATGAGCTTAGTTCTAGCAATACATACACATTCTTCTATGCAGTCTCATACTTTGACAATTGGGTTTTCTTCATTTTTACCACTGGATGGAAGAGAGAGCTTCAGAAATTAAAGGTAATTTGACTCCTCTGTCTTACTTGATTATTTTGTGATAAAGCAAATGCCTTTATCCAATAGAAATCTTCAACATCACTTAATCCAATTAAGGTCATGTGGTGCTTTTGAGCACCCCCAAGGAGATGGAAAGGCAAAGCCCCCCAATAAAAAAAGCAAAAGGGGGCCGACAGGAGGAGAATGCCACAAATTCTATGTGAAATCATAGAGACAGCACAAATAATTATTGCTAGAAACAGTATTTTTAACAAAGGGTCTTCAGACAAATGCATTAAGGCTGTCATAAATATTTACAAACAGCCCTATCACTGGTCAAGTGCTGCAAGTCTGCTCATAACTGAAAAATACAAAACTATACAGAAAATGTCCTTTGGATAAACTGGTCTTAAATTTTTCTGCACTGGGGTTCTAAGAGGGGGTTCTCTGGTGGCTCAGTGGTCGAGTTTTAGGTAGAATGCCCATTACGAGTACTGATTGCTGGGGGAACTGGTTTCAGGCGATTCAATTAGGGCTCGGCCCAGTTCACTCTTGGGTGCAGCCTGAACAAACAGGAACGTTTTCTGGGCCGCGAAGGGAGCCTGCGCACCCTGGGAGGTGCTGTGCTAAAATGCAAGGGCGAGGCGGGGGCGCACACTTTCAGGGAGGACCGTACACTTCCAGGGAGGACAGCACCCAGCGTCCCCGCCGCCTCCCCCAGGGCTCCCAGGAGCTTCGCAGGCCCGGCAGGCGGGCTCTGCGTCCTGCCTCGTCCCCGCGCGCCGGATACGCCCCCCTCACGTCCTTTTCCTCCAGGACGATGTCCGCTTTTCCTTCTGCGCCGCGGCCAGCCGCTGCTTCTCTGCCTCCTCCGCCTTCCGCTTCTCCTCCTTGGCCTCTTTGTACCGCCACTTGGGCAGCTGCAGGTGGCTGCTATCCTTGGTGCTGCCCCGGGCTGCCCGCTCGGGCTGGAAGGTGGGTGCGGGCGCCTTGCTGACACGCACCTTGGGGATGGCCATGCCGGGCCGCACGCTGCTCCGCCGCAACAGTTGCAGGGGCAGGAGGCTGGCCCTCCGGGGAGCGGCCGGCGGCTGCGAAGACGCGAGGCCGGCTCTGGGGGCCTCCTCTTTGGAGACCCCCAAGGCCTGGGAGGTCTGCGATTGCGGCTCAGGGCCCTCCCCCTTGTCCCTTTCGTGGGCTTGCGTGTCCGGGTCCCCGCGCGACGCCAGGATTTCCTGCACCGCCAGCCGCCTTTTGCCCACACAGGGGGGACTCCCGGGGCACACGGTCTGGCAGACGATGGCCACGGCAGGGCTGTAGAGGCTTGTGGTCATCTTGACCATGTGGTCCAGGGCCCCCCCGTCCTCCAGGCCTTGGCGCGAGCGGGAGGTCAGCGTGGACCGCACAAAATCCGTGAGCTTCTGCAAGCAGCTCTTGGATCCCGAGGGCTTCTGACCCGCTTCCAGGGCCAGTGGCAGCTCTGGCTTGTACTTTTCCCCAAACTGCTCCGGGCAGGGTCGCTCCAGTAGCCTCTGGATGACCCGAACTGCTTCAAACCGTCCAGTGTAGGTAGCCCACTCCTGGGAGGACATCCCCCGGCGGGAGTCTTTGGCGTGGACATCCGCCCCTGAAAACCAGAAAGAGAAAACAGGAATGGGTGGGTGCAAGCAGGCCTTTTCCCTTCCACGGGCAGAAAACAAAAGGCACAGAAGACAGAGACAACTGCCCCTGCCTTGGAGCTGGGCCACCTGGATGAACCCACACCTGACTGTCACCTCTGGCATTTACTATCATAACACAACCCACCTTTAAGTGCCCGACTTCATGGTTTGTGCTGTACTCAGTCACTCAGTCGTGTCTGACTCCCTGTGACTCCACAGCCTGCCAGCCTCCTCTGTCCATGGGATCCTCCAGGCAAGAATACTGGAGTGGGGTGTCATTCCCTTCTCCCAGGATCTTCCCAAGCCGGAGATCAAACCTGGGTCTTCTGCCTTGGCATGTGGGTTCTTTACCACTAGCACCACTTGAAAAGCCCCTCTTTCCTATAAAGAACACTGCCTAAACTCAGCACCTAAATTGTGGAATTTTTTTTTTCATATAGAAATAAGACTTCATGGCTTTCTGGCAATGGAGAGACAGGTGGTCTGTAACACCCGGCGTATGCTACGAGAATGTTCTAAAAATACTACCAGTAACTGTCACTGGCAAAGCATTTGCTGTCCTGTTTATCTATCAACTCTCCTTTTCCTCCAAGATCTCACTCCTGGAGGTTATGATTCTTATTTTTGCAGGAAGTGTGTGTTTGTTCACTTTGGGTGCTTCAGGTTAGCTGGTCTCGGGTCTGTCGTCTTTACCAGACTGTGGGCTTCCAGGACAGAGGCACATCTTAGGTTTTTTTGCTTTCTTAACACATATCATTCTGATTGGCAGGAGATATGCATTTAATAAACGTCTATTACAATGGATGGCAGTCATGGTCGCTGAGGGCACTGCCTGAGGCCTCGAAGCTGATAAGAGAGAAGCGTCCAGACCTGGGTCCTGACCCACAACAATCTGCACTTCCCTCTGCCCTGCAGGGAGGCCTCCTCCTCTGTGACCTTTCTGTGTCTACACAGCCCAGGTCTAGTGCTCAGGGATTTAATCCCACAGTAATCTAAGTGCACACTGCAAGTGTTTTGTACATGCAATCAGCATCCACAATCACTTGACTTTAGGTCAAAGAGATTAACACCCAAAATGTGGGTGAGCCTCCTCCAACTAGCTGAAGACCTTAGAACAAAAGCTGACATTTTTAGGAGAAGAAATAATTCAGCCTCAAGACTACAGCATCCACTCCTGCCCAAGTCTCCAGGATCCTGGCATGTCCTGCAGATTCCAGGCTTACCAATGCCAATTTCCCTAAAATTGTTGTTGCTGTTCAGTTGCTCAGTTGTGTCCAACACTTTGCAACTCTATGGCCTGCAGCATGCCAGACTTCCCTATCCTTCACTATCTCCTGAAGTTTGCCCAAACGCATGTCCATTGAGTGATGCCATCCAACCAGCTCATCCTCTGTCATCCTCTTTTCCATCTGCCTTCAGTCTTTCCCAGCATCAGGGTCTTTTCCAGTGAGTTGGCTCTTCGTATCAGGTGGCCAAAAGATTCGAGCTTCAGCTCCAGCATCAGTCTTTTCAATGAATATCCAGGGTTGACTTCTTTTAGGATTGATGGGTTTGATCTCCTTGCAGTCCAAGGGGCTCTCAAGAGTCTTCTCTAGAACCACAGTTCCAAAGCATCAATTCTTCAGAGCTCAGCCTTCTTTATGGTCCAACTCTCACATCCATATATGACTGCTGGAAAAAAAAAAAACCTCCCTAAAATAATTCTCTTAATATATATTTTCCACCCGTTCTGTCTTTCTGGAGAAATCTGCCTCCTACATCTTCACAGTCTCCCTTACACAAGTCAGTTCGTTCACAAATCTCCCCATATCACAAACTGCCCCTCCTAATACTGCAAAGTTAATCTTCAATTCGACTTGATGAAATGTTTGTAAGTTTCAGTAAAAGAGAAATTAATAAGGAATTGCTGTTCACTTAATCTTGGTCCAATCTCAGCCACATATTAAAAATCATTCAAGATTTCAAGTCCCCTTAGTCATATTTCCACTGGCAAAACAATGTAGGGCAATAGGGCAGTTATCTAGCCTGCAAGCTCTGCAGGAACCAGGCTTGGAAGAGGCTTCTGCATGTACGTCCCACATAGACTGGAGTGTCCGACACGCGAAGGCTGGTGAATAAGCACTGAATAGAGGAGGAGGCGTCTCAGTGGCTCCCTTGCCCTGCAGCCCCCGTGGCCCATGGCCCAGGCAGACCCAGCTCACCTGAGTCCGCCCAGTAACACTCTTCATTCTGTGACACATTAAAGAATCATCATATTAGAAGAGTGATAATCATTTGAAACTGGAAATCAGGATGGAACTCATTAGCTAGAGTACAATTTATAAACTGACTCAAATGAAAAGGGGGCAGTAAAAATGTCATTGCAAAAAATAGATGACACATTAGGCCTTAATTAATTGCATGTCACTTGAAAAGGAGCAAACTGCAAAATTAAAATCTTAATGAACACTGCCTGAAAGAGACATTTTTCAAATGCTAATGGAAAACTAAAGGAACAGCTGTCAAAAGTTGAGTGTGCCTCTTCCTCTCCAAAATCATCTTGGAAAGTACAAACACTCAAAAGAACAAAGGCCATTCTGACTGTAGTGCTGCCCAAGAGTCTTGAATACTGCTACAAATGAGGGATTCATTTCCTTAAGAAATCACTGTGATTCAGAGTAATAGTAAAGGCCTGGACACAGTCATTAAATCATGACAGACAAGTACTGATGATTCGCATTTTATGCATATACCCCTCAGAGAGTATGGAGCAGCTCTGAAAGGCTGGTGTACCAGTCTCCTGCCCAGGAGACTCTTGGTATCCTCACCCTCACCCCCACCCCACCCCCTCGTTGGTTCACCCAGGGCTTCAGCAGTGTAGACAAGAGCTGAGCTCCTGACAGGTAGTTCATTTGCTGCCAAGTTGGGTGCTGTGAGTTGTCTATACAGGATCCTCTATTTTATTCAAGGCAGGAACTACTCAGTTCTAGGCAGGCCATCATCACTGCTCTGACCCTGAGTTTCAAAACCTCGGAACTATTTGAACTGTGGTGTTTGAGAAGACTAAGAATCCCTTGGACTGCAAGATCAAACCAGTCCTTCCTAAAGGAAATCAGTCCTGAATATTCATTCGAAAGACTGATGCTGAAGCTGAAACTCCAGCCCTTTGGCCACCTGATGTGAAAAGCCAGCTCACTGGAAAAGACCCTCATGCTGGGAAAGACTGAAGGCAGGAGATAAAGGGGATGACAGGATGAGATGGCTGGATGGCATCACTGACTCAACGGACATGAGTCTGAGCTATCTCTGGGAGGCAGTGAAGATCAGGGAAGCCTGGCGTGCTGCAGTCCACCAGGTTACAAAGAGTCGGGAACGACTGAGCACCTGGACAACAACAACACTGACATTTGGGCCAGATGACTATATGTGGTGGAGGCTCTCCTGTGCATTGCAGGACTTTAAACAGCATCCCTGGTCTCTGCCCACTAGCTGCCAGTAGCACTCCACCAGTTGTGACAGCCAAAAATGACCCCCGAGGAACCACACACATCTCCACCCCACTGAGGATCCCAGTTCTAACCTCGATGACCTGCGATCTTGTTTTCCATTTTTCCAGCCTCCCTTGTAACTGGTCAGGGAGCCCCAAAGAGAAGGCCATTGCATCCCTGATCAAAGGGACCCTTGGGACTTCTCTGGTGGTCCAGTGGTTAAGAATCCGCCTGCCAACGTAGGGGTCACACAGATTCAATCCCCGGTCCGGGAACGAAGATCTCACACCGAGGGGCAACTACACCCTGGGCACCGAGACTGCCGAGCGCTTGCTCCAGAGCCCACAGTCTGCAACAAGAGAAGCCACAGCGAGGAGAAGCCCAGACACCTCAACTAGAGGGGAGTCCCCGCTTGCTACAAACAGAGCAAGCCCACACATAGCAACAAAGCCACACATAGCAACCAGTACAGCCATAAATAAACAAATTAAGTTTAAGGCCCACGTTATCAGTGATGCTGCTTCCTGTCCGAGACACGGATCTGAGGCTGGAGCTCTGGTGAGCATCCCAGCTCTTCATGAGGTGACCAGTCAACAGGGAGGGGCGGGGGCTGGAGGGTGTGGGGGCAATGCTGGATAAAGAAAGGACAGAGAAGAAACCTGGATCTGTGATGTTCTCAGGGAGTCAGGGCCAGCTCTCTCGGGTGACTTCTAGGGAGGTGAGACAGACAGATGCTTGCTTTATTTGATCAATAGTCAAGTCGGGATTCCTGTTACTGGAAGAGGCAAACCTCCTAAAAGGGACTACAGGAAGACAGTCTACCTTCTGTTGCTCATTCTTAGGACCCTTTCCCCCAAGAGTCAAGGCTGGGTCCATGGGACCAGCAGGAGGCAGGCAGAGCCCAGGACGCATCGCTTCCTTTCCTATGTCCCTGTAAGCCCCCAGCTGCATGTGATGAGCTGTGACACTTCAGTCCCCTCTGACTGTGTAACCCCCTGGACTGTAGACTCTGTGCAACCGCATGGACTGTTGACAGGTTCCTCTCTCCTTGGGATTCTCCAGGCAAGAATACAAGAGAGGGTTGCACGCCCTCCTTCAGGGCATCTTCCCCACCCAGGGCTTGAACCTGGGTCTCCTGCACTGCAGGCGTATTCTTTACCATCTGAGCCACCCCACGAAGCCTATCCCCGAGCAACCCACCCTTCAAAGGAAGGCCCCGCTCCAGTTCTAC
>SJYA01005532.1:0-24527 GCA_006410615.1 Neotragus moschatus | reverse complement strand
TGGGGGGGTGGTGGTGGTGGTGGAGGCTGATTGCCCCAAAAAACCTCCACGGAACGCTGAGAGACAGCTCTGTCTCTTGTTCGAGTGTGACTGGCCTCCATGACTGCCTTCCCAGATTCCTAGTTGGATGGACATCCTGGGCCCCCAGGGCTAACAGGTCATGCTGGACTGGAGTTCCTGGCCATTGCACGTCCCTAGCCCACCGGACCCACTGGCATTGACAAGACGGCCCCCCACTCCCTGTCCCACACTTCCCCTGGTCCCCTCCCAACTCCCACCCCACCAAGCAGCCCCTGCCCAGGCCACGGACCCCATGTTGCTGAATCCGATAGCCACTTTGCAGTCTTCCTCTTCACCTCTCAGAAGCAGCCCCTGTTGGGTCCTTCCTTCTTCTAGAAACACTTTCTTCCCTTAGCTTTCCTGGTTCTCCGTTTTTCTCCTTCAATCTGCAGACTTCTCGTTTACTGTTTTCCTTGCTGATTTCCTGTCTCTTCCCTGACCTCCCAAGGTTGGTCTTCCACCACTCTGGAATGCTCTCTTGTTTTCCTCTCTCCGTTTTCTAAGACTTCCCTGGTGGCTCAGACAATAAAGCATCTGCCTACAATGTGGGAGACCTGGGTTTGATCCCTGGATCAGGAAGATACCCTGGAGAAGGAAATGGCAATCCACTCTAGTACTCTTGTCTGGAAAATCCCATGGATGGAGGGGCCGGGTAGGCTACAGTCCATGGGGCTGCAAAGAGTCAGACACGACTGAGTGACTAAACTTTCTTTTCCACTTACTAGCTGTGTGGCCTTAGGTAGCTTACTTAGCTTCTCTGCAACTCACTTGTCTCATCTCTATGAGGAGTCTGATAACTACCTACCTCTCCAGGTCCTGCAAGGATGATACGCTTCCCTTCTCTCATCACAGGATTCGGCACCTAATAGGTGCCTTATAACTGTCTTCTGTGATCACTCATTCATTGTCTCATTCACTCAGCACGTGTTGATGGGGTGCCTCTTGCATGCTGGGCTCTGTTCTAAGTGCAGAGAACACCGAGAGAACTAAACAGATGTAGGCCCTGCTTACTTGAAACTCATATCCTGGTGTAGGGGAAATAGACAGAAAGTAAGTGAATGTCCATTTGTCACATGGAAAGCAGTAACAAGGCAGAGTGAGGGGCAGGGGGCCCAGAGTCAGGCTCACAGTGCAGAGCAGCCTGGGGCTGGCTGGGCACCGCACTGGGAGCTGGCAGCCTGTACTGTCTTGCCCCAGGCTGGCTTGGGCACCTCCGCTGGGCCCAGAGCTGGCTGTTCTAGGCAATCAGTGCTGGGCTATTCCTGGGAGTATGGAGGGAACCGCTAACCATAAAGGTTAGACTCCATAAAGGAGTCTGAAAGCCCAGTTTTCAGAGTGCGGTCCTTATCCCTGCTCTCGCTTTGTGCTTTCAGAGCACACTGTGATACCAGGTGGGCTGTACCTCGATACCATGGGACTCCCTAGGGTCCTGCCTTAGGAACTGGCATTCGGTGACTGAGGCTCAGTGACATTTGCAGACCAAGGTTTACAGTCACTTAAGTGGCATAGTCTCATCTTGACGAGGCCAGGACTGGACCAGACAGAGCTACTCAGTGAGGAGTGGTCACAGGGAACCTCACCGGGGAGCATGGGAGACATGCAAATCGGCTTTCTGGGGGGTGATCCCAGGACCATAATAAGCTTCCAGGAGATTCTGATGCAGCCCTAGCTGGAGAAGTGCTTGGTCAGTTTTGAATGGCTGGGCATCCTTGGGTTAGCAGTGCACGCTCTGGGAGGGAGGCCTCGGTGCATGCTGGCTGCGCTTTTAGAGTGCCCCAGGCAAGAGGCACACTACCCCTTCCCCGCCCCCACCGCCTCTGCTGACCTGGCCTCCTTCTTCTCCCAGGATCCCAAGTGATGGTGGTTTACACGGAGGAGGAGCTGAGCCCTGTGAGACTGGTTAGCACGGCGGAGCTGGGAGCGGTGCCTGCTGGCTGGCGGGCGTGAACGCAAGATCTCAGCGTCTCGGCTTGAGAGGAAGCATGTCTAAGAAAGGCCGGAGCAAGGGCGAGAAGCCCGAGATGGAGATGGACCCGGTGCAGATGGCCAACGAGGAGCTGCGGGCCAAGCTGACCAGCATTCAGATCGAGTTCCAGCAGGAAAAGAGCAAGGTGGGAGGGGCGTGGGTCTCCCGGCTCAGGTGAGGGGTGGGCTGTGAATTCCTGGGGGACAGACTGCCCTGGGAGGGTGTGTCCCAAGGCTGGGGTGAGAGTGGGCACTTCCACTCCCCAAGCCTCAACTTGCCCCTCAATAAAATGGGTATAACATCAGTACAGAGGCCACGTGGGTGTGAATCCTGTCCCATCTCCCACCTTTGGTTCTGATCTCAGGCCAGTTTCTTCACTCTCCATACCATAACTCCCCTCGCCTGCAGGATGGGATCATAATAAAGCCACCTGATGGGCCAACGGTCAGGAGTAAGCGTGTAAATACAGATACATGAAGGGCTCAGTATGGAGCCTGGCTCTGTAATGGGAGCCTTTGCTCTGGTAAGGCAGGTATGAGCTTTGGAGCCAGTCAGTACAATACCCAGTTGGGTGCCAGTCAAAGGGCAGGCATGATGGGCAGCCAGTGACAGTGGGAGGAGCCCAGGCTTTCTAATCTTGCAGACCTGGCTTTAGACCTCACCTAGGCTCCTGACTGACTTCACAGTCTTAGACAAGTGACCTGAAGTCTCTGAACCTCCATTTTCTCATCTGTAACATGGTATCATAACGACCACCCGATTTAAGGTTATCTTGGGCTTTCATGGTAGCTGTCAGTAAAGAATTTGCCTGCAGTGCAAGAGCCTCAGATTCAATTCCTGGGTCGGGAAGATCCCCTGGAGGAGGGCATGGCAGTCTACTCCAGTATTCTTGCCTGGAGAATCCCATGAAAAGAAGAGCCTGGTGGACACAGTCCATGGGATTGCAAGAGTCAGACACAACTTAGCGATTAAACCACTACCAAAGATCTATAAAGAAAGCTGAGTCCTGAAGAATTGATGCTTTTGAACTGTGGTGTTGGAGAAGACTCTTGAGAGTCCCTTGGACTGCAAGGAGATCCAACCAGTCCATTCTGAAGGAAATCAGTCCTGACTATTCATTGGAAGGACTGATGCTGAAGTTGAAACTCCAATACTTTGGCCACCTGAAGGGAAGAACTGACTCATTGAAAAAGACCCTGATGCTGGGAAAGATTGAAGGCGGGAGGAAAAGGGGATGCCAGAGGATGAGGTGGTCAGATGGCATCACTGACTCAATGGGCATGAGTTTGAGTAAGCTCGTGGACATGAGTTGGCGATGACAGGGAAGCCTGGCATGCTGCAGTCCATGAGGTCGAAAAGAGTTGGACACAACTGAGTGACTGAGCTGACCTGAACTGAAAGATCTCAGGTGATGGAAACAAAGAAAGCCCGCCTTGCACGGCCATGGTCCTTTATGCTGGTGTGATTCTGACCAGGTGGTTTGAGGGCAAAAGCAGGCAAGGTGGGAGGTGCTCTGCCAGCCCAGAGAGGAGCCACCATTTGTGTGAGAAGAGAAAGGGGATGGACTTAGGCTTGTTCCTGGGGGACCCATCTGAGGACCTTGTCTGGCTGGGGACACGGAGGTTGTACCCTCAGCCCCGCAGGTCTCCTCCCGCCCTGCCCACAGACCTGAGGGTAGGGAGGGCCTGCCCCAGGAATAGCTGCAGGTGTCTGGTTGAGAGCTGGGACTCTGGCAGCAGCTGGAGTGCTGAGCAGGGTCCAGCTTCCGGGTGGGGAGGGGGCTGAGGCTTGGTCCTTGGCTCTGAGCCCAGCTCAAGACGGCTGCGTGGAGAACAGAGGCAGAGTCCCTGAGCTGGGGCAATGAAGACTGGGCTTCTGGAGCTTGGGGACACATATGCCCCTTCCCGTGCCCAGACTCTCATGAGTTCCAGAGGCAGCGCAGCCACAGTCTTTCAGCACAGCTGCTGGCAGACCCTGCCCAGGAAGGATTTGCCTGCTGGGATCCCCCGGGGTTATCCGCTGCCCAGCTGGGCCTGAGCAGCTGACTAGGAAGGAGCAACAGCCGCTGTGTCTGTGGGACCAGTGTCATTTCACTAGGCCTCCATCCCACCTCCTAACCTGCCTTGAGGTCTGGGGCAAGCCGGGTAGCTGCCTTATGCCTCAGTTTCCCCATCTGTTAAATGGGGACATCCGATGTGTCTGCCTCTCTGGTTTGTTTAAGGAATGAGTAAGAGTCACATCCAGGGCCCTAGGCACTGCCTGTCACGTTGTAGTTACTCAGAGATTGGCAGACATTTCTGCTATGCAGGCCACACCAGGTACCATGGAGAGCCTCTTGACCCTCGCAGTGACCTGTGAGGTTAGATGAGGCTCTTCCCACTTTGTTGTCCTTTATTGCTAAGTCTTGTCTGATTTTTTGCGACCCATGGACTGTAGCCTGTCAGGCTTCTCTGGTCACGGGATTTCCCAGGCAAGAATACTGGAGTGGGTTGCCACACCCTTCTCCAAGGGATCTGTCTGGTTCAGGGATCAAACCCACATCTCCTGAATTGGCGAGCAGGTTCTTTACTGCTGAGCCACCTGGGAAGCTCCCTTCCCCCCGACTTTAAAGGTGAGCAGACTGAGGGTCAGGGAGGAGAGGTGGCTGGGTTTCCGTAAACAAAATACCACAGACCCAGAGGCTTCGACCACAGAGATTTATTTCCTCATAGTCCTGGAGGTTGGGAGTCTGAGATCAGGGTTCGGGCAGAGTTGGTTTCTTCCTGGGACCTCTCTCCTCGGCTTCTAGAAGGCTGTTTTCTTCCTGCATCCTCAGATGGTCTTCTCCACCTGGATCTGTGTTCTAATCTCTTCTTATAAGGGCACCAATTGTATTGGATCAGGACCCCACCCTCATGACCTCGTTTAACTTGGTGACCTCTTTTAAGACTGTCTTCAAATACAGTCACTTTCTGAGGTTCTGGTGGGGTTGGGGGGGGCGGGGGGTTGGTTAGAACAACCACACAGGAATTTGGTGGACACGATTCAGCCCATCACAGCAGGACAATCCAGTCATAGGTGTTGGCATGGGGTTGGAAGCCTGGCCTACGAGAACCTCCCTGTTCCCAGCACCTCCTGCCAACACATGCCCTGGCTGCTGTGTTCTCAATCTAGCCACCTCATGGCCCTTCCAAGGGAGTGTGGAGAGGGTTTCTGTTCTTGGAGAATTCAGCAATGTGTTTACTGGCTGGTATGACACCTATGAAAGTTGTTCAGTTGTGTCTGACTCTTTGTGACCACATGGACTGAATTCTCCAGGCCAGAATACTGGAGTAGGTAGCCTTTCCCTTCTCCAGGGGATCTTCTGGACCCAGGAATTGAACCGGGGTCTCCTGCATTGCAGGTGGATTCTTTGCCAACTGAGCTATCATGACAAACATGCATATAAACCTTACAATTGCATGTAACTGTTACTTCTATATGATCTTGTGGTATCCAGTTTTGATGTTGCATTTACAGTGTTGTGACTGTAGCAGAGGAGCCCATAGAATCAAGGGTTGTTGGGAATACACCTGTTGGTTCTTCGAGCCCCCCGGGCCTGTGCCCCAGGCCTGGGCTGGGCATTTGGAGGTGACTCAGAAATGACCCCACTCAGAGACAGGCTGTGTGCTAAGATGCTCAGGGAGCTAGGTGGATGACAGTACTTGGCTTGTGGCACCAGAGATTTTAGGAAACCACGCAGTGGTCAGAGCGGCCTGAGAAAGCTTTGCTTTCTCTCTCCAGAGGTGGTGTGGAGCCAGCTCTGAAGGATTTTGCTAGCTGGTGAGAAAGGGAGCAGGATTCACACCATCCCAAGTATCCGGCATCACCTGGGGGCTTCCTCAGTGACAGCTGGGGTGCCAGGCCACTGGGGGCAGAGTCCCTGGCTTGTTGAAGCCCACAGTCTGGGGTGGGTAGGGGCAGAGAGGGCAATGGTCAGCACATGGGCTCAAGACAGGCCATGGAGCTTCCAGCTGCTGCCCACCACTCAACAGCTGGTGATTCTTGCAGTGAGCAGCTCATCTACCCTGGGTCAGGGACTAATCCAGCTACAAAGAGAGTCAGGCCCCATCCTGCCCTTCAGGGGCTGGCCCAGTGAGTATGCTGGGAGGGTTGGAACTGGGATATATTCTGTGCGGTGATGGAGGGAATCACACTCCAGGGACCCAGAGGAGGCCCCGACCCAGTCGAACAAGGCTTCCAGACCCTCCTGGAGAATGGAGGGAAGGCACCAGGCAGAGGGACCAGCGAGCCTAGGAGCCGGGAGCCCCAGGGCAATGGATGCTGGCACTGATTATTTGCAAACTGCCAGGCCCATCGTCCTTTCATTCGCTCAGTCCACGGCTTGTTATTGAGCATCTACTTTGTGCCGTGCTCTGTCCCAGAAACTGCGCTTCCCTGGAAACCCTCTCCCTGAGCTGGTGTCTAGTGGGGGAGGTGGGGAGCAAAGGCCAGGAGATTAACATGTGATATTTGTGCCATAGTGAAAAGCGTCAAGAAAGTAAGGCTGGATAAGCAAGTGGAGAGTAGTGGGATTGGAGTAGGGGTGGCTCTTCTGGGAGGTGGTCGGCAACACTGGGGCGCTGCGGGTTGGGGAGGGCAGGCCCTGCAGAGACCCAGCTGGGAGCCCTCCAGGCAGAGGGAACAGCTCCGGAAAAGGCCTGCAGGTGGGAAGGTGTCTGTGTGTCCGAGGTGCAGTGGGCAGGGAGGTGGCCTGAGCTGGGCAGTCACGGAGGAGGACCAGAGAGCCATAAACCAGGGTCAGTCCTGTGGGTCAGGGAGGACTCAGGCCTGTGTGTTGCATGCCACGGAGCTCTCGAGGGTTTCTGTTTGTGTTCTTTTGTATGTTTTGCATGTATCTATTCAATCCTTTATATCACTACGAACTCTCATTTTATACTTTGGGTTGTCATCCAATACTATTAGGTTGGCCAAAAAGTTCGTTTGGTTAATGAATACATTGTTCAATGAAGTTCTTGGTGAAAATGAAAAATGTCTTTTATTTTCACTGAAAACCAAGTGGACTTTTTAGCCAACCCGATACCTTATTTTGCTCAAACCGTTCCAGCTTTGGCCACTGGATCTCTTCCAGCCGGCTCCTGTGTCCCTTTGACACCCCGTCACTGTGGCCTTTGTTAATTTCTTCTCGGGCACACCCCTACTTTCTGGTCCTGTAAGGTGCTCCTGGTTCATTTTGGATGTTCCCTGCCCCATTCCTAGAGCCACTCGCCAAGGCCCTCTGGTCGCTTTTATTGGAAAATGGCGTGAGAAACCAAGATCTGGGCACTGGGGGTGCTCACCACTGCTGGCATGCCATTACTTCTGGGCTTAGCTAGAAGAGCAAGGAAGTGTATGCATATATACTAACTGTGTATGCATACATATCCGAGCTATTTCTTAATGTAACCTCCAAATGTATATTAAGTTAAAGGTGAGTTCTTACTGACGTCCCCAGCCTAGTCCACTACCACTTGGATCCTCTGGCCTCCTCCCCTTGCTTATGGTGTCCTCTCTCCAGCAGAGAGAGCCTGACCCCACCACCCACTCAGTTACTCAACACTCTGCACACACAGCGGTTTCAGAACAATTAACCTGCACCCCAAGAATTCAGAGGGCAGTGGAAGGAAATCGTCTGAGTTCTGAGGCCTGTGCTGGCCACCAGGGGGCGACGCAGGGGCGCGTGCACATGGGCAGAGGCAGGGCGATTTGTGAGCTGACTGCCCTGGTCTCTTAGAGGGCTGCAGCTGCCAGCCTGAGCCAGGGTGGTTGCAGGGATGGGTTGAGGTGCGGGGGAGACAGCCAAGTGGAGGCTGACTTCACTGTGCCCACTGGAGGGTGGGGTGGGCAGCGGTCTTCCCACCAGCCCCTCCTGCCTCGATGCNTGACTGCCCTGGTCTCTTAGAGGGCTGCAGCTGCCAGCCTGAGCCAGGGTGGTTGCAGGGATGGGTTGAGGAGCGGGGGAGACAGCCAAGTGGAGGCTGACTTCACTGTGCCCACTGGAGGGTGGGGTGGGCAGCGGTCTTCCCACCAGCCCCTCCTGCCTCGATGCGTGCCCTTTCTTGGTCATTTTGCTCTTGTTGCGTTTAAAGCCCAGGTGCTAAGACAAGGCTGGTAAGGTCCCCTCTCTCCTGCTGCCCGTCTGGACTTGGTGGGGTGGCTTAGAGGCATCTGGCGAGTGAGATGCCACGTGACTTCTGTCAACCTGCTCAGCTGGATGGAGCAAGGAGGGGGTGCTCTGTGCACACCTGGGGCGGCCCCCGCCTCACTGTGCTACACCTGGGTCCTTGCTTGGGCTCAACCCTGGGCTTTTCTAGGTAGAGCTGGTAGGACCAGCAGGGTCTTCTCCCCCGGCCCATCCACTGTGAGCATCCCTGGCCCCTCTGTTACTGTTAGTGTCAGCTGGCCCCCTCTGCCCCTCCCAGGGACAGGCCCAGCCTCCCCAACCCTCAGACTGCCCTGCACACACCTCTGTTCACACTGTCCACACCTCTCCTCCTTTTATTTATGGGGGATCAAACTTCCCTTCACCCACTTGCAGCTTTCCTCCTCCCAAGAGTCTTCAAGGGGCAGCTGTTGATGGACTTGTTTCACAGGGAAGGATCTGGGAGGTTTTATAGTCAGGGTTCTTCAGACAGAAAAAGAACCAATAGGAGAGAGAGATGGAGGAGGATTTTTTTTTCAAGAAGGTGACTCACCTGGTCATGGAGGCTGACAAATCTGAAATCTGCAGAGCAGGCAGGCTGGCAATTTCAGGGAGCAGGGATCTCACAGTAATGAGGCAGGGCATCTCAGTCTTTTCTGTTAAGGGCATCAGCTGATTTAAGGCCTTAAGTGAGGTCCACTCACATTATAGAGGCTCATTTGCTTTACTCCGGGGCTGCTGATTTAAATATTAATCATTAAAAACACCTTCACAGCAGCATCTAGTTTCATGTTTGGCTGAATGACCTAGTACCACAGCCCTGCTCAGTGGACACGTAACCATTAACCCTCTCGAGGTTAGGTAATTTGCCAAGGGAAATGCATTCATCGGCACAGATTCAGAATCTGACAGAATCCCATCCTTTTGACTTCAGATCACTGTCAGTGTTAACCCAGGAAGGCAGGACTGAGCTGCTCCCTTGGAAGGAGCATGCTGGAAGCACTTAGTCCCTCCCTGGGAAATCATGTTCCGTATTTAAAGTTCTGGCATCCTGGCCCTTAGTCCCTTAGGAAGAGGCCCATTCTAACTCTCAGGTAAGATGGGCCTTCTGACTGGGTCCATGTTTAATTTCCGTGATTATGTTTGATGTAAGGAGACTTGTGTCTTTGCCTGGTGCATTTTATTTGCCTTTTTCCCTGCTGTTTTAAGTAAAGATTTGTCCACTCTACGTGACACTGTAAAACTCCTCACCTATATTAATTTCAGCATGTTGGTGTGCTGTAAACAGTGTGGTCCCGGGGAAATTATGCCACTTTCNAGGAGACTTGTGTCTTTGCCTGGTGCATTTTATTTGCCTTTTTCCCTGCTGTTTTAAGTAAAGATTTGTCCACTCTACGTGACACTGTAAAACTCCTCACCTATATTAATTTCAGCATGTTGGTGTGCTGTAAACAGTGTGGTCCAGGGGAAATTATGCCACTTTCCATGGAAACAGTCTGTCTGTGAGAGACACATTTGTTTCAGCTTTTGGAGATGGGTGTCATTTAGAAAGCAAATGGATTCTTGTGTAATGTATGTAACTGTGTGATATTTGAAATGGAAAGGTCGAATAAAGCCTTTTGAGGTATTTGAAGAAAACACTCCCTTGACACATCTTACAAATAAAGTTTTGTTTGCTGAATAGATGAATACGTTCTGGTGGGGCTGGCAACCTGGCATCTGCAGAACACTTTCTCTGGGGCCAGGGACCTGGGAGTAAAGCCTTGCTCTGCCCCTTGGCAGCCCCTCATCCCAGGCAGGTCACTGGGACATCTCTGAGCCTTGGTTGCATACATGCTCAGTCATACCAACTCTTTGTCACCCTATGGACTATAGCCCGCCTGGCTCCTCTGTCCATGGGATTTCCCTAGGCAAGAATACTGGAGTGGATTGCCATTTCCTCCTACAGGGGGTTTTCTCATCCAGGGAGCGAATCCATGTCTCCCACATCTCCTGGATCGGCAGGCAGATTCTTTACCACTGAGCCACCTGGGAAGTCTGAACCTTGGCTGCCTCGGGCAAAACATTTGCCTCCTTCCTGGGGTGGTGAGGGGTTCATGTTGCTAGGGTGCTGGAGCCCCCCAGTCCTGGCAGGGGAGTGAGGCCACCTCTGTTCCCCCCACCTCCATCCCTTTCTACCTTCACTTGCTCCCTCCTTCTCCTCTAACTCCAGAGCTCAGGGCACGAGCACTGGAAATGTATTTCTGGTCTACACTTTGATGAGACAGATGATTACTGCAGGGCATATTTTGTGACTGATAAATTGTCCTTCCCTGGAAAAACTCCACATCGGAGGGGATGTCAGAATCCGACCCTCCTCCAACACCTTCAGATGGTTTCCATGGCTGGGGAAATCTCAGTAAAACAGGAGGGAAGAGTCTGGGTGGGGCTGATGGAGGTGGCGGCAGGGGCAACTGGAGGGTGGGGGCCCAGGAGGGTCTCAGAGGCCTCTCATACAAAAAGGGACTTGGGGAGGTGGCAGCGAGCCTGGCCGGCGCCCCCTGTCCTGGCCCTGACCCTGACCGAGTCTCCCCGCTCTGGCCGCAGGTGGGTAAGCTGCGCGAGCGGCTGCAGGAGGCCAAGCTGGAGCGTGAGCAGGAGCAGCGACGGCACACGGCTTACATCTCGGAGCTCAGGGCCAAGCTGCACGAGGAGAAGACCAAGGAGCTGCAGGCATTGCGCGAGGTGCTCATCCGCCAGCATGAGCAGGAGGCGGCGCGCACGGCCAAGATCAAGGAGAGCGAGCTGCAGCGGCTGCAGGCCACGCTGAACGTGCTGCGCGACGGCGCGGCTGACAAGGTCAAGACCGCGCTGCTGGCCGACGCGCGCGAAGAGGCGCGCAGGGCCTTTGACGGCGAGCGCCTGCGGCTACAGCAAGAGATCCTGGAGCTCAAGGCGGCGCGCAAGCAGGCGGAGGAGGCGCTCAGCAACTGCATGCAGGCCGACAAGACCAAGGCGGCCGACCTTCGCGCCGCCTACCAGGCGCACCAGGACGAGGTGCACCGCATCAAGCGCGAGTGCGAGCGCGACATCCGCCGGCTGGTACGTGTGCCGCCCTGCCCCGCCTTGCGAGCGCGCCAGTCCCGCAGTACACGCACCCCGCACTCCCCACGCGTGCGCGCCCTGTCTCTCTCGTACACAGGCACCTTTTCTGTTTTATACACAGGCACCCTGTCCTCCCTGCCCTCAGACAAACCCTTCTACGCACATGCGCCTCATCCTTCCCTGACTTCTGCGTGTGGCCTCTCTGCAAGCATGTGCCCCATCCTCCCCTTTTGGAGCAGTAAATGGGGCCACTGTGCTCCCGGCCTGGCGCTAGGCCCTAAGGTTCCAGCAAAGTCCCTCCCATCCTGGGTGCGGGATGGAGGCCTCCGGCAGGGCTCTCCTGTCGGTGGCAGACACTGTAAGAAATTGAAGGACTGGAGGTGGAAGGACCATCCCTAGACTGGTCACCAGCCAGTGACAGAGCCTCAGTTCACATCTTAACAATCCAGTACCTGGAATGGCAGAAGAGTCGCACCGATTTTAAATTTCTAATGTATAGAAAATCTAAGCACATACCAGGACTGAGGTCTTAGAGGTGTTCTGCAACCCCTTTCCCCTCCGTGTATGGAGGCGGTGTTGTCACCTTATAGGAAGAGAAGGCTTTGGAGAAGGTCTCTTCTGTGTGTGAATCCAGACTCCTCCTCTTGTAAGCTGTGACACCAATCAGATTGCATACGGTCACTAAATCTCTGAGGCCTCATCCACAGAAGGAGGAATGATCACATATCTGTTCCAGCGTGCTGAGAATTAAGTTAACTAAGTCTTTATCAACAGCCTATAGTTTCTGTAATAGGAGACATAGGAAGTATGTTCCTCTGTCATAGGAAATGTATAAAAAAAGTGAAAGTGTTAGTCGCTCAGTCATTTCCAACTCTTTGCAACGCCATGGAGCCCGCCAGGCTCCTCTGTCCATGGGATTCTCCAGGCAAGAATACTGGAGTAGATTGCCATGCCCTCCTCCAGGGGATCTTCCCCACCCAGGGGCTGAACCCAGGTCTCCCACATTGTAGGCAGATTCTTTACTGGCTAAGCCACCAGAGAAGCCTCAGGAAATGTATATTTAAGGGAAATAGAATGGGGGAGAAAACAAGTATTTGCCTAAGAGATGGATTGAGCTTAATTTAAAATGTACCAAGGACTTGGTATCTGTGTGTGTGTGTGTGTATTAGTCACTCGGTTGTGTCCAATTCTTTGTGACTCCACGGACCGTAGTCTTCCAGGCTCCTCTGCCCATGGGATTCTCTAGACAAGAATACTGGAGTGGGTTGCCATTCCCTTCTCCAGGGGATCTTCCCAACCCAGGGATTGAACCTGGGTCTCCCACATTGCAGGCAAATTCTTTACCATCTGAGCCACCAGAGAAGCCCCAGGACTTGGTATCTGTTTCCATTCCAGTGCCAAGTAGAACTATCCCCAGTTCAGGTTGTCTCAGTGTGTGGGGGCCACTTAGGAGAATAGAGTGAAAGGAATTACTGTCCATTTCTCCCGCTATTCCCCCACTTGATAAATGTCCCTCCTCAGACAGGCCTCTTGGCAAACTGTTCAGAAGGTGGCCTGCATTTTGTTTCTTTGTCAGCTGAATTGGATTAGAAATGCAGGAAGGCTTCCAGGCTTCCGCTTACACATTTAACATGCCTCTTAAGAAACAATTGAGGAGAAAAAGGCAGTTGTGGTCAGTGTGGGGCCATGGGACTCATTCCTTGGATCAGTTAGGATTAGGTCTGAGAACCCTGTTACACAGGGGCTTAAAATCTGGAATTTATTTCCTTGTTAATGTGCAAAGTCTGGAAAGGGCTTCACAGAGTACTGCAGGCCACAGGGCCTCTCAGCTTTCCCCTCAGAAGGGGCCCTGCAAGGTGGCCCTGTTCCTCACGGCCTCTCCTGCTGTGGAGTGCCAGCCATCACATCTTTATCCTGGGTTGGCAATGGGAGGACAGATGAAGGAGGGTGTAGTTGTCTTCCACACTCAGGTGGTTGCTGGGAATTCTTGGCCTTCCTCCATCACTCCAGCCTCTGCCACCGCGTGGCCTTTCCCTTTCCACATGGCTGTGTCTTATCCTCTTTCTATAAGAACACCAGTTAGTGAATCGAGCTGTGTTGTGTTAGTTGCTCAGTTGCATCTGACCCTTGTGACCCCCAAGAACTGTAGCTTGCTAGGCTCCCCTGTCTATGGGATTTCCCAGGCAAGAATACTGGAGTGGGTTGTCATTCCCTTCTCCAGGGGGTCGTCCCAAACCCAGGGATCAAACCCAGGTCTACCCGCATTGGAGGCAGATTCTTTACCATCTGAGCCACTAGGGAAGGCCCACCTTAATCTGTTATGACTTCATCTCAGCTTAACATCTTAGTTACATCTGTAAAGATCCTATTTCTAACAAGTTCATATTCTGATTTTCCAGGTAGATATGAGATTAGATGGGGACACCATTCATCCACAGGTACCAAGGAGGAGAAGAGAATGGGTCTGGGGGTAGCAGCTTGATTCCTCAGATTTTGCAATGAAGAAGCGCTGATGAAATTATCCCCAAAGCGATAGATTTGTTGGGAGCGGGCTAAGCTAGGGTGTTTACTGAGACACGTGTGCTGTTGGATGTGCTTGCTGAGAAGTGGCTAGATTCTGTGCCTCTGGGGCAGAGAGACAGCATAGGGAGGACTCGAGAGGCTGGTTTGAATCTGATTCATGGATCTGCTACTGCCTAGAGTGTGGGCACATTCACTGTTCTGGGCCTCAAGCTTATCTGTAAAATGGGATAATGTCTACATTGAGGGTCTTTTAAAAACTGAGAAAGAGCATGTCTCTTAAGAACAAATGTTGTCCTGAGTTCATAGTAGCATGTAAGTAAGAAGTGATAGCCATCAACCAGAACTTGTTTTTTCCCAATCAGTTAATCTTATGGCTGCAAGTGACAGAAACTCTACCTCAAACCAGTTTTCTTGACTAAAGTATCTGGACTAGCCTCTGGCACAGCCCAGTGGGACTAATGATGTCACCCAGGACCTAGGTTTCTTATGCTCTGCCTGTCTTTTGTTGTCCTCAGACTTTAGACTCTCACTGTGCTGGTGAGATGCCGTCATTGTGTCAGACTCCACGTCTTCACAAGAAACAGCCCAGAGAAAGTGAGAGCAGCTCTTTCTCAACTCCTAAGAAGAAATAGGAGGGTCCTAGCAACACCCTCTTCAGGCTGTTGGCTCTGAGTGGGTCATGTATCCATCTCTGAACCAATTACTACTAAGGGGTGGGGCCGTGCAGGTGGTGTGAGCCAATCAGGGCCTGCCCTGGGAATTTGGAGTGGTGCAGCCCCGCCCCATCTCATGGTGACAGTGAGAATGGTGGAAAAGGGGAAATGGATGCAGGGACCAATCCAGGAATGTCCTGCACACTCAGGTGATGGGGTTCAGGGAGGCTCAAGAAGGTCACTGTCAGAAGTTCACACTTTCTTACCATCCTCAGGATAGGGGGAAAGATCACTAAGACCAGGCTGGGAGCCAGACCAGAGTCAACAAATAAGAGTGCCTTTGCAGCTGTGTGAGCTGGCAGGTCTCCTAACCTGTGGAACCTCAGGACTCTGGCTGAGGAGATGTGACAACCTAGAAAATGTTGGCTCCAGAATTTATTTCACATTGTCCATCCATTCCTGGATGCCATCTTCACTAGTGGAGGCTGTTTTCTAGGAACCTGTTCCATGTGATTGTGTTTAAGCCCTTTGCTCACTTGTTGAAACCAAGTAGGGAACTGATGCTCTTCTAAGCTGAGAATTTCCGGAGACACCTTGCTTGTGATGCTGCGCCCTCTTGTGGAAGGGACTAGTGTAATGTGGTGGGGGAAGGGAGTGCTTCCTGGCCCCAGAGCAAAGTCAGAAGTGTGCAGCCAGAATGATGAGGGGGACAGACTGGAACCCTACCTGTTAACTTGTAACAACTCGCACCACTAATTCCCCTGGCTTCCTTTTTTCTCCTAGCACTAAGCATGCTCTAGTCTACTCCAGTATTGACTTCTGCTTTCACCTCCCCTCCCCTCTGGAATGAAAGCTCTGAAGGCTGGGACTCTGATCTGTTTTGCTCATCAGTGTTTCCCAGCATCCGTTGATGGCACTCAATTCAGTATTGTTGAATTCCGGAAAACAAGTTTAAGTGGTTTAAGTTAATGAACTCCTTTCACATTGTTCTTACCGTTTCTGGGTTGACATCGGCAGTGGCAACAATGTTTCCCGCATCACTAAGAGTTCTTCCCTACAGTGGGGAGCTGCTCCCCAGCCTTCAGAGCAGGTTTAGGCAAAGCGGGGAGCAGCAGGAGATTGTCGTGGGGGACAGGGAGGGATGCAGAGGGAAGGGGAGAAGGCTTTTTTTTTTTTCCCCCAAAGAAAGGCCACTCACTTTTTAGAAGTCTGGGACTTTGCTTGAAAACCTCAGTCTGGAGTTTTAGGGGTACCATTTTCCTCCTTTGTAAATCTCAGTTATATTTTATCAGTTTTTCACAGTCTGCTGTTTAAATAAGATAGCCAGGAGCTAAAGTAGATTAATGATGGCAGCCAACATTGATTGTGTGCTTTTAAGATGCCAGGTTCTGTGATAAATTCTTCCCGTGGTTGATCTGAATCTCCCCCTAGTTAAACAAGGTGTTCTCATTGTCCCCACCTCACAGAGGCTGAGGCTAAGAGAGGTGACCCAGTCTGCCCAGAGTCACACAGCTGGTGGGGGCGGGGATTTGAACTTCTGTCTGCCCTCAGGACAGGGCTTTTAATCAGTATGCTCTGCTTGAGCGATCTGTGTCTCAATTCAAGGTGTCTGATTCAGAGTTAGGAGTTCCAACTTCTGATTCAGGTTACAATCAACTTCTGTGTACCGTCTGAGAGCGTGCTGAGTGAGAAGGGCATTTGTATTTGTTTTCTGGGGCTGCCTTAACAAATGGCCACAGACACACTGAAGTTTATTCCCTCACTGCTCTGGATGCCAGAAGTCGAAAGTCAAGGTGTCAGTGGGGCCATGGCCCACGGAAGGCTCTCGGGGAGGGCCCTTCCTCGCTCTTCCAGCTTCTGGGGCTGTACCACTCCAGTCTCTGCTGGGGCCTCCATGCATCCCCGGGTTTGTGCCTGCACCACTCCACTCTCTGCCTCCCTCTTGCACGGCTCCCCTCTGTGTTTTTCCTCTTCCTCTCCAGTCTTCTCTTTGTCCTGTGTTGATGCTCGTCATTGGATTTAGGACCCACCCAGTTAATCCAGGATGATCTCCTCATCTTAAGGTCCTTAATTACACCTGTAAAGACCCTTTTCCCAAACAAGTTTCTGTTCACAGGTATCTGAAGTCAGGATGTGAACATACCCTTTTAGGAACCATAATTCAGACCACTGCAGTGTTCTTCATATTTGCACACCAAAGGAGATAAAAGTCTAGGAAGGACAGAAGCTACTACTTATTGAGACCTACTATGTGCCTGCAGCACTTGTAATTAGAGTTGTTTACTTTATGCCTACTGTGTGTTAAGCACTTTTCATGTATTCATTTCACCGTCACAACATCCCCATGATTATCCCCATTTCACAGATGAGAAAACTGAGGCATAGGAAGAAATCAGGTAGCCAGACCAAGGTAATGGAGCCAGTGAGTGCTGGCCTTAGGGCCAGAACCCAGCAACCCAGTGGCCTTGCTCGTAAGCAGCCTGCCTGTCTGCTGTCCCCTTCTGTCCTCACAGTTCCCCTTCTAAGTGGAGCTGCCTACATCCCCATTTTACAAGTGAGCCTAAAGCCTGAAGAGGTCAAATGCCTTGCCAGAGGTCACACAGTTCATCAGTGGGGGCTTAGTCTCCAGTTCATACCTTCTTACTCCATGCCTAGTACTTTTCCCTCTGTGGCAAGCTGTTTTATGGCACGTGGCTTTAACCTTTGTGTTGGGTAATCAAGGCAATATCCACGTTATATCACCTTACATGCAGGCTTGCTCATGGCGGGCATGCACAGGCATGTGTTAAATAATACCATCTTATGAAGACCCCGTCTAGAGTTTGTTGAAACCATTCTTACTAAAGCATTAGTATTCTTTTCACAAGTTTTTTGTGTACCTTATCTCAGAATTTATTCCTAAATTCTGTGATGATAATCACTGTAGTTGAAACTATTATGATTTTTGTCAATTAATGAAACTCTAGTACTGGGAAATTTTCTCTTTTAGCACCTGTATTAGTTTCCTAGGACTGCTGTTACAAAGTACCACAGACTGCGTGGCTTAAGCAACAGAAGTGTATTCACCCACAGGTTTGGAGGCTAGAAGTCTGAAGGCAAGGTGTTGCAGGACTTTGCTCTCTGGAGGCTCCAGGGGAGGGTGCTCCCTGCTTCTTCCAGCCTCTGGCGGCTCCAGGTGTTCCTTGGCTGGTGGCTGCATCACCCGTTTCTGCAGTCTCTTCTCCCTGTGTGTGTGTCTCTTTCCTCTCATAAGGACCCCAGTCATTAGGGCCCACCCGACTCCACTGTGACCTCACCTTAACTATGAATATGCAAAGACTCTATTTCCAAATGAAGTCACATTTCCAGGTGGTAAGAAGGGCATGGACTTGGGGAGGGGGCATGCCAGCACAGCGCCCTTCCTGGGGCAGGTTCCCAGCTGTTGGCTTTTGTGTCCAGAAACAACTGCAATGTATGGTATATGGCAGAAGCTTCCTCCTATAAGCTTTTTTTCTGCTTGGCTTCCTGTAGGGAATGAGGGACAAGGCTGGGTCTCTCATTCTGAGCTCATTCCTGAGCTCACGCTGAGGCTCGCACATGGGGAGACCGAGACACTCTGGGGCCCCCAGAAACAGCGAGTCGGTTCTCTGTGGGACTTCTAGAGATGTCAGGGCAGGGGAAGGAGGATGGAGCGCCAGCCGCATACAGGGAGATAGTGTCGTGCGTGAGGACTTGGCTGGTCGGGGAGAGGCTACAGATGGGAAGAGGAAACTACTTGGAAACTATATACTTCCATGGTGACCAGGGGAGGGCGAGTCTGTAGACGGAGACAGTCCCATGGAGGGCAGGAAGGCAGGGGCAGTTGATGAAGCAGGGAGTGGGTAAGAGTGTCAGATGGGGTGAGGAGAGAGGACAGAAAATTGTCTGGTGAGTTTGGGGGCCAGGAGAGGGTTGGAGACCTTAGCGAGAGCTGTTTGCTGGAGGGGTGCAGCCCATTCCAGTATTCTTGCCTCGAGAATTCTGTGGACAGAGGAACCTGGTGGGCTGCCGTCTATGGGGTCTCACAGAGTTGGACACGACTGCAGCGACTTAGCAGCAGCAGCAGCAGCAGGAGACACGGCCAGACGGGAGTGAGAGGCAGGAGGACAACCAACTCTGACCAAGCTGAGCTGCAGAGGGCAGGGTGGGGAGTGGCTGGGTGACTCTGGAAGGTCAGGATTTGACTTTATGTCATGAAGGTAAGAGAGAAAGAAACGTAGATCAGTTTCGGGGTAAGTGTCTGGTTGATGATATAAGTTGAACCCTCAGCTTTGTGCTTCTCTGTGCTGGGGCTGGTGATTGACAGGGGAGCAGGGCCTGGGCCGTGCCTTGCAGTGTCACTCTGCCCCGTGTTGCTGAGTCCATCCGCCCTGGATCCACGGAGCTGCTGAACCTTCCCCTGGGCCCGAGGCCAGCAAGGGAGAGCTCTCCTTGGTCACAAGCCCCTACAGTCAGCTGCTTGTTCTTTCTCTTTTCAGATGGATGAGATCAAAGGGAAAGATCGTGTGATTCTGGCCTTGGAGAAGGAACTCGGCGTGCAGACTGGGCAGACCCAGAAGCTGCAGCTTCAGAAAGAGGCTTTGGATGAGCAGCTGGTTCAGGTCAGAGAGGCTGAGCGGTACCACGGTAGTCCAAAGAGAGAGCTCCCGCCCGGCATAGGGGACATGGCCGAGCTCATGGGCGTCCAGGTGAGGGGCTCATGACGCACTGGCACTGGGGCCATCGAGCCGACCACCTACCCGTCACTCCTCCCGCTGGTCATTCTTCTGGCGAACTCACCTGCCTGCCTTCCCCCCTCCTCCTTCCTTCCCATCCATCTGTATACCCTTCCTTCTCTCCCTTACCCATCCCGCTTCACGGGCAGACATTCACTGCGGCCAGGCCCAGTGCTCGGCACAGGGAGTGCAGAGGTGAAGAACAGGCTGCTCTTGCCTCTGATGGTCTTAGAGTTCAACTGAAAAGAAAGAAATGAAAGCATGAACGCCGAGTATCCAGTAAGAGCTCAGAAAGGGACCCAGTGAGGACAATATGATTTAAAGGCAGAGCCCCCTGCCCAGGAGAGGGAGCTCAGCCAACAGACAGGGCATCTGGGGACAGCTGGTAGTTCAGAGGCACAGAGAGGCCGAAGCTGCAGGCATTCATTCATTCACTCATTCATTCATTCACTAAATACTGAAGTCTGTCAGGCAGGCTGTGTGCAGACACCACATGAGGTCCTGGCATCTCAGTGGTGAGCGAGGTGGGCACAGTGCCTGCCCTTGAGGAGCGTCCTGGCATGTCGGTGATGTGCCTTCATCAGAGATGCTCGGGGAGCAGGGGCTGGGATGGAAGGTCCCCAGATCTTAGGGAGCTGCTGGAGGGTTTGCCGTCTCATCGCCTTGGAGCTGGTCTTTCCACATGTTGCTTGACTTGGGGGAGCCCCAGCACGGCTGACAGTTGCCCTAATGAGGAGCTCACCTTTGTCCTGAGAGTTTTTCCGAGAAGGGTCCATGAAGCGCTCTGACTCAGTTAGGCTTTTTCAAAGTACATTCGTGTCTTGATTCTATTTTAGGATCAACATATGGATGAGCGAGATGTGCGGCGATTTCAGCTAAAAATTGCTGAACTGAATTCGGTGATACGAAAGCTGGAAGACAGAAATACCCTCTTGGCAGACGAGAGGAATGAACTGGTAATCAGCCCCCCACCCGCTCAGAGGCAGATGGAGCCTGCAGGGTTTGGGAGAGCAGTCCTGGGGCCACAAACCAGGCTCTGAACAGGAAGTTAATACCCAGGCCGTCGGGTTTTCTCTACTTTCCCCTGATTTCTTCCTGATTAAAAATTGAACACACGCTTATTGAAGAGACCTGTTAGTATCCTTAGTTTCTGCAGGAATTTATCCTGAGCTGACAATCAGAAAAGTTCAGTGAGGGATCCGTGGAGAGGGTGTTCATAGCAGTGACGTCTCTATATAGTAGCAACCAAGACTGAACCCAAACGAAACCAAACCCCACTTGTTCTATCAAGTACCGATCAAAATAATCATGGAACATTTATGCAGTGAATTCTATGCAGTCATTAAGAGTGGTGTTTTAGATCATATTTTACTGCCATGGAAATTTGTCCACGATAAATTAAATGATAAAAGCGGTTTACAGAACAAAATCACATTATCATCATCCTGGATATGGGAAGTTGTTTTAGGTGGTGTGATTATGGACAGTTTTTATTTTTTGCGTATTTGTTTACTTTCTTCTGCATAGAAGTTCACATAGTTCTATTTTTAAAGGTAGTGGGTGTGAACTTCTGGTTAAAAAAAAAAATCTCAAGGGCCTTCCCTGGTGATCCAGAGGCTAAGACTCTGTGCTCCCAATGTAGGGGGCCAGGGTTCAATCCCTGGTCAGGGAACTTGATCCCACATGCTGCAGCTAAGGCCAGGAACAGCCAAAAAAAAAAAAATCTCAAGTAAAAATAGTAAATTCTTGAAAATGCAGAATAAACAGTTAAACTAATTTTTATGGAGTGGTAGTCAATATATAAACTTCTTGACAAATGCCTCATAGTATTTCTCTTTATTCGAAATTTTATTGTGAAAGTAAGTGTATCTGTATTTTTGAAACACAAAGTGTTAATAAGTGTCACTTCTTCATGGTTTTAACAGGATCAGAATAATTTCATTTCCTTCCGGTATTTTTAAAGGCATATTTTTATATAGCTTTCATCAGACATCCATCTCATATTATGTCTCCACTTATTGGGTAACTATTCATGAGCTTAAAAAAAATCCCTCATGAGAGGCAAAATAGTTTACTAAATGGATTAGAAAAAATACCTTGCTTGAAACAATTCAGACCTTCTGAAGCATTTAAAGAAAGAATTGATAAGCTTGCCAGAACTGGGATCTTTTTTAAAATTATTTTTAATTGGAGGATAATTGCTTTTCAGCGTGGTGCTGGTTTCTGCCATACAGCAGCGTGAGCCAGCCATAAGTATACGTCTGTCCCCTCCTTCTTTAACCTCCTTCCCACTCTCAGCATTCAGCCCTTCTAGGTTGTCACAAAGTGCCAGGTTGAGCTCCCTGTTACACAGCAACTTCCTGCTAGCTCTCTTTTTTCATCTTTTTAAATCTATTTACATGTGGTAGTGTATATGTGCCAGTGCTACCTTCTCAGCTCGTCCCGCCCTCTCGTTCTCCCGCTATTTCCATGAGTCTCTTCGCTATGCGAGCGTCTCTATTTTTACACGACAAATGGGTTCCTCAGTACCATATTTCTAGAATCAATATATATTCATCAATATGCAATATTTATTTTCCTCTTTCTGACTGAACTTCACTCTGTATAACAAGCTCTAGGTTCAGCCACCTCACTAGCACTGACTCACACTCGTTCCTTTTTATGACTGAGTAATATTCCATTTTGCACATGTGTACTACAGCTTCTTTAGTCATTCATCCATCAGAGGACATCTAGGTTGCTTCAATACTGTAAATAACAGTGCCGGGATCGTAAAATCATGAGATAACTACTGTTAACAGTTTGAAGTGGTTCTGACATGCTTTTCATGTTTATGTGAATGTCTTGACACTCAGGAAGAGCCCTTTTTGTTATTCTATGGTTACACACAGGATAGTTTCCCTGTGTATTGTTGTTCTGCAACTTGCTTTTTCCCTTTGATGTATCAGTTACACCGTTTCCCAGCAATGCCTGAAGATCTCCCTTTGTCTTTGTAACAACTGTGTTGAACTCTGTCTGGGTGGCCAAACCATGGTTTATTCAACCACTCCTCTACGGGTAAAGATTTAGGCTATTTCAAGTTTCTCTGCTATTGTACACAATGCCACACAGAAGATACATTTTTGTTTTTACTCCCTTGAACCTTTATTTCTGCAGGATAGATTTCTAGCGGTACAATGTATGAGTCAAGGTACATTTTATATCTTAGTGACTACCATCAGTGTTTCATCTTAACTTTCACATCCTGGTGACCCAAAGCAGAGGTCTGCAGTCAGTCCCTTGTGTTTTGGTTCTTGGTTCTGGATCTTTCTGTGTGACCTTGAGCACATCGCCCCTCCTCTCTGTGGCCAGGTTCTTTGTCTGTGAAATGGGGATGGGGAGGGAGCCCCTCCTGGGATCGAGGTGAGGGTTAAAGGAGAGGGGATGCCTGGACACATGGTGAGTACCTGATGCAGTGGGTCTTGCAACTGTCATCGTATTGATGAATGTTTAAGTTGTTTCTAATTTTCATCCATTAAAATAACCCTGCAGAAGCTATACCCATGCATTTAGTTCTCGCAACACGTGTCTGAGGCGGATACTACCATTGTTGTTCAGTCACTCAGCCGTGCTGGGCTCTTTGCAACCCCATGGACTGCAGCACACCAGGCTTCCCTGTCCTTCACTGTCTCCCGGAGCTTGCTACTATTATTCCCATCTTATAGATGAGAAAACTGAGGCTGGAAGTTTGGCTGTGGTCTTGCAGCTAGTGTGTGTCACCAAGGACACTGTATGGAGAAGGCGGAAGACTGGATGCTTCTAGTTGTTCAGTCTCCCAGTCCCTGCTCCGTATCCCCCTCCACCATCATTTCTCTTGTCTCTGTCTCTCTGGACTGGCCTGCACACAGCAGTCAGAGTGATGGATTGTTCTAGAAGGCAGACCCGACCACAGAATGCTTGTGCCTCAAAGCCTTTGGGCAGAGGAGGGTGGGCGGGGAGGGCGGGTGAGCGGGGGGTGGAAACCAATGATAGAGTTCTCAGCTCCCTAAATCAGGCCTCACCAGGCCCGCCCAGCTCTTTCCATCCCCACATTCCGTGTTCCCGCTGCCGTCCATGAAGCTCCTTGGACGCGCCCTGATCTTGCTGCTTCTGACCCCTGACAGTGTGCGTCCCCTGTGTGGACCATCCATGAGGACCTGTCTCACTGTGTTCTTACCTCTGCTACCATCTTTGCTCCCTTCCCCCATCTCTTGGACGGTCACCCCCATGGTGTCTTCCCTTTGACACAGCCCCCAGGACAGGACCCGGGCCCAAGAGGGGCCCTCCACATGCTGACCAGATGAGAGGGTGAAGGGACACCCTACCAGTCACAGGGACCATACTCAGAGGACTCAGGGAGCAGCTCAGGGCAGGGTGCTAATCCATCTATCTCATACCCGCAGCACTGAGCCAGGCCCAGGGATCCTCTGTTGTCTGAAGAGTGCTGAGATTTCAGCTAAGTCTGTACCTGGGAAGAAATTGTGGCCAGGAGGAGCTAGANGGGACCATACTCAGAGGACTCAGGGAGCAGCTCAGGGCAGGGTGCTAATCCATCTATCTCATACCCGCAGCACTGAGCCAGGCCCAGGGATCCTCTGTTGTCTGAAGAGTGCTGAGATTTCAGCTAAGTCTGTACCTGGGAAGAAGTTGTGGCCAAGAGGAGCTAGATGGTTAGACTGACCTTTATACATGTGAACTTTGACCTCTGGGGCTTTTGCCTGGAGGTAAGGGACATGTGGATGCAGCTCAGGCCACTTCCTAGCACAGTGACCTGAGGCAGAGCTCTGAGTCTCCGTGTTGGGCTGCACCCCTTCCTCTTGCCTTGCCCGAGGCCTTCTGAGGCTCAGGTAGGAGCCTGTGTCTGGAAGCCAGGTATCTGTGAGCTCTTCCTGGTGTTTGCATTATGCAGGCAATGTGGTCCCCGCAGGGGCGGCTCCAGCCAGGTGGCGTCTCCGCCAGCCTCCGCAGCTGGGCCTTACAGCTGCTGCCCTCTGTGTCTGTCTGATCGCAGCTGAAACGCTCCCGCGAGACGGAGGTCCAGCTGAAGCCCCTGGTGGAGAAGAACAAGCGGATGAACAAGAAGAATGAGGACTTGCTCCAGAGCATCCAGAGGATGGAAGAGAAGATCAAGAACCTCACGCGGGAGAACGTGGAGATGGTGCGTCAGGGACCCGGAGCCCCGTCTCCGCCCGGGCTCCTCCAGCCCCTGACCCGAGCGGTCCAAGTTCTCCCGGGCCATCTCCCACCCGCCCCCAGCCCCACCCCATCCCTCCCGCCTCCGTTCCCCAGAATTCACAGCGCTGTGGGCATCTGTGCCCGAAGGAGCGTGT